>JARFIW010001381.1:9490000-10090000 GCA_036346225.1 Platerodrilus igneus
GGTAACGTATCGAATTTTGCCATTGGTAGATAAAGTTGTTTAAAGATAAAGTCCAGTTGATAGCAATATTAAGAAGACAGCCGGCGGAGGAGATAACTACAATTTATAGTGAATATTAAAATGGTGGTCCAATAATTTAGAGTACGTAGAAAATTAATAAGGCGCACAACGAAGGGGATCAAGAATTCCAGTTCATAGAAATAAAAATAACAGCCCAAAGTAGGGGCAAGAAAATTCCGCGAATAGTATAGCAATATATATTACAATTATACAATAACGAACGTATTTGTTATACACTAATTGACTTTGTTTGAATCTTGGAACATATTTCGTTCGAAATAAGTTAGTGGTTTTAGTTTAAAACATTTATTATACTTGACGTTTCGGAAAATTTGTTTCCTTAATCATAAGCTACAAAGTAGATAGCATTAAATTACATATATAAAACTTATAAATTACTTACTTAATGTGTTTTTTATAGAAAACCTGTTTTGACATGTAACGTCATTTCATTGAAAGTTGTTAAAAGTGATGTTTGTCCAAACTAGCTTTCTACGTTTAAATAATTTGATTAAAATACAAAATGTTATGATTATTTAGAAATTCTTGCTTTATCTGACCAACAAATCTTTATTATGTTTGTATGTGGATGGTGTGTGTGTGTGTGTGTGTGTGTGTGTGTGTGTGTGTGTGTGTGTGTGTGTGAGTGTGTGTGTGTGTGTGTGTGTGTGTTATTATTATTATTATTATTATTATTATTATTATTATTATTATTATTATATTATTATTATATATTTAAAACAGTATATATAAAAGTATACATTTACAATGTGACCAAGTCAATACATTGGCCAATGTTTGCACCTAATTTAAAATATTCTTAAGGTAATACCTTTGTACATTTATACATATATAAATAAAATAAGAAAATAATCGTAATAAAGAAAACTATAGATGCTGCATCATAAACGGATATATACTTATATGTCAACTTCAGGAGTCATCAAAATTGTTGTTAATATTTCTAACTTTCTTTGTCTTTATGGTTGGGTGCTATCAGTATTTAGAACTGTATTATAGTGAAGCGAGTCGTTATCAGTCCAGCACAATGTTTTATTGATACACCATCGATCTATGAACTGCTTAATGTTACCTTTGCTGAGACTCAAGCAAATTCGCTTGCAATCCTAGATTTCAGACGGTTTTGTACTTTTAAGGTAGCATGCCTCCTTTCCTTCTTTCATATAGTCGATTGTTGACCAATATATAGTGCTCTTAGCCAAAGTTATTAAATAGTTGGCTAAGTATTCTATGGGACCTTTACTGGGTAATCCACAGTATAACTCTTTAACAAGAATTGCCTTTCGATTGGCGATTTTTAACAAGATATGACACAAGGCACCATAGGTTTGCAGCTTTAGCACAGGTCATTAGAATGTGCCAGGAATCACCTTCACCGTTACACCACGGACATGCAGAAGAGTCTGAAACCCGATTTGATTAAGAAACCGTGGATTTGCTAAACGATTTTTTGCGAATCTCCAGGCAATACTACCGTCATGGCCAAGAGATGGTGGCGCAAAAAAAGTATGCCATAAAACTTTATCGTTAGACCAATATCCTTCAAGTGAAGCACTGCTGTTAAAAAATTGGGAGGTGAGACACTTTTGTAAAGTCGCTCTGTTTAATTTATTAATAGCAACTAAATTCCCGTTCAATTTTAAAATTATATCTAGCTTTTTATAGCTTGTTTCAGTAGCTTCATTTAACTCTTTAAAGTTAAGTTTAAAAAAGGCTCTAATGCGTTGATATTGAATCATAAGGTCTGATTTTGTTATGATGTCGATTTGTGTCAATTTCTCCTTAATTTGGTCTTTGTTCAACCAAATATCTTGGATTTTAAAATCACCCAGCGTTTTAAAACCGATGTCTCTCCATTTCGAGCAAAACAGCGGTGGTTTGATGGTTGTGCTAATTAATCTAGATTGTCCAGTCGGAATAAGTTTTAAATCTTGTCTGTACCTAGGGAAATTGGTTAGAATAAGATCTAAATCTTTCCAAGCATCATATAATGTACTAAGGAAAGCATTTCTTTTGGCAGTCTGGACATCGACAGCAGAAAGCGTACAAAAAAGCCATTGCCAAGATACATCATACGAGTTAAGACCGGCTATAAGGTGCTTCATTACACTAGCCCATTTTTCGTCAGAACTACTATTAACCAGCCGCTCACCTAAATATAAACGTAAGGATTGCTGTTTTGACTTTAAATGAACTAGACCCAATCCGCCTTCATATAACGAAAGATGCAGTTCCTTGGAGGTTGTCCAGTGTTTTCCTGTCCACATAAAGTCAATCATTTTTCTTTGCATAATGGATAATTGGGTGGAAGTAAATGGTAAAACGTGCATATAATGCCAGATTTTCGGAGCAATAAACTGATTGATAATAGTTTTGCGTCCTATTAAGGATAGATTGGGTAACTGTTGTCTCCATTTTTCTATCGCTTTTTCTATTTTGCTTAAAATGATTTTAAAAGCATTTGTAGTATCCAGTTCGATGTTGTCTGATAAGAGTACACCGAGTATCTTTATACCAACGTTGGACCATAAAAAATTTAAAGGAGTGTCACACCTACCTTTCCAAGCTGCAGTCCAAAATCCATGAGATTTATTAGTATTAATAAGCGTTCCAGATTGTTCTTGATAAAGGTTACTTACCTCTTTCAGTTTTTCAAAGTCATTATCACTGTATACAAAACTGACACATCGTCTGCGTAGGCACTGACAACAATATTATCATACGAATGTATAGAAAGCGGAAAACCAGCTAAGGAATTGCGGCACAATTGCAGGAACGGTTCAATTGAAAGGTCGAACAGAGGTCCGGAAAGCGGACAGCCTTGACGAATTCCTCTGCATTGTCTTAGTGCACTGGTTAGAAGGATTCCTACCCTTACATGAGCTTGCGCATCTGCATATAGAGTTCTAATATATCCGATAAACTGCTTACCAAATCCAAAAACATTTAATACTTTAAATAGGTATTTATGATTAATCACGTCAAATGCGGTTTGTTGATCAATTTTCACAATTGCAAGCGGCATTTCATTTTGTTCTGCGTACGCAATTAAGTCTCGATGTAAATGAATAACGTCATACATACTTCGAGCTGGAATCGAGTAACACTGATCAGGGTGGATAATATATTGCAGTACACCCATGATTCTAGTAGCGATACATTTTGCAATAATTTTATAGTCAACGTTTAAAAGAGTGTGTGTGTGTGTGTGTGTGAGTGTGTGAGTGTGTGTGCGCGCGCGTGCGTGCGTGCGTCCGTGTGTGTGTGTGTGTAATAGGAAACTGGTTTGTCTTTGGGTTGTTGTATCTCTAATTTATTAGTTTTATTTACTTTTATTTAAAAATAGTGAGTTGAGAAAACGTTATTATTTTTATAAATTTTATGCGAAGAAATCTTGGACACTGTATATGTGACCTGGTTGTGTAGTTATTAGGAATGTTATATTTAGTTTTTAAAATTATAAAGTCCAAAGTATACTGCTTCTAAATTATTAATATCAGTTTTTTCATTTAAACAGTTATTTGTTTTTTGAATGTGGTAGGATTCTAAAAATAATCGTTTGTAATAATTAGATTCTATTTCAAGTATTTCAACATTTTGTAGATCTAAAGTGTGATTGTTTCTTTTTATATGTGTCGAAAGTGCGCAGGTTGTTTTTCCTATTTTGGCGTCGCTTTTATGTTGTGTAAGCCTGTGACCCAGGTATTGTTTTGATTGACCTACATATTGTCCTCCACATGAGCATTTGATTCTATATATCGTATTGCTTATTTTTAGTTTTTTTGTTTTGTCTTTTAAATTTGTGAAAAGTTCTTTGGTTGATTTATTATAATTAAAAGTAATTTCTATATTCCGTTGTTTTAAAATTTTTTTTAAATTAATTGATAAATTTTGGATATATGGTAATGATCTGTATTGTTTTTGTGTTATTGTGTTTTCTTCTTTGTGTTGAATTTGGTTGTTAAATATTAATTTGTTTATTAGTGTTTTAGGGAAACCATTGTTTATGAAGATATTTCTTAGTTCGATCAAATTTTTGTGATGAAATTCGGGGTCGCTTATTTATATATAATTAATAAGATGAAATAATAACCTAGACTTTTTTTAAGTAAGCCCAAATGATCATTTCAAATCGAGCTAGTAATTGAAAGAAGGAAAATATAAGGCCTTGGACAGGATTTGAACCTGCATCTTAGTTTTCTTGCCTAAAATCCAGCAACCCACATAGCACGAAGTGCATTATGTATTTGTCTAAAACTAAAGTGTTACACGTTGAATTATCTTATGGCAGTTATATGTACACACCATGTTTACGCTAGAACGCCTATAGCCTATCTACTCATACCTCAATTTATTAATTGATTTGCCCACAGCTGTAACCATAGCTTTAGCTATGCGATATAATTGTTGATTTTTCATGGAGAAATGCCAGAAAAATCATATAATGATTCTGATTCTTCTTATATGCTATGCAATAATGTGTTTCTCATGGTATTTTACTTGTTTATGCCCTGCTCACATTTCTTACTAGAAAACTTCCAAATTTTGATGGTGTTTCACCAACAGTATCAAAACCAGGCAGATACTAGTTTGCTTTAGCATGAGGACTATCAACCTTGCATACATTTTAGTACCTCTTTGTGCAAGACTCTTATTACCCATTTTGCAGAGAAATAAACCCGTTTCGTCATCGCTAAGCTTGCGAATAAACCCTTTATATGATTACAATGTATTCATTCGACTAATACTACTTCCTCTTCTCTTAATATTAACGTCATCTGTAAAATTTCAAATACATTAGATATTGCCCTTTCTGCCATGCCATTTGAATAGCAGACAGGTCTTTTTCATTTTAGCATCGTTGTATTAGTTTAAAGCTTATGCTCGATCAAAAATAGGTGTTTGAGAAACTGAAAGCCGAAAAATTGTTTGAAATCCCTGCGGCACTAGCCTAACTGCTTTTCATCGAAATTATCGACATCCAGTATAAACTTATTAGATCAAACAAACGCATCCCTAAATGCATTAATTCTATTTGACGTATCCAAAAAATGTCAAAACTATTGCAGCAAAAGTGGTAATTCAACTTTATGAAATGGGAACAGTGTCAAATATATTAAGGTTAAAATACAAAATGTTCACGAGGAGGTAATAAAGAACGTGCAAATATACAGCCGACAAAAAGGCTTCTTTCTGAAATGTTGCTGAATGTATACATCACGTAGTTGGACAGAGTTGTTCATTTAAAAGTGCCGTAGGAAAGGTTTGATGTTGCTTCCCCAAAGTTATATAATGCTACTATGAATAAACTTTATAATAGAGGTTGTGAACAAAGAGTATACAGCAATTACGTTCAATGACGTTAAACCAATTTATTTTCTGCTTGAAGCTCTTTTCTGTTTTTTCAACATTATTCCTAAATGAGGGAGTTTTAGTTGACAATTTATTCAAGGGCTAAGACCCAACGGACTACAAATCCAAAATTACTTGTTGTAAATTTTGTAATATAATTAGTATTGCAATTCAAAGAGGAAATGCTGCTGGCTTTTTCGGAACACTTGCAAATGATTTCAAATTAGACGAATTGCATTACTATCTTTACATACGATTTTCCAATGCTCCACCCGAAGGTGCTACATTGGCCAGAAAGCGAGTTTTTTTTTTACCTGGAAAATTTAGAATTTTGCCGAACCCTTGCTGTTCCAAGCAAGGTAGGGATCTTTAACGTGCGTAACAACACTCACACATGGGACCTCCATTTTACCTCTCATCCGAACGAGGGTGTATTTTTGTGAGAAATGCTCGCCTAACATTTTTTCAAGCGGACCGTGTCGGGATTTGAACCCGGGACCTTGGACTTAGTAGTTGTACACATACTGCATTACTATCCACAATTATCAACCTCGAGTTTTAAAAATAAAAAGGAATTTAACATAAAAAAATCAAAGAATTTGATTAATGAAAAATTTAACGAATGACACATAATGTTAAACCACCAAAAATGAAAAAAAAAAGAGAACCGAACATTAATAGTTCTGACGATTCAACTGACTTCAGTCTTGAAAACCAAAATATGATCGAATGTACACACATTAATCAAACAATAGATGTTAATACAACCCCAATATCGGACGATATGTAATGTTTTTCTTTCGATAGCGTAGCGGGCCACCGAAACGGAGCGGTATTAATGTACGTAAATTTAACAAAGTCACAGGTAAAAAAACGTCACTTACCAAGTTGATGCAACACATGTGCAATTGATCCAATCTTCTGAAATGTTGTGGGAAATAGGAAAGACAGGACAGGGATATTTACACTAACACATAATTTTAACAGCGAAACGCAAACATAGATTTATGATAACTGCACGTATTAATATCGAACACAAGCACAACTTTATTCCACGAAAACTCAAAGGCGACTCTCGTTTTACATATGCGCACAGATAATTGTTTATCGGTATCGGCTGGAAACGACGATGGTAGTAAATACACGATCGCGACTTAAACGTAATTGAAATACGATTTTTAATATTTCTCGCGCGAACATGTCGGCCGCCGAAAACACACCGTGTGTTCCCTATAGCAAATTAAATTGAAAACGAAAAATGAAAAATGAAAAATGAAAAACGAAAAACGAAAAACAAAAAATAATATATCTCTAAAGAAAAAGGGGAAAAACGAAACGAATTAGGAATTAGGTAGAAGGCATAATTTAATGACTGGCCTTCTAAAAGTACCGGTAGCTGATAATATCCAAAATTGTTGTCTTAGTAAGTAATGTAAAGTTTAGAATCCTGGATGTAAACATTTGAAATGCGTAAATTCTATAATCAAAGTTGTAAGCCTATGTGAGCTAGGTAATAGTAACGGATGTTTTGCTTCATAAAGCAAGTCAGAATTTTGCAGTCGACCTCCTACTCTTAAAAGCCCGTCGGGATCAAGAAATAAACAAAGAGATCTGAACGATTTTGGCAACAACTGATTGCTATTAATTTTCGTAATAAGTTCTGAAAAGACGAGGGCGGTAATAGTCCCTTGTATTCTCCGAGAATTTTTGCGGAAGTTGGTAGAGACACGTAAACAATAAGCTAAAATCCTAAGAATTTTCGTTAAAGAAGAAAATGCTTTAACTAATGTAGTTAATATGTGACATTCCGTTGTAACCGTAAAAACGTTAGACTTTTCTTCCAAATCCATATCTGTATCAAGTGTAATATGTGTAGTAGAAAAATCTCTCCACATTTTGTTTGGCATATACACAAATTCAGGACCTTTCCACCATATGTCGTGGGAAAGTAAATCGCGAGGAAACATACTTCTTGAAGCAGCGTCTGCGGCGTTCAGTTCTGATGGAATATAATGCCAAGAACACGCAGGAACACGATCTTGATATGGCTCACTCTATTTGCGACAAACGTCTTCCAATGGTTCGGGGAAGCATTCAACCAGGCGAGGACTATCTAAGAATCTGTCCAAGCGTAAACGCTCTCAAAAGAGATTTTGTTCGAAAATGTGTCTTTAACGAAACAAATTAAATCTGACAATAGAACAGCTCCCAATAATTCCAAGCGAGGTAAACTTAAAACTTTCAGTGGCGCAACTCTACTCTTTGCACACACCAAAGAAACCGTAATATTATTTGACACTTCCATGCGGGTATAAACTACAGCAGCATAACCCACATTAGAAGCATCAGAAAACCCGTGTAATTCACATCCGACAGTAGAAAGAATTCAGCCTTTAGTCGAGACCACGTGTCAATAATTTTTTGATGGGGTGGTTCATCCCACCCTATTTTCAATTTCCATAGACACTGCATAAATATATAGCACATAGTAATATAGGACAAATTAATCCAATGGGATCGAAAATCTTGCCTATATCTGAAAGTATACTTTGTTTCGTACAAGGGCGAATACTAATATCCCCTTTGTAAGAAAAAGAATCATCATGAGGACACCACTGAAATCCCAAGACTGTCACAAATTGGGGTTCCTCTTTATCGAAAGAAACAGAAATTTGTGGGTCCGAAGTAGCAACTGAACACAATAATTAGGGGACGTTGCTTGCCCACTTACGTAATTCAAACCCTCCTGATTTTAGTAAGCTTACCAATTCTTGCTGAAAGACGAGTGCGTCTAAAACAGATGTACTGGTTCCCATCACATCGTCTACGTACATTTATATTTTTGTAAAAGATGGCAGGCATGAGGAAATTGGTTTAGCTTTCGCACAGCAAGTTCATGTAACGTCCGCATAGATAGATAAGGCGAACAAGTTAAGCCGAACGTAACTATTTAATTTATATTCTGAAATAGAACTTTCGGGTGAAAATTGCCATAGAATTTTCTGAAAGTTCCTATGCGTAGGTACCACTAGTACCTGCCGAAATATTTGTTTAATGCCAGCGACAAAAACAACCGGGAAAATACGAAAAACTAATAATAAAGAAATTGTCCCTTTGTAATTTGGGTCTGAAAGAAATGTATCGTTGAGCCTTAGCCCTTTAGTCCCCTTGGCAGAGGCGTCCCAAACCACTCTAAGCTTGGTACTAATACTCTCGGGCTTTAGCACGCCATGATGCGGAAGATAGCATGATACGGAAGCATCCTTGTCGGAATCTGAACTCAACGACATATGATTGTTTTCCAGATAATCCTTCATAAAATTGGAATATGCGTTATACATATGTGGTTTAAGTAATCTAGCTTCTAATACAAGAAAGCGGCGAACTGCTTGTGAATATGTATCGCCTGAATCGGGTTCACCATCCCGAAATGGAAGAGAGACTTGAAAACGACCTGTTTCGTCGCGCGTAATTGTTTTTTGAAATATTTCTTCACAGCTTGACTTCTTCGAGTGAAAGAATTATTTTCGAAGAAATTTACTCCACTTCCCAAAATCTGGGAATTGAAACTTCTAAAGGAACCTGAACATCCGTAAAAAATGAGTGAACTTGTGTATTAGTAATTTGATTTTTAATCTTTCCTAAAATTATCCACCCGAACGCTGTGTTCAGAGCGGTAGCTTGCCGGAGTCGCCAATAATTTTGACTTCCTTTATAATCTGCGGAAACATCAGTAGGGTAAAATCAAGAAATCCAGAACCACATTTGCTCCCAAAACCCACATTTGCTCCCACATTTACATGTCATAAGGAGCAAATGTGGAGGAGTGATCCACATTTGCTCACATCTAAACCAAATAGTTTTCTTCGACAGCCATTTTTTATCTTTCATCTGAACCAAAAGTTTTCTTCGACTAGCCATTTTTTATCTTTCATCTGAACCAAATAGTTTTCTTCGTCTAGCCAATGCATCTTTCGAGATAAACCTACCTTGTTTGGTATCAATTAATATTAGAATTTTCTCAGCTACCCGAATCTTTAGGAATTTTTCAGATCATCACCCCATGCTACCCCAATTTTAAGATTTCTTACCTGTAGCGACTTTTGAGCGTTCTTATAAATTTTTTAGTCATGCGATACATTAAATTAGCTACAATTTTACATGCGAATCTGCAAACAGATTTGAAATCGGACCACGCCCTGCAAAGTTACATACCTCTGCAGATAAATCTTTCTCCACATTTCACCACGAGATAAACCTATCTTGTTTGGTATCAATTAATATTAAATTTTCTAACTACCGAATCTCTAAATTTTCTGCATCATCCCCCAAGGCTACCCCATTTAAGATTTCTTACCTGTAGCGACTTTTGAGCGTTCTTATAAATTTTTTTATACATGCGATACATCTTGTTAGCTTAGAATACAATCGAATCTCTAAACAGATTTAAAATCGAACGACCCTTACAAAGTTACACTTTAGCTCTCAAACCTCTAAATTTTGCTTTTTTATAAGCAAAACTAACAAATAGTTTATTCGATAATGCATCTTTCGAGATAAACCTATCTTGTTTGGTATCAATCAATAGAATTTCTCAGCTACCCGAATCTTTAGGAATTTTCAGATATCATCACCCCAAGAGAGCTACCCCATTTTAAGATTTCTTACCTGTAGTGACTTTTGAGCGTTCTTATAAATTTTTTTTATACATGCGATACATTAAATTAGTCTACAATTTTATACACATCGAATCTGCAAACAGATTTGAAATCGGACCACGCCTGCAAAGTTACCTTTAAAGCTCAAATCTTATTAAATTTTTTGCTCGTCTATGACATATGCTTAACCAACAACTCCAATCAAACCGTGAGATTTTAGAAACGAGTCCTTTATAAGCCATAAGTGTAGTATTTAAAATCATTTTTCAAACAGTAATGTGCTTTTCTCAGAATGTTGCAAAAACCCATGACTTTTCTGGTTTTAACATAATTACATACTGCTAAATTGTTGGAAAATATACATGAACAAGGACAAACTAATCGCTTTACAATTATGTGACGTATAGTAAGTAGCATAGAGGACAAACTAATTGCTTTACAATTATGTGACGTAAAGTGTAGCCTTTCTTTATTAATTAGCGGGTATATGATTTGAGAAATACAATAGATGCTCGATGCTAATGGAAAGTACCTAAATGCAAGTCAATAACAATTTTATAGTGTTTGACCTACCTTAATTGTTTGTACAAAAACACAATAAAAATATACAAATATAGTAACTACCTTATTTATTTATACCCCATGTCTTGCTGTACTATTAGGACCATGGTATGCAGACTTTAACACCTCCATCTCGCTTTACACAGATGTTGGTTGTTTCGTACAAGACCCTTTAACAGCTGGCGGAGCTGAACGTTTACTGCTTAATGACATACCGTGCTGTTTTCCTGTGTCGCTGTGAGCTATTCTTGTAAAGCGATACTGCAAGACCCATTTAAAATACTTTGCTGCGGACGATGTAAAGCAACCGTGGACGATGTTACACCACGACATTAAAATGGCTTGAATATTTTTTGGAAACAATCGAAGATTGCCGAAGACACTCGAAGAGTGCACAAACGCGGTCACTAAACCACAATTAATAATCGCCTTTATAGGTTTAACATTTCTTTTACCAATGACTTTAATTTCTTATTGGAGAATCCTTATTCTCCCACGCACTGTTGCGTAGCTGGATGCCCACCCTTTTGGGGATATATGCTCGTTATAGGTTGTAAGACCCTCGGTTTATAACTACACTTTGAGATCCCTTTAATCTTTTTAATCGTGTCCTTCTCGCACAATACAGTAGGACTTAGCCTTACTACCTACAAATTCTAACACCAAGTCACCGTTAAACTCGTCTTTAAATTTCCCCACAACTTTTGTTAACATGCGGTATATTGTGTTTATTATTTGCGTACCACTTTAAACTTAAAAATAAAAACAGGATAGTTTAATACGTCTATTAATAATTTATGGTAATGTTGACGATACAAATATGTAAAACAAACTTTATCAAGAAAATATATGTTTTAATAGAATACATGTATTGATAACATCTATAAACCGCTGTGGTAACCAGAGTCTGGCGAATCTGGGATATCCAAATCTCTAAACATTTGCGCAACCGATTGCCTTGCAGTTGCATCTTTTAAGTACTGAATGAAACATTTAATAAGTTCCAACACTGTCAAGTAATTTAAATTGCTGCAATCATTTGACAGAGAAATACTGGCACTGCTCTCTCCTCTAATAACGTTTGAACCCTTCTTCCTCCGTCGTATTTCCACATACTTTTTATATCACCAACAAATTTTCGTAAAATTCTGGAAAGTTTCTACCTTAACTCGATCATTTATAACAGATCAATTCTCATAAATTTAATAGCTTGATGCACTCGTACGCAGGTAGCACAATAACATTCCCATCTTTCGTAATCTCCATATTATATAAATTCTCTTTTCAAAATTGTTCAACAACCATATACTTCTATTAAAGGCTGTGCTCAGCAATTTGAAATCTTGATCCAATTGTATGTCAACAACATCGTTTCCAGTAGTCAGACCATTTAATCGAGTGTTTGAGTCTTGAAAATTACGTTGATTTGAAATTCCACTTGAAAAGTACACAATTTCTTCCAATCGAAGTAAGAGAATGTTATCGTAGAATCAGCACACATACCCACAGCAAATAACTTGGATGGCAGGTTGAAGACCACCATATAAATCAAAACCAACTTCTAATATATGGTGGTGATAATTTGGAGGAAATTCGCCTAACCTATGGGTTGACTTACCAACTAGTTGGTTGATATTTAATGCGTACTCGCACATCACTTGTAACGTCAACAAGAAAAATCCATCTTTAATTTATAATTTTAATCAAACTCGACGATACTTTGACGACTAATGCACTGGAACATGGCTCTCGCCTTTTATGCCGATGGTCGAGCGTGCGCAGCTCTTATTATATTAGTTGGCGTTATATGGTCTTGACTGGAAAAGTGACGTCTATAATTGTTTTATAGTGGGTTTTACCTGTATGTATTTAACCACCAACGCCATTTTAGAATTATTAAACAAAATTACTCTTAGCATTTTAATATACCATCGTGTAAGATTTCAATTATTATTGTGTTTTCCTCAGGTTCTCAAATCCTCGGAATTTTTCAAATCGAATGACCCCTTACTGATTTGCAGAATAACCTTTTGCAAGCACCGTATATAATTCATCTTTAATCTATTTCTAAACCGTATCGCTCTGTCTTTTGAGATAAACCCTGGTGTAACCTATAAATTAGTATAGAATTTTCCTTGAAATTAATTATCACGTCTTTTAAAATTAGTTCAACAAAGACCTGTATATATTATTAATATTCAAAACCTATCAAGCAACACCTTTGCATTTTATTTAGATTTAGCTCGATAATAGAGTTAAACTCAAAAATATTTATTAGTGGCTAAATTGTTAAAATTTTCAATTAGTGAATCCACATATGATTAAACCAAAAATATAATACATATATTAATTCTATACGGTGACCTAGAAAGTGGTTCGATAATCTATTTTAAATAGTTCAACATAAGACGTATATTCTAAATAAATTTAGTGAAATGTATGATCATTAGCCTTGCATTGTTTGTCGATGACGTCTGACTATTAATTTAATAAAGCACTTTCCACAATTCTAGGTTACAGGAATACATTCTATAATTTGATTTAAATTGGGTTAATGTAAGGACAAATTATACTTATACTTTCTCCCAACGTATTTAGGAAGTTTATATCAAATCTTCCGCACATTATAACACTGCAGTACAGTCGTTGCATCATGACATTCAACTTTTTTTTATAAGAATTGTTTATGTGAACATTGCGAAATTTAAATAATTTAAAGTCTTTATACATATTTTGTTATATTGTCTCAACCGTAAATCAACAATAATAACTCTCGAACAGATCTTTTATGAGCTATTATTCGGATGTAATTGGATTTGTGTTAAGCAAATATGAATGTATTATGAACAAATCATTACATTTCAAGAAAAATTGGGACTTTAAAAATAATTATAACTCTGTTAGACAATTTGATAAACGTATTAAGTTGTGTTGTTTTCAAATCAATTTCCACATACTTTTTAAACTATGCGTATCAGGACGGTTATACTTTACTCCATAAGACTTGTATATTTATTTCGTCTTGTAAACATACATAGAATAACGTTCTTCTAACGAGTTGAATTTTCTTTATAGTACGTCCATGTTTTCGACATTAACCTGTTGTTATAATTTTTCTATCGATTGCAATAAACATTGTTCAGTGGATCGATCAATTGTTTGTCACCTCTTTGAATTTTTGAGATATCTCTCCTTTTGTACAAATTTTTCGTACAGCATCCTGCATAGATGAAATGCGTTTATCAATAAAATTGTTAACGTCCGTCATCATGACTTTATGAATAACTTTTTGAATAATATCAATATTTATATATGTCGAAATTCTTCCATATCGACCATTATCCAAATCAAAATCTTTCAACAGTTATAAAATTATGTTTTATCACCCCAACCTGTAAATCTTTATTTCGGATATGTCATGTCACCATATGATCCGAAAAGATATGCGAAGTTTGCATCCTGTTTCCATAATGCGATTACATTGGCGTTATCTCTGAGTCTATGTTTTAACATCGTAAGTTTGACATAGATAGAACGAATCTATTGCTTTATGTCGAACGAACAAAAACATGATTTTACTTTGCTCGTTTGCAGGTATATCATCAAAACCATAATTGAATCTTCTTTGGTATCTTTCGATCAAATCATCGTAATTTTCAAACTCATGGTAACCAATTTCTTCTTTTAATGGTGTAAAACGTTTCTTAACAATTCGTATTTCTTGATACAAACTCTTATACATTTTGAATAGACCGTTCTCGTGCAAGATCAGAGATATTAAAGCGTTGGTCTTGTCGATGGTCCCACGAATATAGCTCGTATGTTACGGAACAAGGACCATTACCATCCTCTTGCAAATAGCAAAGATGCATAATTCTGTATAAATATTTTAACTTCTGGTATAACATCTTCTGGATATCGTTATTATTTTCTTCACGTTCACAACTTTTAACATATCTATAATTGTTCAGGTATATTATATTTTTACTGCAGCGAAACTGAGCCATATATCCTCTGCTTTATTGTTTAGCATCACTGATTGGTTGAACATCTTTCATGTCTTACTATCAACATTAAAACTATTTTTATAAAATTTAATCTCCTGCTCACATAACCACATGACCATATGACCATATGACCACATGACCACATGACCGCCACATGACCACATGACCATATGACCACATGACCACATGACCATATGACCACATGACCACATGACCACATGACATATGACCACATGACCATATGAAATGACGACCACATGACTATGACCATGAAACATGAACATGACCACATGACCATATGACCTTTGCTTTTAATGAGTTTTCTCATTAAACCCATTAACACAAATTGCTTTTTAATGAGTTTTCCATTAAAACCAAGTGTGGACCTAGGTTAGATGGAAAATTAGGTTAGGCCAGCGCGCGGAACTAACCTGTAATTTTTCCTTTTTCATAAAAAGCAATGTCATGGTCATGGTCGTGGTCATGTCGTGTTTCGGGTCATGTTGTGTGGCGTCATGGTCATGTGGTAACGGTCTGGTCATGTCATGTTCATGTGGTCGCATCGTCTTTTGGTCATGTCGTGGTCATGGTCATGTGGTTGTCTATTGGTATTTCAATACTCATTATTAAGCCATATCATCATTAAAAATATAATCTGAGTTATGCAGTTGTTGACGATAATTCACGATGCATCCAATCAGATCTCTCTCTTTAATGCAAAGAATGGTAATTGGTCCTTGTTGTCTAATTTCGTTCATCGATAAAGCAATAATTCGTTCTATCTATGTCAAACTTACGCTGTGTTAAAACATAGACTCAGAATAACGCCAATGTAATGCATTATGGAAACAGGATGATGAAACCATATCTTTTCGGATCATATATGGTGACGACATATCCGAAATTAAAGATGTGTTTACAGTGTTGGGTGACTCAAAACATAATTTTATAACTGTTGTTAAAGATTTTGATTTGGATAATGGTCGATATAGGAAGAATTTCGACATATATGTTTGATATTATTAAAAAAAGTTAGTTCATAAGTTTCATGATGACGGACGTTAACAATTTTATTGCGAATAAAGATCTTCATCTTATGCAGGATGCTGTACGAAAAAAGTTTGTAGCGTACAAAAAGGAGATGCTACATCTCAAAAAATTCAAGGTGCACAATGATTGATCGATTGCATAACCGCTTAGTTGCAATCGATCGCGAAAAATCCCATACCTACAACAAAGGTTAATGTCGAAAACATGGACGTATGCTAAGCAATCGTTCAGAAGAACCGTTCCATCTTTACTATGGATGTGTTAGCTAGAGACAAGACGAATTATATACAAGTCGGTTATGGGTAAAGTATAACCGTCAATTGATACATAGTTTAGGAAAAAGTATGTAGGAAATTGATTTGAAAACAGTGACACAACCAAAAATAATAACGTTTATCTAGAGACTAGAGGTCTAACAGAGTTATAATTATTTTAAAGTCTTAGCATTTTCTTAAATGTAATGATTTTGTTCATAGACATTCCATACCGGTTGCTTCGTGCGTGCACACAAATCGGTGCAATCGGTACATATCCGAATAGGGTAGCTCATATAAAGGACTGTTCGCGTAAGTTATTGTTGTTGATTGTACGGTTCAGAGACTATAACAAATATGTATAAAGACTTTGGAGAGGTTATTCGAAGATTTCGCAATGCTCTACGAGTAAAAAAGCAGAATGTGGGCAACGCTGATAGAAGGAGAAAATGTCTTATGTGTCAGTCATACGAGGAAGCAATACAGCACTGTACTGCAGTGTTATCAATGGATGTGCGGAAGATTTGATATAAATAATCGTTGAGGAGAAAGTATAAATATAATTTGTCCTTACATTAAAATTTAAATCAAATTATAGAATATGTAGTATATTAACTAGAATTGTGGAAAATTATTTTATTAAATTAGTCAGACGTCATCGACAAACAATCAGCTAATGATCATACATTTCACTAAATTTATTTGAATATACGTCTTATGTTGAACTACATTTAAAGATTATCGAACCATTTCTGTCACCAGAAATTAATATAATATTATACCTTTTGGTTAATCATTTGTATGTGGATTCACTAATTGAAATTTTAACAATTCTAGCCACTAATAAATATTTTAGTTTAACTCTATTATCGAGCTAAATCTAAATAAAAATGCAAAGGTGTTTTGCTGATAGGTTTTTGAATATTCAATATATACGTATTTGTTGAACTAATTTTTAAAAGACGTGATAATTAATTTCAATTCAGGAAAATTCTATACTAATTTATGGTTACACCAGTTTATCTCAACAGAGCGATACGGTTTATAGTAAGATGAATTATATACGGTGCTTGCAAAGGTTATTCTGCAAATCAGTAGTCTTCGATTTGAAAAAAAATTAGGATTTGAGAATGAGGAAAACACAATAATAATTGAAATCTTCACGATGGTATATTAAAATACTGCTAAAATAATTTTGTTTAATAATTCAAAAATGCGTTGTTGGTTAAATACATACAGGTAAAACCCACTATAAAACAATTATAGACGTTTTTCCAGTCAGACTTGCATATAACAATATAATAAGTGCGCACGCTCGACCATCGGCATAAAGGCGAAGATATTCCAGTGCATTAGTCGTCAAATATTCGAGTTTGATTAATATAAATTAATGGTTTTTGCGAACGTTACAAGTGATGTGCAGTACCGCAATTAAATATCACCAACTAGTTGGTAAGTCAACCTGGTTAGGCAATTTCCTCAAATTATCACCACCATATATTAAGTTGGTTTGATTTATATGGTGGTCTTCAACCTGATCAAGTTATTTGCTGTAGTGGTATGCTGATTCTGATAACATTCTCTTACTTCGATTGGAAGAAATTGTGTACTTTTCATGGAATTTCAAATCAACGTATTTTTCTCGTGACGTGAAACACTCGATTAAATGGTCTGTACTGAAACGATGTTGTTGACATACAATTATCAAGATTTCAAATGCAGCTGACACAATTTAATAGAAGTATATGGTTTTGAACAATTTTGAAAAGAATTTATATAATATGGAATTACGAAGATGGGAATGTTGTGCTACCTGCGTACAGTGCATCAAGCTATTAAATTTGCGAGAATTGATCTGTTATAAAATGATCGAGTTAAGGTGTAGAAACTTTCAGAATTTTACGAAAAATTTGTTGGTGATATAAAAAAAATGTGGAAATACGACGGAGGAAGAAGGGTTCAAACGTTATTGGGGAGAGACAGTGTATTTCTCTGTCAAATGATTGCAGCAATTTAAATTACTTGACAGTGTTGGAACTTATTAAATGTTTCCCCATTCAATTTAAAGATGCAACAAGGCAATCGGTTGCGCAAATGTTTAGAATGGTATCCCAGATTCGCCAGACTCTGGTTACCACAGCGGTTTATAGATGTTATATACATGTATGTATTCTGTTAAAACATTATATTTTCTTGATAAAGTTTGTTTATATTGTATCACACGCATAAATTATTAATAGACGTATTAAACTATCTGTTTTATTTTAAGTTTAAAGTGGTGTGACAAATAATAAACACAATTTACCATGTTAACAAGTTGTGAAATTTAAAGACGAGTTTAACGTGACTTGGTGTTAGAATTTGTGTAATGGCTAATTACTGCATTGTGCGCGAGAAGGACACGATTAAAAGATTAAAGGATCTCACGTGTAGTTGAAATAAAAGAGGTCTTACAACCATAACGGTATATCAAAGGGGTGGGCATCCAGCTACGCAACAGTGCGTGGAGATGTTCTCCAATAAATTAAAGTCATTGGTAATGGTAGAAATGTTAAACCTATATGAGCGATTATTAATTAATGGTTTACCGCGTTTGTATCTTCAGTGTCTTCGGCAATCTTCGATTGTTTCAAAAATATTCAAGCCTGCTGTTAATGTCGTGGTGTAACATCGTCACGGTTAAGCTTATAATTCGTAAAAGTATTAAATTGGGTTTAGTATCGCTTTTACAAGAGCTCACAGCGACACGGGAAAAACAGACGATGTCATTAACATAAACGTTCGCTGAGCTGTTAAATTTGTAAAACAACCAACATCTGTGTAAAGCGTGCGAGATGGAGGTGTTAAGTCAATACATGGTCTAATAATAAATACACATGGGGCATATAAATGGTATTACTATATTTGTATATATTTATTGTGTTTCCTTGTAAAACAATTAAGGTAGGTCAGTAAACACTATAAAATTGTTGTTAATTGACTGCGTTTGCGTATTTCATTAGCATCGAGCATATCTGTTGTATTTCTTCATATACCCGCTAATTAATAAAAAGAAACTACTACTTTACGTCACATAATTGTAAAAACTGGTTGTCCTCTATGCTACTTTCACATACGTCACATAATTGTAAAGCGATTAGTTTGTCCTTGTCTGTATTTTCAACAATTTAATGTGCATGTAATTATGTTAATGAAAAGTCATGGGTTTTG
Organism: Platerodrilus igneus; assembly: GCA_036346225.1. Classification (NCBI taxonomy): domain Eukaryota; kingdom Metazoa; phylum Arthropoda; class Insecta; order Coleoptera; family Lycidae; genus Platerodrilus; species Platerodrilus igneus. The sequence continues at coordinate 9,509,174 of JARFIW010001381.1, forward strand.
CAACATTCTGAAAAAAGCACATTACTGTTTGAAAAAATGATTTTAAATACTAAGCTATACATAAAGGACTCGTTTCTAAAATTGGTTTTGATTTTTGGGCTGTTTGGTTTAGCATATGTCATAGACGAGCAAAAAACAAAATTTGGTAACAAGTAACTTTGCAGGGCGTGGTCGATTTTCAAATCTGTTTGCAGATTCGGGATATAATGTAGACTAATTTAATGTATCATGTATAAAATTTAAGAACGCTCAAAGTCACTACAGTGAAATCTTAAAGTAGCTCTCTTGGGTGATGATATCTGGAAAATTCTAAAGATTCGGGTAGCTGAGAAAATTGTGATTGATACGAAACAGATAGGTTTATCTCGAAAGATGCATTGGTATACGATAAAACTGTTTTAGTTTTGCTTATAAAACAGCAAAAATTTAGAGGTTTGAGCAGTGTAACTTTGTAAGTCGTTCGATTTTAAATCTGTTTGAGATTCGGATTGTGCATAAAATTCTAGCTAACAAGATGTATCGCATGTATAAAAAATTTATAAGAACGCTCAAAAGTCGCTACAGGTGAAATCTTAAAATGGGGTAGCTCTCTGGGGATGGTGCTATGAAAAATTTAAAGAGATTTGGGTAGCTGAGAAAATTCTATTAATTGATACCAAACAAGATAGGTTTATCTCGTGGGTGGAAATGTGTGAAAATTTATCTCGCAGAGGGTATATGTGTAACTTTGCAGCGTGGTCCGATTTAAATCTGTTTACAGATTCGGTTGTGCGTAAAATTGTAGACTAATTTAATGTATTGCATGACTAAAAAATTTATAAGAACGCTCAAAAGTCACAGGTGAAATCTTAAAATTGGGTAGCACTGGGGGTGATGATATCTGAAAATTCTAAAGATTCGGGTAGCTGAGAAAATTCTAATATTAATTGATACCAAACAAGGTAGGTTTATCTCGAAAGATGCAGGCTAGACGAAGAAAACTATTTGGTTCAGATGAAAGATAAAAAATATTAGTCGAAGAAAACTTGGTTCAGATGAAAGATAAAATGGCTATCGAAGAAAACTATTTGGTTTAGATGTAAACAAATGTGGATCACTCCTACATTTGCTCCTTATGGAACATGTAAATGTGAAGCAAATGTGGTTTGAGCAAATGTGGTTCTGGATTTCTTGATTTTACCTACTAATCTGTGCTAGTAATAAATCTATAGGTCCGGAATTGAAATACGACTTATCCGCAAGATTAAACCTTCTAAATGGGTCCACTTATTGTTTTCAACTGAAAAGACAGGCATATAGGAACAAAGTTTGGAAACGACAATAGCGTCGAAGGAAAATGTAGAATTATCTCTATTTTGCGGTTTAATCAGGCAAGGAACTAACTCTAGTAAAGGCGGAAGTCATTTGGTTAAGACCAAAATGGAAGTAGAACACGGACGCCGTGGTAACCATAAACGACGCACACAACGTTCTGTAATAAAATTACATTGACTGCCTGAATCAAATAAAAGACGAACTGGCTCAAAGAGACCATGACCGTCATATAAATCTACGACAGCATTAGCTAGTAGAACGGTGCTTCCCTGAAAATTAGCAATCCCGCACATGGGATTCGAAAAATTACTAGAACTTCATTGGCAGTAGAAATATGTTGACTCCTGGGAGTGGCCGTAGACAATGAAACATGATGACCTGTAACTTTGGTAGGTGAAACAGGATGTAAGAGAGTGTGATGGCGGACCTGACAGGTGCGGCAACTGTAAACTGAAGTACAATTGCTCGCAATATGTGAGGGTGTAAGCAATTAAGATACAATTTTTTTGTTTGACGAAAGTCATTCTATCATTAAATTTTGCCCAGAAATTTAGGACATTTTGAAAGAACATGGCTTTGACCGCACATGTGACATGTGATTGCAGAAAATTGCTTTTGTATGGGAGTTTCATTACAGAGCGTTGAAAAGGGGCATGAAATTTCGTGTTAACTTTTGATGGCTTATTAATATGCGTAAACTGATTATTTTACCCTTGGGTATATTCAGATGTTGAACGGACTCCAGAGCATTGCATTTCTTCTCTAGAATGAAAATAAATTATCGAACGTTGAAATCTCCACTTGGTTATATTTCAATTCAAAATCTGTACATGAAACAACATCTAACTTTTCAACTAGAATATGAAATAATAAAAATCCCATTCATCAGTATTAAATTGCAAAGCCTTTAATGCTGAAATGGATTCAGAAAAAGTATTCAAGTAGAAGACGAAAATCTTTAACTGTTTCACCTTTTAAACAAACTTTCATCAGACTATTAACAACGTCGGAGGCCAAAAGGCGTTTGTTTTGATAATATTTAATGAGCTTGTGATAAACGATCTCAAAACTATCATTTGTAATGACAATACCTGAAAGTAATTTTAAAGGTTCGTCCTCAATAAAACTCAAAGATATTGTAGTTTTTGGACCTTTGAAAGGATTGATTAGCATTAACTATATTTTCGAAAAGATCATAGAAAGTTGGCCAGAGAGACCTTTGACCTCTGAAAATAGGAATATTTAAAGGGGTAATTTTACACTAGATACAACTATTGCAGAACTTGTGGTAGGTACTCCCGATGTTACCACACACAATTTTGAAAAAGTAACTTTAATTTGCGTAACTTTTCTGTTTGTTCACGAATTTTGTCCTGAGCGGAAGATTCTTCATCGTCGACTAAACCTATTATTTCGTTGTGTAGCTCATAGAAACGATCGAAAAAATTTGTAAATCAGCATTTTTTAAATTCGTCTACGAAAGTGGAATCTGTAGTCGCTTTAATAGAAATTTGATACAAATCTGTAATATGTTGAATATAAGTTCTTCTTTGCCTTTCAAGTTTCTTGAAATCAATCCTCTTGTAGAAAAATCACTATAATCTGTAATACAAAATTCCACGAAAAATCTAATGTAAACAAAACAAGTGTAACGTAAAGGAAATATGCAAATGGAAACCAATCGCTCAGCTTCTAATTCGAAATTCTTTCAAAGTGTGTCGCAATTGTAACGTAAGAAAATGTAACCCTGTCACTAGCAATATGAAAAATACGAAATCGCAGAAATGGGAAAGACTTGAACAAATGTTCGATACGTAAACAGCAAGCACCTTGAAATTTGGGGAAATTTGAAGTTGAACAACGAACTTGTTTACAATAAAGATGCAATTACCTCGTGATTAACGATGCGATGGCTAGAACACCTGTGTTCTCGACGTTTTTAATACCCGAACTTCACTGAATAGAATTGAAATTATCATTGGTTTGAATGTTTATTGTTTAATTTATATGTATACTTTGCTGAATGAAACGGAGCGGTATTAATGTACGTAAATTTAACAAAGTCACCGGTAAAAAAACGTCACTTACTAAGTGGATGCAGCACATGTGCAATTGATCCGATCTTCTGAAATGTTGTGGAAAATAGGAAAGGCAGGACAAGAATATTTACACTAACACATAATTTTAACAGCGAAACGCAAACATAGATTTGTGATAACTGCTCGAAATAATATCGAACACAAACACGACTACTCCACGGAAACTCAAAGCCGATTCTCGTTTTACATATGCGCACAGATAATTGTTTATCGGTATCAGCTGGAAACGACGATTGTAGTAAATACACGATCGCGTCTTAAACGTAATTGAAATACGATTTTTAACATTTCTCGCGCGAACAATAGGTTTACTTCAAATTAAAAAAGTTTTACAAAAAAATTACATCAGTTATCACTGTGTAGCAGTTTGTTTATACTGTCATAATTCCTGGAACTTATGCAACTTTAAGTACTCGCCTTGTGTTATGAGTGTAAGTTAAGAAATATTTATTTCCGTCTGTTAGTTGAAACGTAGCCGTTGGGGGATAAAATGCGCATTATAGTGTCTTGCGTCTACCCACTTTATCTGTTCTAGTTCCATTCGATCGGTTAGGAGTAAGAATGTTTGTAAACCTATATTAATTTTGTTTTAAGGGTTATTTGTTTTAGCGATTTATTGTACGCTTAAGGGTACCAAGCGTGTTGGGTGTTGAACAGTGGTTTAACATATGTACTTCACAGTGGCTTCACTGGCATCCGAATTGACACATTCAGGAAATTGGGTTATAAAGAAAAATTTGTTAAATTTTAAAAATTATGCTGAAGGATTTTACATGATTGGGTCGTACGGCATGTGGTGTTCAAGAGCAGTTGTTTGGCAGTCGGTCATGATGATCTTGACTTGCTATGCAGTCCAGCTTTTACCTTATCCAAATGGGTCGCCTAGGTCAAGAGCATAAATATTCATTATCGACCAGGTATTTATGTATCTATCGATTGATAACGTAATCCTGTAATTAATTTGTTATTTTGCATTTTAAAGTACTGTACTTAACTTAATTTTAATTTCATGGTTTGAGTAAACTTATTTACTTAGATATTAAATATATTCTTCTACCTGATTTGAGCTCAATTAAAGTGGGGTTAGTTTGGTAAATTTAAATTAATTAATGGTGATCAAGTCTAGTACTATTGTTAATTTTATTGAAGACTAAGTAGTTTTGATAAATATTTACATTATGCAACTTCAAGTAACTCGAACAAAGTGCTATTATTTTGTAAATATTAAATTACGAAGTAAATGTTGATTGATTTTAGATGTTGTCTCGTTGAAAACTTATGCTGGATTATTATTCTCTGTAGGTTGCTAGTGCCTAAACGTACAAAGAAGATTGCAACCCTGATGATAAGGTCTACCCTTGGAATTTTTTGTTTAAAGTACACATTAAACTTAACAAAGGTAGAATAAAGTTAGTTTTCTTTATTGTATTACAGAGGTATCAGTTAATGTGCATTCCGCTTCCTTGTTTTAATCAATACAAAACACGACCTGATAAGACAGTCGAACAACTATAAGATTACAAGGTTACTAGGTTACACATGGCGCCCAACGTGGCCGCACACTTTTTTGTTATATTTGTGGAGAAAAAGACGTTACGTACAGCACTTGTCCGAAATGTTGCATAAATTCAAAAAACCATTAAAGGCCGGTTTCAGAAATAGCAATTGAGACCATGGATATGGCATTTCGGCTAACAGTATTGAATGGATAAACTGGCTACAACACGTACGAAATTTTACTTCGACAAAATCGGAAAAGATTTATTCAATTTTATATGCACAAAAACAAGATACAAAACCATTTATATATGCCCGCATAAAAAACCAACCAATCCTTGCATTATTGAATACTGGTGCAACCAATACAGTAATAGGACGTATGGGGATACCTATTATTAAGAAGAAGTTAGGCTTACAAATTGTACGACGTGATACTCTTTCTTATTTAGAAACAGCCTATGGTACCAAACAATTTTCTGTAGATCGGGTTATCTTGCCTAGAAAAATAAATGCTTCGCCCGCTGTTAAAGGGTCTTGTACGAAACAACCAACATCTGTGTAAAGCGTGCGAGATGGAGGTGTTAAAGTCTGCATACCATGGTCCTAATAGTACAGCAAGCTACACATGGGGCATAAATAAATAAGGTAGTTACTATATTTGTATATATTTTATTGTGTTTCCTTGTACAAACAATTAAGGTAGGTCAGTAAACACTATAAAATTGTTGTTAATTGACTTGCATTTAGCGTACTTTCCTATTAGCATCGAGCATATCTATTGTATTTCTCAAATCATATACCCGCTAATTAATAAAAAGAAAGGCTACTTTCACTTTACGTCACATAATTGTAAAGCAATTAGTTTGTCCTCTATGCTACTTTCACTATACGTCACATAATTGTAAAGCGATTAGTTTGTCCTTGTCTATGTATTTTCCAACAATTTAGCATTGTGCATGTAATTATGTTAAAACCAGAAAAGTCATGGGTTTTTTGCAACATTCTGAGAAAAGCACATTACTGTTTGAAAAAATGATTTTAAATACTAAGCACTTATGGCTTATAAAGGACTCGTTTCTAAAATCTCCACGGTTTTTGATTTTTGGAGCTGTTTGGTTTAAGCATATGTCATAGACGAGCAAAAATTTTAATAAGATTTGGTAGCTTTAAAGGGGTAACTTTGCAGGGCGTGGTCCGATTTCAAATCTGTTTGCAGATTCGGGATGTGTATAAAATTGTAGACTAATTTAATGTATCGCATGTATAAAAAAATTTATAAGAACGCTCAAAAGTCACTACAGGTAAGAAATCTTAAAATTGGGGTAGCTCTCTTGGGGGTGATGATATCTGGAAAATTCCTAAAGATTCGGGTAGCTGAGAAAATTCTAATATTGATTGATACGAAACAAGATAGGTTTATCTCGAAAGATGCATTGGTTATACGAATAAAACTATTTGTTAGTTTTGCTTATAAAGCAAAAAGCAAAATTTAGAGGTTTGAGAGCTTAAAGTGTAACTTTGTAAGGGGTCGTTCGATTTTAAATCTATTTAGAGATTCGGATTGTGCATAAAATTCTAAGCTAACAAGATGTATCGCATGTATAAAAAAAATTTATAAGAACGCTCAAAAGTCGCTACAGGTGAGAAATCTTAAAATGGGGGTAGCTCTCTGGGGGATGGTGCTATGTGAAAAATTTAAAGAGATTTGGGTAGCTTAGAAAATTCTAATATTAATTGATACCAAACAAGATAGGTTTATCTCGTGGGTGGAAATGTGTAGAAAGATTTATCTCGCAGAGGGTATATGTGTAACTTTGCAGGGCGTGGTCCGATTTCAAATCTGTTTGCAGATTCGGGTTGTGCGTAAAATTGTAGACTAATTTAATGTATTGCATGACTAAAAAAATTTATAAGAACGCTCAAAAGTCGCTACAGGTAAGAAATCTTAAAATTGGGGTAGCACCCTTGGGGGTGATGATATCTGAAAAATTCCTAAAGATTCGGGTAGCTGAGAAAATTCTAATATTAATTGATACCAAACAAGGTAGGTTTATCTCGAAAGATGCATTGGCTAGACGAAGAAAACTATTTGGTTCAGATGAAAGATAAAAAAATGGCTAGTCGAAGAAAACTTTTTGGTTCAGATGAAAGATAAAAAAATGGCTAGTCGAAGAAAACTATTTGGTTTAGATGTGGGAGCAAATGTGGGATCACTCCTCCACATTTGCTCCTTATGGGGATTTACATGTAAATGTGGGAGCAAATGTGGGTTTTGGGAGCAAATGTGGTTCTGGATTTCTTGATTTTACCCTACTAACATCTGTGCCCCTAGTAATAAATCTATAGGTCCGGAATTGAAATACGACTTATCCGCAAGGATTAAACCTTCTAAATGGGTCCACTTATTGTTTTCAACTGAAAAGACAGGCATATAGGAACAAAGTTTGGAAACGACAATAGCGTCGAAGGAAAATGTAGAATTATCTCTATTTTGCGGTTTAATCAGGCAAGGAACTAACTCTCTAGTAAAGGCGGAAGTCATTTGGTTAAGACCAAAAATGGAAGTAGAACACGGACGCCGTGGTAACCATAAACGACGCACACAACGTTCTGTAATAAAATTACATTGACTGCCTGAATCAAATAAAAGACGAACTGGCTCAAAGAGACCATGACCGTCATATAAATCTACGACAGCATTAGCTAGTAGAACGGTGCTTCCCTGAAAATTAGCAATCCCGCACATGGGATTCGAAAAATTACTAGGAACTTCATTGGCAGTAGAAATATGTTGACTCCTGGGAGTGGCCGTAGACAATGAAACATGATGACCTGTAACTTTGGTAGGTGAAACAGGATGTAAGAGAGTGTGATGGCGGACCTGACAGGTGCGGCAACTGTAAACTGAAGTACAATTGCTCGCAATATGTGAGGGGTGTAAGCAATTAAGATACATTTTTTTTTGTTTGACGAAAGTCATTCTATCATTAGAATTTTTGCCCAGAAATTTAGGACATTTTGAAAGAACATGGCTTTGACCGCACATGTGACATGTGATTGCAGAAAATTGCTTTTGTATGGGAGTTTCATTACAGAGTGTTGAAAAGGGGGCATGAAATTTGGTGTTAACTTTTGATGGCTTATTAATATGCGTAAACTGACTATTTTTACCCTTGGGTATATTCAGATGTTGAACGGACTCCAGAGCTTTGCATTTCTTCTCTAGGAATGAAAATAAATTATCGAACGTTGAAATCTCCACTTGGTTATATTTCAATTCGAAATCTGTACGTGAAACAACATCTAACTTTTCAACTAGAATATGAAATAATAAAAAATCCCATTTATCAGTATTAAATTGCAAAGCCTTTAATGCTGAAATCGATTCAGAAAAAGTATTCAATAGAAGACGAAAATCTTTAACTGTTTCACCTTTTAAACAAACTTTCATCAGACTATTAACAACGTCGGAGGTCAAAAGGCGTTTGTTTTGATAATATTTAATGAGCTTGTGATAAGCGATCTCAAAACTATCATTTGTAATGACAATACCTGAAAGTAATTTTAAAGGTTCGTCCTCAATAAAACTCAAAAGATATTGTAGTTTTTGGACCTTTGAAAGGATTGATTAGCATTAACTATATTTTCGAAAAGATCATAGAAAGTTGGCCAGAGAGATCTTTGACCTCTGAAAATAGGAATATTTAAAGGAGGTAATTTTACACTAGATACAACTATTGCAGAACTTGTGGCAGGTACTCCCGATGTTACCACACACAATTTTGAAAATGTAACTTTAATTTGCGTAATTTTCTGTTTGTTTACGAATTTAATCCTGAGCGGAAGATTTTTCATCGTCGACTAAACCTACTATTTCGTTGTGTAGCTCATAGAAACGATCGAAAAAAATTTGTAAATCAATTTTAAATTCGTCTACGAAAGTGGAATCTGTAGTCGCTTTAATAGAAATTTGATACAAATCTGTAATATGTTGAATATAAGTTTTTCTTTGCCTTTCAAGTTTCTTGAAATCAGTCATTTCATAGGAAAATCACTATAATCTGTAATACAAAATTCCACGAAAAATCTAATGTAAACAACTCTAAGAAATTTTCTATAGAAGTGTAACGTAAAGGAAATATGCAAATGGAAACTAATCGCTCACCCTCTAATTCAAAATTATTTAAAGTGTGTTACAATTGTAACGTAAGAAAATGCAACCCTGTCACTAACGATATGAAAAATACGAAATCGCAGAAATGGGAAAGACTTGAACAAATGTTCTATACGTAAACAACAAGCACCTTGAAACCCGGGGAAATTTGAAGTTCAACAACGAACTTGTTTACAATAAAGATGCAATTACCTCGTGATTACGATGCGATGGCTAGAACACCCGAGTGTTCTCGACGTTTTTAATACCCGAACTTCACTGAATAGAATTGAAGTTATCACTGGTTTGAATGTTTATTGTTTAATTTATACGTATACTTTGCTGAATGAAACGGAGCGGTACTAATGTACGTAAATTTAACAAAGTCACCGGTAAAAAAACATCACTTACTAAGTGGATGCAACACATGTGCAATTGATCCAATCTTCTGAAATGTTGTGGGAAATAGGAAAGGCAGGACAGGAATATTTACAATAACACATAATTTTAACAGCGAAACGCAAACATAGATTAGTGATAACTGCTCGAAATAATATCGAACACAAACACGACTACTCCACGGAAACTCAAAGGCGACTCTTGTTTTACATATGCGTACAGATAATTGTTTATCAGTATCAGCTGAAAACGACGATTGTAGTAAATACACGATCGCGTCTTAAACGTAATTGAAATACGATTTTTAATATTTCTCGCGCGAACATGCCGGCCGCCGAAAACACACCGTGTTTTCCCTATAGCAAATTAAATTGAAAACGAAAAACGAAAACCGAAAAAAATATATATCTCTAAAGAAAAAGGGGAAAACGAAACGAATTAGGAATTAGGTAGAAGGCACAATTTAATGACTGGCCTTCTAAAAGTACCGGTAGTTGATAATATCCAAAATTGTTGTCTTAGTAAGTAATGTAAAGTTTTGAATTCTGGATGTAAACATTTGAAACGCGTAAATTCTATAATCAAAGTTGTAAGCCTATGTGAGCTAGGTAATAGTAACGGATGTTTTGCTTCATAAAGCAACTCAGAATTTTGCAGTCGACCTCCTACTCTTAAAAGCCCGTCGGGATCAAGAAATAAACAAAGAGATCTGAACGATTTTGGCAACAACTGATTGCTATTAATTTTCGTAATAAGTTCTGAAAAGACGAGGGCGGTAATAGTCCCTTGTACTCTCCGAGAATTTTTTCGGAAGTTGGTAGAGACACGTAAACAATAAGCTACAATCCCAAGAAATTTCGTTAAAGAAGTAAATGCTTTAATTAATGTAGTTAAAATGTGACATTCCGTTGTAACCGTAAAAACGTTAGACTTTTCTTCCAAATCCATATCTATATCAAGTGTAATATGTGTAGTAGAAAAATCTCTCCACATTTTGTTTGGCATATACAAAAATTCAGGACCTTTCCACCATATGTCGTGGAAAAGTAAATCGCGAGGAAACATACCTCTTGAAGCAGCGCCCGCGGTGTCCAGTTCTGACGGAGTATAATGCCAAGAACACGCAGGAAGACGATTTTGAATATGGCTCACTCTATTTGCGACAAACGTCTTCCAACGGCTCGTGGAAGCATTCAACCAGGCGAGGACTATCGAGAATCTGTTCAAGCGTAAACGCTCTCGAAAGAGATTTTGTTCGAAAATGTGTCTTTAACGAAAGAAATTAAATCTGATAATAGAACAGCTCTCAATAATTCCAAGCGAGGTAAATTTAAAACTTTCAGTGGCCCAACTCTACTCTTTGCACACACCAAAGAAAGCGTAATATTATTTGACACTTCCATGCGGGTATAAACTTCAGCAGCATAACCCACATTAGATGCATCAGAAAACCCCTGTAATTCACATCGGAAGTCATTATTGAAATTAATATGGCGCGGAATTTTAAATTCCGAGAGTAGAAAGAATTCAGCCTTTAGTCGAGACCACGTGTTTATAATATTTTGATGGGGTGGTGATATCCCAACATATTTTCAATTTCCATAGACACTGCATAAATATATAGCACAAAGTAATATAGGACAAATTAATCCAATGGGATCAAAAATCTTGCTTATATCTGAAAGTATACTTCGTTTCGAACAAGGGCGAATACTAATATCCCTTTTGTAAGAAAAGGAATCATCATGAGGACACCACTGAAACACCAAGACTTTCACAAACTGGTGTTCCTCTTTATCGAAAGAAACAGAAATTTGTGGGTCCGAACTAGCAACTGAACACAATAATTTGGGGACGTTGCTTGTTCACTTACGTAATTCAAACCTTCCTGATTTTAGTAAGCTTACCAATTCTTACTGAAGGACGAGTGCGTCTGAAACAGATGTACTGGTTTCCATCACATCGTCTACGTACACTTGTGTTTGTAAAAGATGGCAGGCATGAGGAAATTGGTTTTGCTTTCGCACAGCAAATTCATGTAACGTCCGCATAGCTAGATAAGGAATCATCATGAGGACATCACTGAAGCCCCAAGACTTTCACAAAGTGGGGTTCCTCTTTACCGAAAATACAGAAATTTGTGGGTTCGAACTAGCAACTGAACACGATAATTCGGGGACGTTGCTTGTCCACTTACGTAATTCAAACCCTCCTGATTTTAATAAGCTTACCAATTCTTACTGAAGGACAAGTGCGTCTGAAACAGATCCCATCACATCGTCTACGTACATTTGTGTTTGTAAAAGATGGCAGGCATGAGAAAATTTGTTTTGCTTTCGCACAACAAGTTCATGTAACGTCGGCATAGCTAAATAAGGCGAACAAGTTAAGCCGAACGTAACTGTATTTAATTTATATTCTGAAATAGAATCTTCGGGTGAAAATCGCCATAAATTTTTCTGAAAGTTTCTATGCGTGGATTCCACTATAGTACCTGCCGAAACATTTGTTTAATGTCAGCGACAAAAATAACCATACGAAAAACTAATAATAAAAAAATTATGTCCCCTTGTAATTTGGGTCCTGAAAGTAATGTATCGTTGAGACTTAGCCCTTTAGTCACCTTGGCAGAGGCGTCCCAAACCACTCTAAGGTTGGTACTAATATTCTCGGGCTTTAGCACACCATGATGCGGAAGATTGCATGATACGGAAGCATCCTTGTCGGAATCTGAACTCAACGACATATGATTGTTTTCCAGATAATCCTTCATAAAATTGGAATATGCGTTATACATATGTGGTTTAAGTAATCTAGCTTCTAATACAAGAAAGCGGCGAACTGCTTGTGAATATGTATCGCCTGAATCGGGTTCACCATCCCGAAATGGAAAAGAGACTTGCAAACGACCTGTTTCGTCGCACGAAATTGTTTTTTGAAATATTTCTTCACAACTTGACTTCTTCGAGTGAAAGAATTATTTTCGAAGGAATTTGCTCCACTTCCCAAAATCTGGGAATTGAAACTTCTAAAGGAACCTGAACATCCGTAAAAAATGAGTGAACTTGTGTATTAGTAATTTGATTTTTAATCTTTCCTAAAATTATCCACTCGAACGCTGTGTTCGGAGCGGTAGCTGGTCGGAGTCACCAATAGTTCTGCCTTCATTTATAATCTGCGGAAACAGCTATGCTCCTAGTAATAAATCTATAAGTCCGGAATTGAAATACGATTTATCCGCAACATTTAAACCTTCTAAATGGGTCCACTTATTGTTTTCAACTGAAAAGGCAGGCATATAGGAACAAAGTTTGGAAACGACAATAGCGTCGAAGGAAAAAGTAGAATTATCTCTATTTTGCGGTTTAATCAGGCAAGGAACTTACCCTCTAGTAGAGGCGGAAATCATTTGATTGAGACCAAAAATGGAAGTAGAACACGGACACCGTGGTAACCATAAACGACGCACAACGTTCAGTAATAAAATTACATTGACTGCCTGAATCAATTAAAAGACGAACTGGCTCAAAGAGACCATGACCGTCACATAAATCTACGACAACAGTAGCTAGTAGAACGGTGCTTCCCTGAAAATTAGCAATCTCGCACATGGGATTCGAAAAATTACTAGGAACTTCATTGGCAGTAGAAATATGTTGATTACTGGGAGTGGCCGTAGACAATAAAACTTGATGATGACCTGTAACTTTGGTAGGTGAAACAGGATGTAAGAGGGTGTGATGGCGGACCTGACAGGTGCGGCAACTGTAAACTGAAGTGCAATTGCTCACAATATATGAGGGGTGTAAGCAATTAAGGTACAATTTTTTTTGTTTGACGAAAGTCATTCTATCATTAGAATTTTTGCCCAGAAATTTAGGACATTTCGAAAGAACATGGCTTTGACCGCACATGTGACATGTGATTGCCGAAAATTGCTTCTGTATGGGAGTTTCATTACAGAGCGCTGAAAAGGGGGCATGAAATTTCGTGTTAACTTTTGATGGCTTATTAGTATGCGTAAACTGATTATTTTTACCCTAGGGTGTATTCAGATGTTGAACGGACTCCAGAGCATTGCATTTCTTCTCTAGTTATGAAAATAAATTATCGAACGTTGAAATCTCCACTTGGTTATATTCCAATTCAAAATCTGTACATGAAACAACATCTAACTTTTCAATTAGAATATGAAATAATAAAAAATCCCATTCATCAGTATTAAATTGCAAAGCCTTTAATGCGGGAATGGATTCAGAAAAAGTATTCAGTAGAAGACGAAAATCTTTAACTGTTTCGCCTTTTAAACAAACTTTCATCAGACTATTAACAACGTCGGAGGCCAAAAGGCGTTTGTTTTGATAATATTTAATGAGCTTGTGATAAACGATATCAAAACAATCATTTGTAATGGGAATACCTGAAAGTAATTTTAAAGGTTCATCCTCAATCAAACTCAAAAATATTGTAGTTTTTGGATCTTTGAAATCGATTGATTAGCATTAACTATATTTTCGAAAAGATTATAGAAAGTTGGCCAGAGAGACCTTTGACCTCTGAAAATAGGAATATTTAAAGGGGTAATTTTACACTAGATACAACTGTTGCAGAACTTGTGGTAGGTACTCCCGATGTTACCACACACAATTTCGAAAATGTAACTTTAATTGCGTAATAGAACTTTTCTGTTTGTTCACGAATTTTGTCCTGAGCGGAAAATTCTTCATCGTCGACTAAACCTATTATTTCGTTGTGTAGCTCATAGAAACGATCGAAAAAAATTTGTAAATCAGCATTTTTCACTTCAAATTCGTCTACGAAAGTGGAATTTGTAGTCGCTTTAATAGAAATTTGATACAAATCTGTAATATGTTGAATATAAGTTCTTCTTTGCCTTTCAAGTTTCTTGAAATCAATCCTCTTGTAGAAAAATCACTATAATCTGTAATACACAATTCCACGAAAAATCTAATGTAAACAAGTGTAACGTAAAGGAAATATGCAAATGGAAACCAATCGCTCAGCTTCTAATTCGAAATTATTTAAAGTGTGTCGCAATTGTAACGTAAGAAAATGTAACCCTGTCACTAGCAATATGAAAAATACGAAATCGCAGAAATGGGAAAGACTTGAACAAATGTTCGATACGTAAACAACAAGCACCTTGAAACTTGGGGAAATTTGAAGTTGAACAACGAACTTGTTTACAATAAAGATGCAATTACCTCTTGATAACGATGCGATGGCTAAAACACCTGTGTGTTCTCGACTTTTTTAATACCCGACCTTCACTGAATAGAATTGAAATTATCATTGGTTTGAATGTTTATTGTTTAATTTATATGTATACTTTGCTGAATGAAACGGAGCGGTATTAATGTACGTAAATTTAACAAAGTCACCGGTAAAAAAACGTCACTTACTAAGTGGATGCAGCACATGTGCAATTGATCCGATCTTCTGAAATGTTGTGGAAAATAGGAAAGGCAGGACAAGAATATTTACACTAACACATAATTTTAACAGCGAAACGCAAACATAGATTTGTGATAACTGCTCGAAATAATATCGAACACAAACACGACTACTCCACGGAAACTCAAAGCCGATTCTCGTTTTACATATGCGCACAGATAATTGTTTATCGGTATCAGCTGGAAACGACGATTGTAGTAAATACACGATCGCGTCTTAAACGTAATTGAAATACGATTTTTAACATTTCTCGCGCGAACAATAGGTTTACTTCAAATTAAAAAAGTTTTACAAAAAAATTACATCAGTTATCACTGTGTAGCAGTTTGTTTATACTGTCATAATTCCTGGAACTTATGCAACTTTAAGTACTCGCCTTGTGTTATGAGTGTAAGTTAAGAAATATTTATTTCCGTCTGTTAGTTGAAACGTAGCCGTTGGGGGATAAAATGCGCATTATAGTGTCTTGCGTCTACCCACTTTATCTGTTCTAGTTCCATTCGATCGGTTAGGAGTAAGAATGTTTGTAAACCTATATTAATTTTGTTCTAAGGGTTATTTGTTTTAGCGATTTATTGTACGCTTAAGGGTACCAAGCGTGTTGGGTGTTGAACAGTGGTTTAACATATGTACTTCACAGTGGCTTCACTGGCATCCGAATTGACACATTCAGGAAATTGGGTTATAAATAAAATTTGTTAAATTTTAAAAATTATGCTGAAGGATTTTACATGATTGGGTCGTACGGCATGTGGTGTTCAAGAGCAGTTGTTTGGCAGTCGGTCATGATGATCTTGACTTGCTATGCAGTCCAGCTGTTACCTTATCCAAATGGGTCGCCTAGGTCAAGAGCATAAATATTCATTATCGACCAGGTATTTATGTATCTATCGATTGATAACGTAATCCTGTAATTAATTTGTTATTTTGCATTTTAAAGTACTGTACTTAACTTAATTTTAATTTCATGGTTTGAGTAAACTTATTTACTTAGATATTAAATATATTCTTCTACTTGATTTGAGCTCAATTAAAGTGGGGTTAGTTTGGTAAATTTAAATTAATTAATGGTGATCAAGTCTAGTACTATTGTTAATTTTATTGAAGACTAAGTAGTTTTGATAAATATTTACATTATGCAACTTCAAGTAACTCGAACAAAGTGCTATTATTTTTTGTAAATATTAAATTACGAAGTAAATGTTGATTGATTTTTAGATGTTGTCTCGTTGAAAACTTATGCTGGATTATTATTCTCTGTAGGTTGCTAGTGCCTAAACGTACAAAGAACCCCGATTGCAACCCTGATGATAAGGTCTACCCTTGGAATTTTTTTTTGTTTAAAGTACACATTAAACTTAACAAAGGTAGAATAAAGTTAGTTTTCTTTATTGTATTACAGAGGTATCAGTTAATGTGCATTCCGCTTCCTTGTTTTAATCAATACAAAACACGACCTGATAAGACAGTCGAACAACTATAAGATTACAAGGTTACTAGGTTACACATGGCGCCCAACGTGGCCGCACACTTTTTTGTTATATTTGTGGAGAAAAAGACGTTACGTACAGCACTTGTCCGAAATGTTGCATAAATTCAAAAAACCATTAAAGGCCGGTTTCAGAAATAGCAATTGAGACCATGGATATGGCATTTCGGCTAACAGTATTGAATGGATAAACTGGCTACAACACGTACGAAATTTTACTTCGACAAAATCGGAAAAGATTTATTCAATTTTATATGCACAAAAACAAGATACAAAACCATTTATATATGCCCGCATAAAAAACCAACCAATCCTTGCATTATTGAATACTGGTGCAACCAATACAGTAATAGGACGTATGGGGATACCTATTATTAAGAAGAAGTTAGGCTTACAAATTGTACGACGTGATACTCTTTCTTATTTAGAAACAGCCTATGGTACCAAACAATTTTCTGTAGATCGGGTTATCTTGCCTAGAAAAATAAATGGAACTACTCATAATATTTTAGCGACAATTGCTAGTTCTATCAATGACATTCTAATATTAGGATCAGCTGTCTGTCGCATATTCAAATTACAGACAAACTTTGCCAACAACACTTTTCGTATAACAAACGAAAAAAAAATAATTTCAGCATTACCACAGAAAATCATAAATTCAACCGATGACAATGAAAAACAGATGTATCAAGTTGAAGATATAATGGAAAAATTTAAATCCATTAGTGGTCCAAAGTTAGACAGAACAAATGCAGCTGTGCATCGAATAGATACAGAGGATGCTGAACCTATAAAGCAACGATACCACCCGTTATCACCGAATATGTTAGAAACATTGAATAAGGAAATTGATGAAATGCTTAAATTAGGGGTAATAAGACCTTGAAAATCACCATGGAATTCGCCAATTGTTATGGTCAAGAAAAAGAATGGAGAAATACGTTTATGCTTTGATGGAAGAAGGCTAAACTCAGTTACAAAAAAGGATGCTTATGGCCTATTTTACGTTAATGATATCTAGACAAACTTAGAGATGCTAGATACCTTACATCAGTTGATTTAAAGAAAGCATTTTGGCAAATAGATTAAACTGCCTTCACAGTACCCAGAAGAGGACTTTATGAATTCACCGTAGTTCCGTTCGGTCTTTGTAATAGCCCACAAACTTTACAACGGTTAATGGACAACATCCTAGGGCCAAAATTTGATAACGTTTTTGTATAGTTGGATGATGTTATTATAGCATCTGCCACATCTGAAAATCGTATTAACACATTGGAAGTGTTTACAGCACACACATGCCAATCTAATTATTAACTTTGAAAAGTGTGAATTTTGCAGAAATTCAATAAAATATTTAGGCTATGTGATTGATAAAGAAGACCTTCGAACAGAGTCAGAAAAGGTCCAAGCCATAGTTAACTTGCCTACACCTACAACTGTCAAATCAGTAAAAAGGTTTTTGGAAATGGCGGACTGGTATAGAAGATTTATTTTAAATTTTTCAACCTTTGCTGATCCAATATTAAGGCTAATAAAAGAACACTCGATAAAAGGTATCGCATAAACTGGAATCAGGAAGCAGAAAGTGCGTTCCAGAAATTGAAATCATTATTAGCTACATCGCTTATTCTAACTACTCCAGATTTCTCACAGAATTTTATAATTCAGACTGATGCTTCAGAAGTTGGTCTTGGTGCAGTCTTACTGCAAGGTAAAAACGAAAAAGTGATAGCATATGCAAGCAGATCATTGACCAAGCAGAAAGAGCATATAGTACTACAGAAGAAGAGTTGCTAGCCGTAATTTTTGGAGTGAAAAAATATGGTCCTTACATAGAAGGAACTAAGTTTAAAATCACTGCTGACCATTATTCATTATTATGGTTGTATAAATTACAACGCCCATCAGACAGATTACAGAGATGGAGTTTGCGACTTTCCCAGTTTAATTACGAAGTTTTCCACCGGAAAGAAAAGTTCAATGTTGTACTGGATACACTATCAAGAGCACCGATGAAAATATGTCTGATTACTGTAGATTCAAATCAATTTGATCCATGGTATAATAAAATGATTAAAGAAACTCAAAAGTATCATACAAAATATCCATCATGGAAAATAGAAAACGGGTTACTTTACAAACATGTTGCTAACAAGCACAACATAGTTTCTAATTTAATAGAATGGAAACAGGTACTTCCGAAAGTGTACTGGGAAGAAGTCATTAGACAAATTCATGACATACCTACATCTGTTCATCTAGGTACATTTAAGACTTGCTGCAAAATTTCCGAAAAATTTTATTGTCCGAAAATGAAATCGGACATTAGCCGCTATATTAGAAAATGTCAAGTATATCTTGCTTCAAAAAGTAGTTTACATACGAAACTTGGATTAATGGGGAAAGAAAGAGAAGTGAAATACCCTTTCAAATGATATCTGTTGATATTATGGGATCTTTACCCAGATCGAAGAAAGGTAACACATCCATACTTGTAGTATCCGACTGGTTCACCAAATATGTGCCGATTGAACTATGCTCCTACAGAAAGCTCAGTCCTTCCAGGAGGCGTGGAAGCGAGTGGCTGCCCTTGAGATGTCGGCCCGGTCTAGCGGCAACCCCTCGCGTGCGGTATTTCGTGATCCTTTTAGTTTTACCTGTTACAACCTGTGAATATTTAATAATAACTCGTAGATGGATTTATGTAGTTTAATGACTTGTAACCAATATTAGTACATAGAAAACAAACACAGCTAAATAAGAATTCGCAGCCTGTACCGTAGTTGCAAGGCGGCCAGCGGCGTTGTCATTAAAAAAAACAAACAAAGAAATAATACTACGCTATAACTTATCTGTAAGTACAATCCAACTATCCACATTAGCATCCTATCATTGCCACACTCTTACGGATCACTTTATAATTTACTTTCAACGCAAAGTTCACAAATTAAAACTATAAGTTCTAAAGCACCCGACACGCTCTAGGGTAAAAGTGACGCGCTCCGCTCGCGCGCTTGAACTCGACTCACTGTTACCTATCGGACCACTTAAACATTAGGGATACTTCTCCCTCTTATTATAGGGGCGGCCTAGTACATCACCCCCCTATAAGTTAAACTTAATTGCTAAACATATTTTTGTAATTAAATTGAACTTATACTTAATAATTACAGTGTTAAATTTTGATACGGTACAACATACGGTTTTAAATTCCTAACATTCTGTATACCCAACAAGAGACCCCTAGTGTCGTCCCGTACTTCATAAGAATTTGGCCCGCGCCTAGCCACAATCGTAGCAGGCCCGGAATAAAGCAAAAAGAATTTCTTAATCTCCTTGTCTTCCGCAGAAGACTGGGGATGAGTACGAACCAGTACTCTATCACCAATCTTAAAATCAACACAATTTTTATGGATCCTTTGATGACGTATTTTACGTTTTTCAGCCTTAGATTTTAATTTATTATAAGTTAGAGTTATAATTTCATCCCTACCAACACCTGGTATATCACTTGTAGGAAAAATAATGTTTTTAACATTAGGGTTATCACTATGATCACGAAAATGTGGTTCACAAGGGCTATACCCAGTCGAGTCATGGACTGCCCTATTAATCCATCTCCTTACTCTATCTAGCATCAAAGCCCACCCCCCATGAGCCGAATAACACAATGATCTCAAAATACGCACAATTTCTTTATTAACCCGTTCCGTCTGGTTTCCCTGCGGGAAGTACACCGACGTGTGAGTTACCTTTACACCTAATAAATTCAACGACTCTTTCCACTCTTTGCTCGTAAACTGGCTACCATTATCGGAAAGAATGACCCCTGGTTTACCAATCTCGACAAAATATTTTTTGACCAAACAACGAAGAATCGCAGCTGTATTAGCACGTTTAAGAGGGTGCAAAGTAACCAACTTACTGAAAGCGTCAATAATAACTAATAGGGAAGTCGCCCCCGACCTTGATACTGGGAGCGGACCAATGAGATCAACACATACGATTTCGTTGGGCGCTTTAGGTAAAACACTATGATATTCGCCATAAATTCTCATTGAACTCTTCGCTTTCTGGCACAAATCGCAGCTTGAAATTATTTTTCGAATGAAATGTTTCATCCTCTGAAAATAATAATCACGACGCAGCATCTGGAAACACTTTTCCGCCCCAAAATGCCCATTATCTACATGTTCTTGCCAAACCAATCTACTTATTTGGGAAGCAGGTACACATACCTTAAACTCTGGCGAACCTTCGTAGCCTCGCCTAAATAAAACTCCTTGATACACAACAAACCAATCAGCGCACCTTTTCGGAACTTCCTCCTTCAATAATCTAGACATTATTTTACAACAGAATTCGTCTTTCCCTTGCTCCTCAACAATATTTTTCATACCTAACTGGACCCCTATACATAGTTCCGACTTCTTTACTGCACAAATTTCTGTCGGCACACTCTCAAATTTTCAAGTTTCTCCTTTCCTTGATTGGATAACGCGATAGAGCATCCGCCAGAACATTCTCCTTCCCAGCACAATATTTAACATTAAAAGCGTATTCTTGAAAATACAACACCCACCTAGTCAAACGCGAATTTAATAGTCTGCAGGACATTAAAAACGATAGAGATTTATGATCGGTGATCACAGTTAATTCTCGACCTAGCACAAATACCCGCCACTGCTGCAAACAATGTAATACGGCTAATGCCTCTTTTTCTGTAACACAATAACCAATTTCAGGGCCACGCAGAGTCCGACTGGTGAATGCCACAATATCCTTTTCTGAAGTTTGCTCATTTATTTGAAATAAACAACCACCTAAACTTCCATCAGATGCATCTGTTTGGATAAAAAACGCACGGTCAAAACACGGATGCTTCAACATAGAAATCGTTAAAAACCTCGACTTAATTTTCTCAAACGCTTCTTGTTGAGCTGAACCCCAACGCCATTGAACTCCTTTTTTTAAAAGCTGCAATAAAGGCCCCACTAAATGAGCAAGCTGCTCACAAAAACGACGCTCATAATTAACGACCCCTAAAAAGCCACGTAAATGTTTAATATTCCTCGGTACTGGCAATGAATTGATAGCTTCCACGCGGGCAGGATCAACACACACACCTTAGGCTGAGATAATATGCCCAAGGAACACAACTGTATTTCTGGCAAAATGTGATTTTTTTAATTTTATAGTAATGCGAGCAGCTTCAAACCTTTCGAATATTTTGTTTAAGTGAGTCAAATGTTCTTCAGCCCCTTCCGAATAAATAAGGAGATCATCTACGTACGCAATCACGTATGATTCTACGTCTGGTCCTAAAATTATACCCAATGCTCTTATAAAGGATCCTACCGACGTACTTAGACCGAACGGTAAAACCTTAAAAACGTAAGTATTCCCCTCGTACAAAAACCCAGTAAATTTTTGGTGTTCCGGCTTAATTTTAATCTGCCAGTAACTCGCCGTTAAATCGAGCGTACTCAGTCGTTGGCCACTAGAAAAATTATACCACAATTCTGTAGGATTTGGAGGCATAACTCGATCCTTCACCATGCGCTTATTTAAAAAACGAGCGTCCAAACAAACCCTTATAGCCCCATCCTTTTTTTTTAACTACTACCAACGGACTGATATATTCAGTTTGCTTCGCTTCAATTACGTCCCACGCCACCATCTCATCTATCAGCCGCCTAACCTCGTCTTTATATGCATACGGAATCGGGTATGATCTGATAAAAAATGGAGACTCATCCCACAACTCAATTTCCTGAAAGTAAACATTCGTTCGTCCTGATTGGTTCGAAAATATCGAACTATGTGACAACAGCAACTCGTACAATTTATTTTTTTCTTCTTGAGAAAAGTTTTCTGCGCGATCAACCACCTCTTTAATTTCAGACACCTTACACGGCACTTTCTCCTTTTCTAATTGAATTTCCTCATCTTTCTCTTCCGACACTGGACAAACAGTCAACCGACCATCAGGTTTTGGTCCCATACTAAACCCAACGCTAATCGCTCTTCCTTCAAAAATACCCGATAAACAATTTTTTGAAAAATTGATTTTAATTTGATGATCAGCAAAAAAATCGCATTCGAAGATGACATCACGAATTAAATTCGAAACTACCAGACAAGGGTAAGCCAATTCGAAATCATTGAATTTAAAATTCAAATAAAATTGATCCTTAACAATAGAATTCTTGCCCGTCGCACTCACCAAAATAGTTGATGTAAACGGCAAACGTAAAATATCGCTATTAATTTGCATTATCTTTAATAAAAAATCTTTTGAAATGCAGGTAACTTGACTACCCGAATCTACTAATATTTTTACCACAACAGTCTCAACTGTCGCTTCAATGGTTGGTGCCAACGCAACTGACTTTATATTCTTTTCGTCTTCTAGTAAAAGGTCATCCCCGTTTTTATTAAATAACGCGGCCACAGCCGATGGTCGACTTCCCCCTGGACTACTAACAGTTTGAGATTCACGACGCCCTTTATCCCTATCATTATTATTGTAATTACTATTAGTATTATTTTCCCTATTTTCAGAGCGGGCACTATTACCGCCTCCAGAATTTGACGTATTTGATCTAAAATTGTAACGAGCGCTCTCATTTTGTTCATTACTCGTACCTCTGCCACGCCAATTCGTGTAGGAATGGTTATTATTATTATTATTGGGGTTCCGATTATAAGTTTCATCAATTTCCCTTAAGTAAGCTTCTACTTCATCAAAAGTTCTAGGCATGCAATTTACAATACCTCGTTGAATTTCACTCGGAAAATGATTTTTTAATAAAGAAATAAGCGCACCTTCCTCAAGAGGAGTCGTTAAGAAATTTGCTTCTCTCACCAACTTTAAAAAATAATCAGCCCTTGACCCCCTTTCGTAACACCCAAATTTAATTTTTTGAAAAACTTTCCTCTCTTCGTCAACCCCCCAATACCGACTTAAAAATAGCTCTTTAAATTCTTGGAAATTCCTTACTTTTTCTTCCTTTAATACACCCCAATCCTGAGCTGAATTACGTAAATTACTAACGGTCAAAGGAACTTTTCTACTTTCAGGAACTCCAGCTTCCAAAAATATTGTTTCCTGTTTTTTAATGAAAGATACCGGATGCACAGATCCCTCCGGCACAAAGCACAAATTCGTACCCCCCAGATCCTTATATAAACTCATATAATTATGATACCCAAAAGCCCCGGACGTGACGCCCCTGGTCTCTGGTTGGTGTACATGCACAACACCTTCATCCCTAACGTTTTCAACATCGCTAACTTCTACCTGTTCTTTAACCGATTCAGAAACACGATTTACATCAAAACTTAATTTGCTAATATTTGCAGCAATATTCACGTTCATTTTTTCAATCGATTCCTTTAGGATGGCATTGTTACAATTCATACTATTAACGGCTGCAACTAGTTGTTTCAACGCCTCTGCGATATCAGGCTCGCCCATTTTATCAGCTTTTTCTAAATTACTTCGATCTTTACTACGCGTATTATACTTATGTGACATTACATTTCAACACAATTAAAAACATATTTCACCTTGCGGTGCGATCATTAATTCTTAAGCTCTAAATTACTCTATTTATTTTTGTTCCAAACTAACACAATAAACTCAATAAATTTCTCTGAATTGTCCGCTCACACTTAATACAACTTGGAATGTTATACCTCAATATCCAAACACCAACTATTGTCCGTAAATACAATTAACATGGACCTGGTTATTGAATAACCGTTAACCCTTATTAGAAATTAAATTGTACTGTTCGTTTCGATAAATGTCCTTTAATGTTATCTGAACCTTTTCAAATTCTACGTAAACCACTCGAATCATTAACAGTTCCAGGTATTTGTGTAACAACAAAACGCCCCACGTTGGGCGCCAAAATGAACTATGCTCCTACAGAAAGATCAGTCCTCCCAGGAGGCGTGGAAGCGAGTGGCTGCCCTTGAGATGTCGGCCCGGTCTAGCGGCAACCCCTCGCGTGCAGTATTTCGTGATCCTTTTAGTTTTACCTGTTACAACCTGTGAATATTTAATAATAACTCGTAGATGGATTTATGTAGTTTAATGACTTGTAACCAATATTAGTACATAGAAAACAAACACAGCTAAATAAGAATTCGCAGCCTGTACCGTAGTTGCAAGGCGGCCAGCGGCGTTGTCATTAAAAAAACAAACAAAGAAATAATACTACGCTATAACTTATCTGTAAGTACAATCCAACTATCCACATTAGCATTCTATCATTGCCACACTCTTACGGATCACTTTATAATTTACTTTCAACGCAAAGTTCACAAATTAAAACTATAAGTTCTAAAGCACCCGACACGCTCTAGGGTAAAAGTGACGCGCTCCGCTCGCGCGCTTAAACTCGACTCACTGTTACCTATCGGACCACTTAAACATTAGGGATACTTCTCCCTCTTATTATAGGGGCGGCCTAGTACACGATCCATCCCATGAAAAAGGCGACAGCTAATTCGATAAATAATTTCATTGAAAACCACGTTTTTCTTATATACGAAGTACCACAAATTATAATCACCGACAATGGGTCTCAATTTATAAGTAAGGCATTCAAAAGATTAACAAAGGAATACCATGGCCAGAAGGTTTGGTATAATTCAAATTATCATCCTCAGGTAACCCTACTGAAAGAGTTAACAGAGTTATCATCACTGCGTTGAGATCATATGTGAAAGATAATCACAGGCTGTGGGACGAAGAATTGCATAAAGTTGCACATGCTATGAGGAATGCAGTTAGTGAGGCTACTGGCTACACGGCAGCCTTTTTGAATTTTGGTCGTTCAATACCTATTTCAGAAGACTATTATGGTAAACTATCGAATTTTACTGATCAAGATCTTACGGTCCATTCAAGAGAACAACTTATAAAAGATCTCAATAAGCTTTCAGATCTTTATAACAATGTAGTAGCAAAACTTCATCAGGCTTAAGAACGTAATAAGTAGACATATGATCTACGTCGTCGGGCGGTGGACTTTCAAAAAGGAGAATTTGTTTGGAAGAAGAATATGGTGCAGTCCAAGGCTTTAGAGGCTGTATCACAGAAATTGGCACCGAAGTATGTCCGTTGCCAAATCATCGAAAAAACAGGAACAGATACGTATAGACTGAGAGACAATAAAGGGAAAGATATAAATGTTTGGCACGTCAAAGATTTAAAGCCAGATAACTAGTATTATCGATACAGAATTAATTTCGAGGCAAGCTTATAATAGGTAAGCTACTGGAATGAAAGATCTTTTTTTTTAGTGTGTGTTTACACCTTGCTTTTGCATTAGCCTGGTGGGACCACATGTTCAAAAAAAAGGCACGCTTAATTCTAGTTTGTCATCCTAGCTCATTTTATGAGTTTCTCATGTGGGAAGGGGGTAGTGTAACAGTTCGTTTATAATGTCACAGTTCCTGGAAGTTGTGCAACTTTAAGTACTCGCTTTGTGTTATGAGTGTAAGCTAGGAAATATTCATTTCCGTCTGTTAGTTGAAACGTAGCGTGTGGGGGATAAAATGCGCATTATAGTGTCTTGCGTCTTCCCACTTTACCTGTTCTAGTTACATTCGATTTCTGATAAGAGATGGACGGAATACAGCATCTAGTTGTTAAAATAATTTTACTATTGCATTGGGAAGGTGATCCCATTTTTCAAGAATTGCATCGTCGGTTAAGAGTAAGAATGTTTGTGAACCTATATTAATTTTGTTCTAAGGGGTATCTGTTTTAGCGATTTAGTGTATGCTTAAGGGTACCAAACGTGTTGGGTGTTGAACAGTGGTTTAACATATGTACTTCGCAGTGGCTTCCCTGGCATCCGAAATTCATAGAATTGACACGTTCAGGCAATTTGGTTATAAAGAAGAATTTGTTAAATTTCAAAAATTATGCGGAAGGATTTTACATGATTGGGTCGTACGGCACGTGATCTTCAAGAGCAGTTGTTTGGCGATCGGCCATGATGATCTTGAATTGCTATGCAGTCCAGCTGTTACCTTGTCCAAATGGGTCTCATAGGTCAAGGACATAGATATTCATTTTCGACCAGATATTTATTTATCTATTGATTGATAACGTAATCCTGTAATTAATTTGTTATTTTGCAAGTTTAAAGTACATTAGCACTTAACTTATTTTAATTTCATAGTTGAGTAAACTTTTTTACTTAGATATTGTATGTATGGTTACCAACTATTAGACAACCCGTCAAACACGCAAGCTGCATAACCGAGATATATTCTACAGAAATTTCAAACTTTGCAGCATACACCAGAATATGAGTCTTCTATTTAATTATAGGGTATATATGGGATCGGTGATGAATGTAGAGGTTAGTTTATATTCAAATGTCGTATATAAATCATATCGTGAAAAGCTGGTTAGTTATGTTTTGAAAGTCTTATAGTAAATAAAAGTTTGTGTCATGTGAACGTATATATTGTACCGTCAGCTTGTACATAAATAGACAAAAGTGTAATAAATAAATTATAGTAGTGTTTAGTGTTGTTAAGAAGACTTATGGTTAAGGATTTAGTTTATGAAGGTATTAGTGCTTGTAAATAGCATTAGTGTGATAGTTCTTCATTGCTAATTGGACTAAAAACATCTATAAATAAGACGTATACTGTTAATTAGACTTGTAAACAGTGAGTAATAAAGACTTTTGTTATTACTTGTTCTAAATTGGTGAAACTCGTTAATAGTAGCCCGCTGCACTGGTGTCAGGCCGTGTTGGGTGTATAGTGATTAATTTAAAAAAAACACAAGCCTAAGGACATTTGAGTAGTTTGTATATGCCTGTTACAAGAAGCCAAAGTAAAATGAATGCAAAAACTTTAAGGATTTAAGGATTTTAAATCCGGTATGGAAGAGAGGTCGGCTAAACTAGAAGTGACACTTAGTGAAAATGCTGAGAAAATGGAAGAAAGGTTTAGTGAAAATGCTGAGAAATTGGAAAGGTTAAGTGAAAATGCTAAAAAATGAAAGAAAGGTTTAGTGGAAATGCTGTGAAAATGGAAGAAAAGTTGTTACACTCCAAATTTGGAAATGTACATTGTTAAATATGTGAGTAAATTCCCGCGAATATTTTCAAATAAATTTGCTAATTTCCGCCAGTCCGGACAGTTGCGTTTGCGCAAAAGAATGCGCAGGCGCGGAGTGAATGGCGCAAGTGCGCGGTGTGAATACGACGCCATTAGTTACGAGACTTCGAAGCCGAAAACAGCTACCTGTGTCGTTTATATGTTTTTTCTCATTTTTAGGCTGTAGGTTCCCTTTTATCTTTATCTTCGAGTACCCTTACCTGTATCCTTCTTGCCTTGCCTACGAACGAACGAAAGAGGGAGGACGAATAAATCTGGAATCAACAATGGCGTAGCCGACCCACCCCAAAAAAACAAGGAGATGGCCCTGAGATTTAACTGCAAGGCGCGTTTTAAGTGAGTACATTTCTTTATTTATATAATAGATTAAGAATTGTATCACTTTTAAACGTGTTTAGTATTTGATACAATTTGCAACGTAATCATGTTATATTAACGATTGCGAAATATTGTGAAACGCGGAAGTGTATCAAAGTTAAGTGAAAATGCTGAGAAAATGGAAGAAAAGTTATATGAAAATGCTGCGAAAATGGAAGAAAAGTTGAATTAAAAGACAGCCATGTTAGAACAAAGATTAATGGAAAGCTCCATTGCATTGAAAGAAGATGTCACTGAACAGGTAAAAACAATTGAGCAAAAGTTGGACAGTAAATTGATAGAAATGGAAGAGGATGTAATGAAGCTGCAAGAACAAATAATTTCACTAACAACGCGCCTACTTGAATTCACAAACCAAGTTGTAAATCAGAACATCCAAGAAATAAGAAGCATGGAAGGAAGCCAGTCGATACCGTCAAAATTTAAAGTGAAACCACCCACATTCGATGTTAAAACACCTTGGCCCACTTATTTGAAACAATATGAAGCTGCTGCAATAGCCAATGGTTGGTGCAATAGTTAATAGTGACCCTACGGGGGGGAAGCTCTTAACATCTTGCAAACGATTCCCGATCACCAGCAGAATGATTACGGCCTTTAACATCGAAGCTTGATATGAGATATGGAGACGCTCACCTTCAACAGGTTTACCATACACAAGTTAAGAACCACTCGCAAAAGACAAATGAAAGTCTGCAAGAATTCGAAGCTGACATTGCCAGATTACTTAGATTAGTATACCCAACGGTACCAGATAGCTTCCTCGGACAACTGGTTCTTCAAACATTTGTGGATGACGTTAAAGATGGCGAAATACAGCAATCACTAAGATTAGCACGGCCAAAAATGTTAGATGACGCACTGGCTCATGCGCTTGAATTTGAAGCAGCTAAACAGACATCGAACATGGTGAGTCACAAATTTCGGTCTGTCTCAGAAGAACCTGGTCAATCGCAGAACGGCATAGAGGAAATAATCAACCGTGTGTTTGAAAAACAAAAGGCAAAAACGCTGGAAAGACAACGACCGCGGGGATGGGGTCTGCAATGCTGGAGCTGCGGTGAAGTTGGTCATATACAGAGACGCTGTCATCATCATCATTGGGTCTTCAGTCCTGAAACTAGTTAGATGCGTACCATCATTGTTTCCTATTCTGAACTAACCTACAGATTTTACCGAAATTTGCACAGTCTGCATCTATCACTATCTGATCTAGATCTACATCCATCTCTTTTTTCCTATCTCTGCTTGTCATATATCCCATACTATTCCCCAAAAATGCCTTAGAACGTATTCTGCCTTTCTATTTCTCATATTTTTTTCCCAATGATATCCTTGTTTCTCTACTGTTTCTGTAACCTATTTGTTATTACCTTTGTCTGTCCATCCTCATACATCTGAAGCACGGCATTTCAAAGGCTGCTCCTGTTCTTCTGTCTGCTTTTCAGACTGCCCGTATTTCGTAGGCATGCTGTCTATGCTGTGCTCCACACACACGCTTTCAACAACTTTTTGTTCTATGTTTGTTGTCTTTCATCATAGGTGCCGTTCTTTCTTGTTAGATGCAATTCGGTCCCCTTCTATTGTTTTACAATTATATACCCTATTTCTTCGACATTCAGTGGTTGCGAAGGGGGGGTAAGCAGCCTATGACTGCCAAGTTCCCCAGCACTTGAACATTTACTGATTTAATATTTTTTCCAATATATCTTTTCTCACAGTCAACATTAGTTACAGGTATTTCACAACCAACACCTGTAGTTGTTTATAATAATCATCAGATTTATCTGCGCTTATTTTTTTGTCATTGGGTTTTATGTCTCAAAACTGGTTGGATATGTATCTGCACTTATTTATTTTCTAAACTAACCTACATAGTTCCCTGAAATTCTCACACAGCAATACAGCTCGGTTCCCCTTATATTGTTTTCTAATATTATGCCCTATTTCACTGAGATTTATTGAACGGGGTTAAGCAACCTGTGGCTGCCAAGATCTCCCAACACTTAGACATTTGCCGAAAAAATAGTTTTCCAGTAAATGCTTTCACGCAATTACCATTATTCGAGAATATTGCCCATCCAATGCTTGTAGTTGCTTATAATAAATATTATGTTTCTCCTATTGTTTTCTAATATTATGCCCTATTTCACTGAGACGCTGTACTCAACCAAAAAGACAACCGGTTGAGCATCAGGAAAACTAAAGCAAGTCGACGTGAGGGGGTGAACGTCGACAGCACAATGTAGTGCCCCGGAGGTTATCATCCGTGCTGCATCGTCGGTGGGAAGTCTGGACAGCATTTATATTGATGGTAGAATAAATGGTAGGGTTTTCCGATTACTCGTGGATACGGAGCAACAAGGACTATTGTGAGACCAGAATTGGTTGGTCGTGGAAAAGTGCTACCTGCAGCGGTATGTCTTCGAACGGCAAGTGGTGAGAAAATTTCTACTCAAGGAAAGACTGCCGTAACGTTGGGAATTGGAGACGAACTAATTAATCATCGGATGTTGGTAGCTGAAATTACAGAAGAAGTTATCTTGGGAAAGCAGTAAAGTCAGTAAAGGGAATTGCTCACACCGAATACCGCAACAAAACAGGAACAGAATGGTAGAATCGAAATCCAAACGAATTAGATTATTTAAAAACGTCGTAGAGTGGGGTGTGTGATACAGTAAGAACACATTCGAAACCTCTGTAGAACTATATTACCTTTATCCAATCCCGAAAGGCTATTTACAAAAGTCAAAAACGCATTTAGGTAATCGTGCGTCAGACCGTGATGTACACAAAGAGTCAATTTACATATAGTACAGTATAAACCTAAATCTTTAAAATAGCGAGAATAGAATCTTATCATCTAAATAACAATTACATATCTACATACCAGTATAATGTTTCCAGTTCTAAATATGTACGAGAAGAAATTATACATAAAATTTACAGTAACATCTGATTTGGTAAGTGCACCTCGTAAAATTTAAGAAACAACGTAACATTAAATTTTTAAATAGCTTAATCAAATAGTACCTGGGAAGTTGCCGACGTTAACATGAATTTACATAGAAAAGTAAACAGTAGAAAGTACCCTAACGCAAGCTTTAACAATAAAGTACATAATCGTTAGTATTTGAGGGCACATTTGGTAGCGTATAGACTGCAATTTAGTGGGGAATCAACCCAAACAGAAATATTCACTATACCTTGAGCTATCCGCTTCTTGTTGGTAGCATCTTATGATGAGGAAATGCGGCTGCATTTTTCTATGGTCCGGATGATAGAACCACAAACTTAACTCATACTAGCACAGAAAGCATTTTTGACTCAGAACACCCTGTTTCGCTGCAAGGATGCTGTATTGAATGTACCGCTTTCAAAGCACGGTCTGTATTTATAAGAAAAAAATTAGGCATAGGCAAGGTATTTTGCTTTCAAAAACATCGCCGAAGGATCGAGTGTGAGAAATTCTCAGAGAACTGCAAAAATCTACCAGCTGTAACAGCTTGTCAACAAGAAAATAACATGTAAACAAAGAATTTTTAACAAAGGGAAACAATCTTATTACTTTGAACACTTGCACAGCTGCAGGATAACAGTATAAACTTGGTATAGATAACAAACCCATTTCAAGTGTTCAGTTACTAGGCAGATGGTTAAGCGGCCTTATCTTTTAAACGAAAGCCATGAATATGTGCAGCTGTGGGTGAAGCGTATTCACTGCAGGTGGTAGGACTTAATTATAACGTCAGATTGCTAAGCCGCTGTTTGATTTTGTAAGACATAATTTATATCGTAAATACTTGATGAAAACTAATTTCAAATGGAAGGACATCGAGCTTATTAATCGATAGCTTTTATGATTTGCTTATAAATTTTTAGGGCGTTTTAAATAGAAGTAGGATAAATAAATATTTATGCAGAAAAATCGCTTGCAGGGTTTTGAACGTAACAAATTCTTGGACGCGGTAAAAGATCATGAAGTGCACACCTACACATAGACGCACACTACAACGTTAGCAATTAGGGATGGTTTTAGTTACTTTAGGTTAGAGCCTGCAGCATGCATCCGGGTTTCAGACTGCCCAGAGCCGGGAATGTGCTACAGTTAGTAGCAATCAGGGTTTCCGATCTCCGGCTGCCGATGGTTGGGGCCTCTGGAGGTAGCAGTTACCACAAGTCAAACAGTCTTAGTTTAGTTAGGTTAAATGTAGATATAGAGTTTTGTAAGGCATCCAAAGCCACATCTCTGCTTAGCTACCGTCCAGTTAAGTGTGTGCAACTACGAGCAGTGGTATTTTGTTTAGGTTACAGGTTGTATAGGTAGAAAATAGAGTTGCTTTTTTTTAATAAAAAGAATGTAGTTCTTCTACTAAGCACTGGCTCTCTTTCCTCCGATATTTTGGATCTTTTCTTAATTATGCGCGTGCAAAAATTTCATATAGTAGTAGCAAGTTGTGAGAACTACTTTATCAATTAAAATGTATGGTAATGGTGAGGTAATTGGCACCAAAAATACTGTCAGTAAAATTAATATATTAATAGGCACTTTCAACACCTACTCGCCTGACCTTGGAGATAAATAGATTATGTATCGTTGCAAAAATAGTTTATTCTATTGGAATCCTTTGATGTACAGAATTTAAACATCGTGCAAGAGTTTTTCTGTATTGAATAAAACCCTGAATAATAAAGTAGCTTTTTCTTTCAATAAATAGCAAAGCATGAGTTACTAAAATTCCTCAAGCACAAAAACTATTAATTGAAATTAAATTAGAGTACGTTTGAACTAATTTGCTCCAGTAAAATCGTAGTTCCAAAACATGTTCTAGGTTAGACACCGATTTTAAATAAATATTTTTGCAAAATAAGTGACAATAATCTATTATTTGTAATTCTTCCAATACAAAAGTTATTTATTGAAATGAAATTTTGAATTTAACATTTCTGCGATGACATCATACAGAAAGACCGTTCCTCAAAATTTTGTTAATTCTACGCTATTTTGCCACTACATACGTGGGTAAGGTGAAAAGTTCTCGGCCTACAATGAAAGACTGCAATTTTCAGTAAAAAAAATTATTTTATTTTTCGACATAATCCCCCTTAACTTCAACACACTTGGTCCAGCGTTTCTTCAACATCAGTATTCCTTCCCGGAAGTGAGAGTCTGGAAGGCTGTGAAAATATTCGTCTGCAGCCCTCTCAACTTCTTCATTGGACATGAAGCGCTTCCCAGAAACAAAGTTGTTCAAGTTTGGAAACAGATAGAAGTCTGAGGGCGTCAAATCAGGGGAATAGGGGGGATGACCAAGCAAGTCGTACTCCAAATCCGTCAATTTCCCCATCGCCAACAAACCATTGTGTGTAGGTGCGTTGTCTTGGTGAAAGATTTTTTTTTCTTCTTCCAGCCAGGCCTCTTCTCGCGAATTTTGGCATCCAGCTGGCCAAGAAGGGTGGAGTAATATTGGCCTGTAATTGTTCTGCCTTTTTCAAGGTAATCTATTAATAGGATCGCTTTCGCATCCCAAAACACGCTGGACATAACCTTTCCGGCAGATGCAATCGACTTCGCTTTCTTTGGCGCTGAACAACCGGCTTCCACCCACTGCTTCGACTGCTGTTTCGTTTCAGGCGTGTAAAGGTGGACCCATGTCTCATCCATAGTGACAAATCGCCGCCTAAAATCGCTCGGATCCTTATTGAACCGGGTTAAACATTGCTGCGAAATTCGTTTTTGCATTTGCTTTTGATCGGCATTCAGCAAATGCGGCACCCATCTTGCGCAGAGCTTTCGCATCTCTAACTCTTTGTGTAAGATGTTTCGCACCCTTTCGTCTGATATCCCTACAGCCTCAGCTATCTCCTTCACTTTCACTCACCTATCGTCCAACAAGATATCATACACTTTTTGGATGGTTTCCGGTGTGGTTGCGGTTTTTGGTCGTCCTACACGTGTGTCATCTTCGAGAGACGTGCGACCACGTTTAAATTCAGCTGCCTACTTTTTAACGGTTGACAGGAAAGGGACAGAGTCTCCGTAAACGTTTGTCAAGTTTATCCATCTTAAGGAAACACACATAAGACGTCTGCTTGAGATAGCAAGTTGAATCTTGTCATACGAACTAATGGCATGCGCACGCAGGCGGGAAGCAGAAATTTTTGCTGGTAAGGACGCCATCTCTGTGTCAGGCCGAGAACTTTTCACCTTACCCTCGTATAGTCCATTCGCTCTAACTTTAGGATGACGTCACAACTGGTTTACATGCTACATTGCCAATGTTATTTTAAATTCTAATATATTTAATGACGCATATATGAATATTCATATTAACAGAACTGCCAACCTTTACTGTGTTAAACGACAGTATCCTTCAAGCGCAATTCTAGGTTTCATTTGCATACAGTTCCCAACACTACATTACTATATTTGACGTCATCTTATAGTTAAAGCGAATGGACTATAAACGTCAGCTAACTATTATAATTGCGCTAAAATATTGAAATATTCGTTAATGGAGATGCGTTCTTCTGGTTCTTAACCATCGATTAATTGTCAACTCTGAAAATCATCTGCAGTCAAAATTTGGGGATTGGGGATAATGGTTGAATATACGTATAACAGGTCATAAAGCAAGATAAATGAGCTTGACGTCATTGAAATTTAATGATTTTATACTCTTTGTTTACTAACCCTATTAGGAAGTTTATCCACAGTTGTAGCATTATTGATGTAACTTTTACAAAACAATATTAAACTCCCGCCCGTGGTGCTTCTAAATTAACACTGCTGTCCACATCCAGCGTTACAGACAAAATCCCTCCTTTTTATCAACTGTATATTTGCACTCTGAACTTCTCGTATTTTAACTTTAATACATTTGACGCTCCCGTTTCATACCACTTTTATTACAGCACTGTTGACACTTCCTTTCATATTTGAAATGGAACTAATGCACAAAGGGTTGCGATCGTTTGAGCTTGTCAATTAACTAAAACATGTGTACCACGTCTATGTAGATAACCATTCGCAAAATTATCGCCAATGCAATCTATCATGAGTTGTTAAACAATTCACAGTATATCCAATCAATGTACTGAGATTCAGATGAGTAACTACGCTACCTTCGTACGAGCATAGAAGACCGGTATTTACATGTATTTTCGTATAAGAAAATCTAAGGTGCAAAAATACTTTGTGAATCCCGAGGGGCGATATCTCGACAGCCCAGGGGTGTGATTCTCAATCATTTGAGTTTAATTCGTATACTGATAAATCGAATAGAGATTTACGTATACGGAATTGAAAGTGCATTCTTGAATGGTACGATATTGCAAGTTCAAATCATTAGAGCAATCGAATTCTAGAATTGGCAACGCAGCAATTCTTACTTATACCGGGTGAACGTGTCTCTTTTCCATTGAATAGAATTAGTTACAACAACTGACATTTTCGGGCCTAATTTTTCTTTATTTGAGCTATTGTATGTATAGAAGTAGATATAGGAGGATCTCGTTAATGCGGCTCTATGTGAGGATTAGTAGGGCCGGATTGTCAAAAATGCCGGATTAGTGGAGGTAAATTAAAAAAAAGAAATTTAACAATAAACTGAATTTTTATTGCTTACGAAAACTATGGCAATAATCATTTTAACTATGAACTGTATAATGAAATTTTGTTAATTACTGTGTGTACATATGTGTATTATGAAAAATAAACTGTGATATGAAACAGCAAGGTACAGTACAGTATTTTAATAAATGAACAAAGTCAATCACTAAATACGCAAAATGAAAATGGTTACGTTTATTTTTCTCCCTAAATCTTTTTTCTCCCTTGTTAATTCATTACTCGTTCCAATAAATTCCGTTTCAATCCTTAAATTCTTCAACAACACCCTATATAGTGCACCTGTTCAGTATAAGCCCGCTTAACATAATTTTAACTCAAATCTACTTGCTTGGAAACGACACGTTTATGCTATAGTTAAATAGTTTATATCCTGTTTTAGGTGTCCGTTAGTGTGTTAAACATTTCGATAACTTATAATTGCTTCTTATGTGTTTTCCATCTAAACCTTCGTCTAAATAGTGTATTGAACTATCCGATAAAACCGTGTTTTCCAGTTTTAATCGCGCTTTTGATAACGCGAGGACTTGCAGTTCGAATTCGTGTTATTTGAACCGTTGTTGAATTTGATTCTACAGCTTGTGCGTCGATGTATTTTCACCATTGTTCGTCACCGTATTTCAAAAGCAATGCACGTTTGTTTTTTCTGTTCGACAACTAGGAGGTGTCTTGCGTGGATTGCTTTTTTTTTTAGCTGGAGGCCAAATTGGTTCTTTCTCTCTGTAGACCAACTGCTTTTGTCTGTAGACCAACTGCTTTTGTTTGAAGACCGCTGCTGCAGTTATGGCAGCAGGGTAAATAGATCCCGACGACCATGGCGTGCTGCGTTGACTCACCCCCGACGGCTTGCGAGCTAAGTATCCGGACACCTAAAGGTATGCAACTCGTTTTTTTTGTGTGTGTCAATGGCATATTACGTAGCAACGTTTGGTATAGTTACGTGACAAGAAACGTGACATTAAAGAACTATTGTTCGTTGCTGCTAATCGATATTATCGCTCTACAGGAGTGATTTACTTTTGTTAAAGATGTTGGACCCACACACGCTTATTCCTTTACTAATTGGTTTATTTTACAAATGGTACTATGTACGATTTAAAAGATGTCTGACAAAAGCTCCCACACGTTAATTTTTTCCTACTAATTAGTTATTTTACAAAAAGTATTAGATGAAATTTTAAGAACGCTTGACAAAAGCTCTTACGGGTTTATTTAATACCGATTAATTTTTTTGTGTGAAATACGAGGTGCGCACTTCGTATCTAAATTCCTAAATTGTCCGTACAATATAATTGTTTGCTGTGAAATAATAACACTTAATTATTTTTTTTTGCTTGTTTGTACAGAATCCTTTATTAATTTTTATTGTTAATAAATAATCGTGGGCGATATGTTTTTCTTTTGTGTTTATTTTTAGTATGTAGGCGAATCCCGCCACTCTCCGCGTTTGGTAGTTAGCCTGGTAGTTACTTTTTTTTTGGCTACGTCTAGCTACGTAGCATAAGTTCTGATGCCTTGGCGTGAGGTTGCGAATTTGTTTTAGTTAATTTTTTTTGTGCCCCGATTTTGTTTTGTGTAACGTTGGCTTAACTTTGGCTCCAATTTGGTTTCGCTTAATTTCTGGCCTAATTTTTGTTTGTCGATACTGCCTAATTTTTGACATTACACGCATTTCTCGGTCTGATGCTACTTGTTTTTTCGTCCTTTACATTCGACCTATGGTTTATTTTTTCTTTCGGCTCTTAGGTGTTCCTCATATGAGGATCGTTTTCTTTATTTCTTGTGTGGGTTCGATCTTCTTCAATTTTATTTTATTCTCTTCCGTGATTGCTAAATATCTTTGGTTAGCTCATGTCAGATTATTGGACTTGTGTTTTTGCCAATAATCCTAGTCTATTGAAAACGCTGGCGCCCAAAATTTTTTCTTCCTTCCCTCTCTGAATATTTTGTTTTCCGCGTCACGTCTAGAGTCAGTTTTTTTCCCCGATTTTTCTTTTATTCTACAGGCCTATTCTAATGTCTATTTTGTTGTTTTGCACCTATTGGTGTTCCTGAAGTTTATTTGTCGGATATGTTTTAGATTGTCCTGTATTTGCTCTTGGCTTCTATCGAGTTACGGTTAGCCTTTATTTAGTTACTTTCTACGAATTTCTTTTTTGTTGGTATTCAAAATGACTTCTTTTTCCTACCATGGTCTTCCTGTGTGGGAGTGGAACTTGAAATTTTCTAGTGTCCCAAACACTCTTACTATACATGATTTTTTGAGACGGGTCGAAGAACTCCGATGAACTCACCATGTGTCAAAATTGCAGTTATTTGAGTCTGCAGTGGACTTGTTCGAGGCTAAAGCGTTACTTTGGCATCGTGGTTACTGGCATAGGTTTTCTGACTGGAAGTCGTTGTCTAATATACTGATTCAACACTTTGAACCCCCGGATTTTGCTTATAAATGTGCACTATTGAGGAAAATACTTTTGCTTCACATGACCGAGTTGTTAAGATTTTTCCTACTTCTACGGGTAGATCCGATACTTCTTACGTACGTTCTACTGTTCTTCCTCCTAGTTCCAGTTCTACTCGTCGGGTCGTATGCTTTAATTACGATGAACCTGGTAATGTTTCAACACGCTGTACTCGTCCTCAAGTACTCCATTGTTATGGTTGCGGATTTTAAGGAGTTTCTCGCCGCACCTGTCCACACTGCCATCCTACTACTAATAGGTCTTCGAATCATACTTCAAATACTGTCCTCACCTCTAGTTGCCTAATTTCTTCTGCTTCTCACTCTGCGCTCTTTTCTGTCCCTCATCCAGGTCACCCTGCTACTACTATCATAACATACCCTTCTTCGGCGAATACATCTTCGAACAAAATTTCTTCAGTTTCTAGTTCTACATCCTATGCTACTCCTCCTTCTGCTCGCCCTACTTATTCACTCTCACCCCAAACTGTGCCTCCACCACCATTACAACTCATGCTTCGAATTAATGACTTGCAGGTAGCTTCTCTAGAGGTTGTTTCCGTTTTCTTAAATGATTCTACCCAAGAAATTTCTGTCGTGTCTGCAAGCACAAATGTCGCGGAAGTGACGATAACTTCTAATTTAGTTAGTGAAGGTCCTGTTGCAGTTCATGAACCTGAATCTTTAATGTCTGTTGCTGTTGCTGTCAAAATTTTACATGTTCCTGCTTTCTTAAATTGTTCTGCTCAAGAAATTTCTGTCGTGTCTACAATAACAGCCGTAGCTAGTGACGATAACTCCTAATACGGATAGGAAAGAATTAACGTGTGGGAGCTTTTGTCAGACATCTTTTAAATCGTACATAGTACCGTTTGCAAAATCAACCAATTAGTAAAGGAAGAAGCGTGTGTCGGTCCAACATCTTTCACAAAGGTACATCACACCTGTAGAGTCATAATATCGATTAGCAGCAACGAACAATAGTTCTACAATGTCACGTTTCTTGTCACGTAACTACACCAAACGTCGATACCAAATATGCCATTGACACACACAAAAGGAAACGTGTTGCATACCTGTAGATATCCGGATACTTAGCTCGCAAGTAACACTCCCCTCTTTTGATAAAACACTGTACAACAGAGTTTTTTTGTAACTTGTTTTTATAGTTTGTTACACTTAATTCGAATGTTTATATGGTCGGTAAAGCAGTTAACAAAATATTACACTTAGATGGTGGTACATTGAAATGGCGATAGATGGCTCTTAAAAGCCTGTAATACAGTTACCAAAGTTCAAAAGATACACAGCGCAAGCGCAATGGATAAAAAGCGATGCTACGCCCTGGCGGCCGAAAACGCAAACCCCTTTTACAGGTTTCGCGCGCCAATCACCATGACGTCATCGACAATTTATATTGCGCCATAATTACGAGAAGTTACATAAAATTAGAACAATGAAAATTAGAGAGTCTACTCACGTGAGGAATCCGTTAACCGGCAGGAAGTCCGCTACGGTAGCCTCGGCTCTCGGTGCTGTTTGTAGAGCTCGGACATCGGTCGTGGGCTGCTCTAGGGGTCGGATCCATCCTAAATGTAGTGGAACGGTAAGGAAGAGGTTAATGAGGAACGACAAAACAAGATAATCAAAAGGAAATCTACATAATAAGATAAGACACGACACCGCGGCACGACTAGTTCACTTGAAGGTAGAAAAAGAACAGCCTAGATTTCAGGGCGTCACGGAAACACGTCCCCACTCATTGTCTAGTATTGGTATACCCCTATAGGGATATGCACTACTTGCGCAGACTCCTACTATTGTGACGTGCCGGAAGCACCGCGTCTTGCGTATTTGAAAATTAAGGCGGGAAAACTTCCGTACATTAAAAACTAAAGTAAAACAATGTTAAAGTGGCAATGGCACGTAACAATCGCGACAAAGCCACAAAAGAAAAAACTTAAAAAAAAAGAAAAAGTCTGTTAGCACAGTAACAGCTTAAAATCTAAGTCCTAACTACCCTACATAAACCCTAACTTAAAACCTACAAAATGTTTATATAAGGCGCCACCTGGTTTTTCGACCGATAACACGTCTACCGAAGTACCAGGAAACGGAATAGGTAGCCCGATAGTCTTTGACTACACTAATTACCGACAGCACAAATTTGTCGGG
Source organism: Platerodrilus igneus (assembly GCA_036346225.1). Classification (NCBI taxonomy): domain Eukaryota; kingdom Metazoa; phylum Arthropoda; class Insecta; order Coleoptera; family Lycidae; genus Platerodrilus; species Platerodrilus igneus. The sequence continues at coordinate 9,549,413 of JARFIW010001381.1, forward strand.
GAGCATGAAACACTACTTAAACTAACACGGGTGCGACAAGTCGCCTAAACTATCTAGGCCTATCTAAACTTATCTAACTAAAGCTAACACAAAAGTTCTTAAGTGCAAACACACACATGAGTGTTGCATTGAAACTATTCTTCTTTTTGGCAAGAAGTGCCCAAATTTAAAAATGTTCATGAGAGTGCGTCACCTTGCACTCCAGCAAATTTTGTTACTGGTACTTTGGTTTTCCACGATGCACATTTAAAACTTGTCCGTGACACAGTTGTGAATCACAAATTTACCAAAAGTACCGCCTACTAAATCCTTATATGCTAACCTAACAAATTACATGTCTAAATCGGGTTAGCTTTTTCACTTAATTTTCAGGAAAAAATAATTCCCACGTCTGGTCATATATACCACACGTTAGGACGATAAAAAGATAAGATAAGATCTCAAATTGATGTTAAAGATAATAGATAAGGTAAAGATATTAAGCTCAAGTTGTTATCCTCAAAGGTAATGAATAAGATAACGGTATTAAGCTTTAGTTATTATTTGAGATACTCGATAAGATAAAACGATATTAAGTTAAAGTGATTATAAGAGATAGTAGGTAACATGAATTTAAACAGAAGTTATTACTAAAGATAACCGGTAAGATAACGCGAAATAACTCGAAGTCATTCCTAACGGTAGTCGGTAAGATAACGATAAATTAAACCAAAATTATTACTAACGGTAGTCGGTAAGATAACGATACTAAACTAAATTATTACCAAAGGTAATCAATAAGATAACGATACTAAACTAAATTATTACCAAAGGTAATCAATAAGATAACGATATTAAACCTAAAGGTATTATCGAAGATAATAAAGAAGACAAAGATATTGGCCTAGTTATTACCCAAGACAATGATAACAACAAAAGAGTGGCTCCAGTAGAGCCGTTTAAATGGGATTGACCCGTGCCCTCTAAAAAGAGAAACCTGTGAAGCAGGTCCGTTCGCAAGAACAGCACGGGGGACCGGCAAAGACCTTTGGGTGCATTCCTGCACCCGGCGTTGATCGATATCGGTGAAACTATCACCCGATATCCATGCGGTATATAAGATATACTCATTCACTCACACATTCACACACTCATACACACCTTCACTGCCAGAGCCCATGCACTGACAGTGGCACCGCATAACCCCACGAAAGATTCGCAGAGACATGGTCCAGGTGTCTGTGGAAACCTCCCGCGCAACCACACGGTGACTAACAGAAATGAAAAGGCAGTAGAAATAGGAAAGGTAAAAGAAGGAGGTTGGTTTTGGAGTGCATAAGAGGCACCTCAGGTAGAAGAAAGTAGAGGAAGGGCTCGCATTGAGCAAAAGCGACAGAGGAAAGGTGGATAGCAAAGCGCTACTCAACCAACCAATGTGACTAGTAGCTCGGAATGAGGAAACATCATTCTTATATGGCAGACGGGTGTTCCGGGACAAGAACAGGTCCACCGAGAGAAGAATAAGGCATAGCGGAGATAGCGGGTTAAGAAAAAGTATAGTTTTTGGACAAGCGTCCAAGAGAAAGTAGAGAGTTGCCCCTGTTAAACACAGCGCAGTCTGAAGGACCACCTGCGATATTGATCCGACAAGATAAGATATATCATTTTTAAAATTCACTAGACTCTTAAGAGAGCTAGTACGATCATTTTCCTAACGAGTACATTGACTACGATAAGAAAATCAGACAAAGGTAAACACGACAACTTAAAAGTATCATTACAGATACAAACACACAAAAACAAACTGTTTTAAGGTAGTTTTTCAAAACGGTAGCACCCTAAACACACAAAAATGCCCAATTATAAGCAGTTAAATACAGATACACTGTCCCAATATGCTAAAACAACCGGGAATTTAATAAGATAACAATAAGAAACAATAGCACCTCACCACAAAGTTCAACAAAAAACAATGAAAAAAAATGTTTATAAGTTATGTAGATTTAGTAGAAAAAACAAGAAATAATGATGTAGTACAATGTAGGCGACTGCAATAATTCAGAAGAAAAAACACACGGAATAGGCAATCCTAGTTCTTGCAACTGCGAATATGAACTATTTCTTTCAATGGCATAGATCGCGCGTGTCCTATGTGAGCCCAAAGAAGAAAGCATTCACTCAACATCAGCTAAAACCAATCATAAAAATTCAATGAGTTATTACAACCAAAGTTACGACAATTACCATACAAAATTAAATGACGTAAGAAAAACACTAAAAACCAAATAATATGCAGTAGGAAAAGTTCGAGGGTTGATTAAATGAAACGACAGAGTTATATTGGGGGGTGTAGAGAATAAAGTGATATATAAGTAACGGTATGGTCAAAGAAAAGTCAACCAAAAGGAAAAGATAGCTAAATTAAGATAAGTAAAGTTAAACGTGTAAGAAATTGTATATTATATGAGAGAAGGAATAAGTAATTAAAGATACTAATTGATGGTGAGAACAGAAAAATATTAGGTAAATCGTGAGGGTTTAATCATATTAAGGTATCAGGTATTCAGAATTAAATTTGGAAGATTAAGAGAGACGACGTCATGAAATAAGACATCAGGTACGATATTTAATTTGCCAGGCCTATGCCTAACGTCAAAAGTGAATTGAGATATACGCAAGTTCCATCTTGCCAAACGACCTGCGGGTTATTTTAAATTATTAAACCAAGTGAAAGCTAGGAACATTAGGTACATTGTTAAAGGAGTAACGTGAAAGCTCTTAGATATACGTAAAGTTAAACGATTTTAAAGACAATTTCAAGGCATTCAAAAAGATTCAAATCGATATGTAAAGAGATAATAGCAAAAGATATTCTATAAAGCATATTTTTACTGGGATGGGAACTTCTCATTTGAGTTCTTTCCAACCCAATAAGGGAAAATTTCAACATCATTATTAAAAAAATGATTTACAAATTAAAGCGACAAACTTACCCACTGAATCCTCGTCTAGATTTAAGTAACGCGGAGCGACCAACCCTTGGGTCTCGTCTCGACCAAATTCGACAGTAAATTTCGCCTAATAGATGTTAAGGTAGGGCGTTGAAATATCAATAACTAAAAAATATGCAATTAGACAAAGGTAAACACGACAATTTGAAAGAAAAATTCCACGACACCTATACAAAAGGCATTCCAAATTCTTGGAATGTTCTTTCAATATTGCAAAAGTTATCCAGAAGTATCGTAAAAGAATTTAGCTAATAACGTTAACGGAAATTTCTTTACTTTAATATTCAAAGGCACAGATATAAAGAAATGTCTTTTATTCCAACATTTTAAAAGGTAAAAATATGATAATTTCGTTATTATAGGTAAGGCAAAAACCTTTATAAGACGCATTTTTAGGTTATACTGGTTAACCATACAAGGAAATTTAAACACGGTTTTTTTTAAAAGACAGGAATAGTTATGTTTTTAAATTTAATAGATATAGATAACCTCCATAATCAACATTGTTTAAAGACATAAAATAAGATAAAAGCTTAATTATTTATATACTTACTTGCGTAACAAAAAATAATAGGGTTAGCTAATTTCCAAAAGGTCATATTTGAATCCAAAATAAACCACTCACTCACAACATAATTGAAGTTAAAAAATTGCACATTCTAAATTTAGAAAACATTATATTAGAAACACATTTTTTAAACAACAGTTATATTTTCAAAATGACGGTATTCACATCCATAGCAACTAAATATTTTTGACATTTAACAGAATAAGGCATGTTCCGAAATGCGGGTATAAAACTCAAGGTTATAGATATTCGGTAATTGGTTTTAAGTGAAAAAACTATTTTTTAATTAACATTGATAATACATTGAAGAAAGGAAATTATTATAACCTAAAAACAAAGGAAAAACCCCGGTTCGTAGCCTCCATGTTAATAAGGGCGCCATCTGTTACACTTAATTCGAATGTTTATATGGTCGGTAAAGCAGTTAACAAAATATTACACTTAGATGGTGGTACATTGAAATGGCGATAGATGGCTCTTAAAAGCCTGTAATACAGTTACCAAAGTTCAAAAGATACACAGCGCAAGCGCAATGGATAAAAAGCGATGCTACGCCCTGGCGGCCGAAAACGCAAACCCCTTTTACAGGTTTCGCGCGCCAATCACCATGACGTCATCGACAATTTATATTGCGCCATAATTACGAGAAGTTACATAAAATTAGAACAATGAAAATTAGAGAGTCTACTCACGTGAGGAATCCGTTAACCGGCAGGAAGTCCGCTACGGTAGCCTCGGCTCTCGGTGCTGTTTGTAGAGCTCGGACATCGGTCGTGGGCTGCTCTAGGGGTCGGATCCATCCTAAATGTAGTGGAACGGTAAGGAAGAGGTTAATGAGGAACGACAAAACAAGATAATCAAAAGGAAATCTACATAATAAGATAAGACACGACACCGCGGCACGACTAGTTCACTTGAAGGTAGAAAAAGAACAGCCTAGATTTCAGGGCGTCACGGAAACACGTCCCCACTCATTGTCTAGTATTGGTATACCCCTATAGGGATATGCACTACTTGCGCAGACTCCTACTATTGTGACGTGCCGGAAGCACCGCCCAGTCTATTTAAAAAGTTCCCGCGTCTTGCGTATTTGAAAATTAAGGCGGGAAAACTTCCGTACATTAAAAACTAAAGTAAAACAATGTTAAAGTGGCAATGGCACGTAACAAGTTTGGATCATGTTTTGGTCCATAGATTGGAGTAACAGTGTTCCATTGGGGGGCAAAAATAAAGCAATAATTTTGTCATCCTTAGATTTTAGCTCGTCCTCATTTGGATGTCCAGGACAATTGTCAAGAACTAAAAGGGCTTTTTGAGGCAACCTCTGTGTTTTCAAAAACTTTTTTACCGATGGAATAAAAGTTTTATGAAACCTTTCCGAGAAAGAGAGTTTTCGTCATCCATCCCCTGGTTTGATTTGTGTATGAAACTGGCAACTGTACGTTTTTAAAAGCCCTTGACTTTTTGTCTTTCCCAATGACCAGCAATTCTAATTTATGCGTGCCACTAGTATTACAACATGGCCTAAAAGTTATTCTATCTTTTGCCAATTTGCGACCTGGGGTACTAGCTTTCTCCCTATAAACATAGGTTTTTTTTCGGCAAAAGACGCCAGAACAGACCGCTCTCGACTGCATTGTATATCTGATCTGGGCCTAAATCCATTTCTTTGACAGTTTCTTTAAATTTGTTAACAAAAAGCTCTGCAGCCTCTATATCACATGAAAGCTTTTCTCCAGTTAAAGTTAGCAAACGAATTCTAAAGCGCCGTTTGAATTATCTAACCACCCGACACTTGCACAGAAGTCGTCTTTTGTATAATTTTAGTACGTTCTTGGAATAGTTCAGAATTATTGATTGTGAATATAAATTGCCCGTTTAAAGGCTTTGAGGGAGTTCTAATTCAAGTTCTGATTATAACACTAGTTTTTATTCGAATCTTAACCTATAAGTCGTCTATTAAATAAATTATTGTAACACTGTAAAATGACTAGCTTTATGTAATATAAATTATAGTCTTCGGTGGTAATTAAGAAGATAGCATTGTAGTTTTAAGAAGTTAGTATTTGTGCTGTTAGCGATTATCCAGAAATAAATTCGCTAGGAGTAGTTGGAAATGCTTCTGTAAGCAGCCAATAATAAAGGACTGTTGTTATTACAAAACGATTTTCATGATAGTATCAATAAAGGAAAACTCATAGATTGTTACAGTTTTAAAGAAATTGAACAAAAATAAGAATGATATGACTATATCAACTAATAGAATAAAATAGAAGAGTTTGAAAACCTTTGACGATTCTAAGAATGGTTTTAGATTTAAAAGGTGACATAACGCGGCGATATGATTAACACAATTTTTAAATTATATATTTCTATATTTAACAACTGATAGTCGAAGAACAGAACCATTTCGTCCGATATAAGTAAAACAAAATTTGAATTTTAGAGAAACGTTCACTTTTGATCTATATATTAAATACTGTAATTTTTTAGTATTCTGATTTATTACTTTGTTGCAGGTAATAACTCCATTTAGATCTCTAGTTCTATGTGCTGAATCGCGTCGAGAAATGGAGGAATGGCTTGCTGCGCTTACTGCTGCTTCACAACGTCGATTTAATGAACCTGACCAACCAGATTTCCTGTCTGGATACCATCACTGGTAAGTGTTTACATATAATGCAATTGAATAGATTTTAAAACAATAACAAAGGACGATGCGACGGCATCGACAACCGGAAGACCAGATAAAATTGTCTTTACACGATACATAGATTAGATAAGCTTAATGTATAGGAGCCTCTTCGATAATAAGTCTAGTTGGCGTACTTGTGCACTATCTGTATGAGTTATATTATCACTAATGGTTAAAGTTGAAGTTTAGGGTAAACCAGGATGCATTTTGAGTATAATCAACTTAAGTGAATTTAAAATATGCATCCTACATTGCAGTGCTAATTTCATATACCTTGTATAGTAATTAGGAAACTCATGGGTATGCTCATTTCAAGATTTGCTAAGATGCGCATACTATGGTTTGATTTTAATTGACTTTTTAATACAAGAAAGAAATACTTTATTTTTATACTAAGAACCTACTATTTCGCTTTCCAGTAGTATAATCAATTATTTTAAATCACGCGGCAATTGATCTGGCATGTTTATTGCCATTTTTAATGCAAAATTTATCAAATTTAGCGCTCGCCAGTTGTGAACCATTATCTGAAACCAGTGTATTTGGAAATCCAAAATGAGCAAAACACTCCCTTAGTTTTTCCAAGGTATTGTAGGTATCTATACTTGACATTTTATAAACTTCTGGCCATTTAGTGTAGGAATCCATAATAATTAAATAAACTTCTTTAGGGAATGACCCCAAAAAATCAATGTGCACCCTATCAAAGGCATATTTCCCCTCTGAAAACTTAATGAGAGGTACCTTATTTGGTGCTTTTCGAATTTGACATGCAAGTCTCACAACTTTTGACAAAACTTTCAATGTCTCTATGTAATCCTGGCCACCACAAATACTGCCTAGCTAGTGACTTCATTTTTACTATTCCATTGTGGGCAACATGAACTTCCTCCAGCAGTTATCTTTTAAATTTTTTAGGGATTACTACTCGATATCCCCACATAACCACTCCATTTTCAACACTAAGTTCCATCCACCTGTAATAAAATGGCTTCAATTCTTCCGTTACCGCATCCGGCCATTCCTCCCGAACGTACAGATAAACTTTGCTTAGCAACCGATCCGTTCTCGTCTCTTTCCTTAGGTCGTCAGAACTAACCGGCAGCTTATCTTCCATTAAGAAATTAAAGTAATCGACATCTGTACTCTCTGTTTCCATTATCTCGAGTGGAAATCTAGATAATCCATCGGTCACATTATTTTTTCCTTTAATATATAGGAATTTATAATCAAATTCACTTAAAAACAAAACCCATTTCTAAAACCATCCGGCCGCCATCTGAGGGACTCTCTTGTCTTCCCCAAACATGCTAGTAATGGCTTTTTACCTGAGCATAACGTAAAATTATTGCCCATTAGATATTGATAATATTTTTTTACACCTCAAAAAATTGCAAGAGGTTCCTTGTGTATAACCAAATATATTTTTCTGTCTTGTTTAAAACACAGGGTGCAAAACTGATAGGTTTTTCAGTACCATCCGGATATTTATGAAGCAAGACAGTCCCTATTCCCACATTCGAAGCATCACAAACCAGTTTTAATGGCATTGCAGGATCAAAATACACCAAACTTTGGTCTGATGAAATAGCTCTTTATACCTCCACAAAAGATCTTTTGCTCTCAGCTGACCATATAAATTTCACATTGTCTTTCAGCAATTTGTATAGTGGATTCAATATAGTAGATAGGTTCAAAACAAATTTTCCATAATAATCAATCATCCTTAAGAAGCCCTTTAGTTATATTCAAGGACCTCGCGCATTTGTTATAGCTATAATCGTCTCCGGATCTTTGTATAGACCAACCTTATTAATTATGTGCCCCAAATATTTTATTTTAGGTTGAAAGAATTTACACTTTTTATATCCAAACGAAATCCCGCATTCCTTAACCGACCAAAAACTTCAGTCCAATTTTTACATGTTCTTCTCGATATCTGCCCGTTATTACAATGTCATCGAGAAAGTTAATAGTACCCGTGGCACCCTGTAACACTTTTTGAAATATCAAGCATGCCGGCTTAGTGCCATAAGGTAATTGGTGTACTTGGTAAATTCCACAATGTGTGTTCCATGCCAATAATTTTTTTGTTTCCTTTGTAAGTACCAATTGGTTGTACACTACTGGAAAATCCAGTTTGCTATAATGTTCTCCTCTTTGAAGTGCCACAAACAGTTTGTCTATTTTAGGCTGAGGATGTCTATTACCCTCTAAAATTTTATTTGCGGTTGCTTTATAGTCCTTACACAGTCTAATTTTGCCGTTTTCTTTAACCTCGGGCACCAACGGTGTCACCCATTCAGAATTATCAATTAAGGATATGACACCTTGCCTTTCCAGCTCATCCAATTTCAAATTGATTTTTTCTTTAAAAACAAATAGAATTGGGCGTGGCTTGCAATGTATCGGTTATGTTCCCTCAGCTGTATTTAACTCAACCGTCTCGTACTTGTAACACCGTTCATTTACATTTCCAATGCTCCACCAGAAGGTACTACATTGGCCAGGAGGCGAGTTTTTTATTGCCTGGAAATTTAGAATTTTGCCGAACCCTTGCCGTTCCAGGCAAGGTAGGGATCTTTAATGTGCGTGACAACACTCACACACGGGACCTCCATTTAACCTCTCATCCGAACGAGGGCGTAATTTTTGTGAAAAATGCTCACCTGCCATTTTTCAAGCAGTCGGCCGTGTCGGGATCGTACTTGTAACACCCCAATTCATCTCTAAACAATTCTCTATATTTTTGTAAAAGAACCTTAAAGTCTGCATCCATTTTGATCTCATCGTTGACCATATGAGCTGAACGTCCCTCACCTTTCCTTGGAACCCAAATCTAAGTTCAAAAGCTTGAATAAATCTCTACCAAATAAAGGTGTTTGACCGTTTTTTACAATTAATAACCTACAGTTTTCTTTAACTTGGGTATTATATATGATTTGAACAAAAATTTCACCTTCAGGAATGATAATGCTACCATCGTAACACCTAAACCTAACAGAGGTAGGATGCAAATGCCAATCATAAAAATGTTCAGTATACAGCTCCTTAGGCAGTACATATAGAGCAGCTACAGAATCTAACTCCATCAAGATTTGTTTTTTATTAATGACAACATTCATTTGAACCAGGTTTACACAATTGTCAATATTAACATAAAACATGTCAATGAAATCCAGATTCTCCGCCACTGTGTGGTCCTCGGTATCATTAATATCAACCTCGATGAAATTTGTTTTAACTGAACAAACCTTAGCTAAACGACCAACTTAATTACATATTTTATATGTATTCTGTCTGTACTGACATCTTACAAAATCGTGATTACCTTTTCCACAACTTTTATACAACTTAGCCTTCACCCTGCCTCCTGATGGTTGCTTGCTCTCCTTCCTTTCTTGTTCACTTTCCCATCTCGGTTTTGAATTTTGGTTCTTATTTGCAACTTGGCCAATTTGCAATTTATTTATTGCATTTGGAACATTGGAGGTCAAACTAATGCTTCCTCCCTTTTTAATGCAACTTCCAGTAATTCATCCAATGTTTGAGTATGCTCTTCTTCGCATACCTGCTCTAACACCAAACCTATACATAACCCCGAGATAAATCAGTCCTTCAGAAAATCATTTAACTAGTTATCAAACGCAATCACTGGCCTTATTTTCACCTTTACATACCATTACATACTTCTACATATTCACCCTGTTTCAAGTGATAAAATTCGATTCTTTCCTTAAAAACCGATACTCTGAGAATTGACTTTTAAGAATATTACAAAGCTCTTGGTACTCCTTGTTCTTAAGTAGTACCGGGTCACACATATCTCTCAATATTTTATATATCGGTTCTCCAATAAGCATTAAAAGTACCGGTACCTTTTTGCCATCTTCTATATAATTTGCAGCAAAGTACTGATCCAACCGCTCTTCCCATGTGTTCCAATCATCGCCCAATTTGTATTCTGTTATCGATCCAATGGTATTTCAAAAAACTGTTTGTAGTACAATTGTCAGTGTTGCCTCTTCGTCTTGTATTTTTGGCACTTTTCCAACTAACAAAATTAATTCCCTTTTTTTTTATTCTCCTTGCCAATGTAATATATTGATACATACCAGTTTATTAAACCTTTATTCAAGATAATATTACTTTACTGGCAACATCTTAAAATATTTTATATTTCATTCTTGAAAAGAAGGTATATATCGTAGGCTACTACTACCTGAGTGGTGAAGGCAGACATTATACCACTGGACTATTGTTATTTAAAATAAATGCGTGGCTGTAATTAAGAGCAACATTAAATAAATGTAGTACTTCTACTGTATATCGTACTCAATCGTAATTATAAGCATTCCATTTACTAGTTACTGCAACTGCATGTACACCTCTTGTTACTCATTACATCTCTTCTCTTCACCAAACTTAAATTTGTCAAAATAATAATTGTATTTGTACTTGTAGAATTAAACAAAGTACTTCATTGTGAAAAGATTTGTACGCTGTCAGTTTAAATTCCTACAAAAGGAAGACAAACTTCAGCTGTTAGTAGTTTATAAACTGCTTATCAAGTGAACTACTTGAATTCATCTCTATAAACCCTCTCATGCTGACTTCATTGTTAATTAATGAACTCTGTGTCAAGTTTGACCTTTAAAAGTTCATGTAACTCAAAACAACCCAAAACTAAGTTGGTAACAAACACACTTTATAAATTTATAAGCAAGGTACTTAAATTAGATTAGCGTGTAACTTCTAAATATAAGTTTTGAAAATTTTATTACAAACTTGTTAATTATTTTTTTCAGGTATGCTACTTCCCATGCACGACCTACATACTGCAATGTATGCAGAGAAGCATTAAGTGGTGTCACTAGTCATGGGCTTAGTTGTGAAGTTTGTAAATGTAAAGTACACAAAAAGTGTGCTCCTAAAGCAATTAACAACTGTAAATGGACCACTTTAGCTTCTGTTGGAAGAGAAATTATTGAGGATGCTGAAGGGGTGAGTATAGTACTCTAAACGCTTTTAAGCTGACTTATTTGTATTCTACGGTCTGGTAATATTTATACGTAATTTAACAATTGTCCAAATGTGCTAATGACTTCGAGAAATGAAATAATCTAAATAACCAAATCAAATTTCCAAAACTTTTTATCTATTAAATAAAAGAAACCAGAATAACAACTGTGTGGTTTTGCTTTTTTATTAAATTTGGACAGAGATATTCTTGTGTTAAAAAAGCTCAGGGTAAAACGTATATTGAATGGTTCCTGGTGAAAATAATTTCTGGAAAAATTTTGAGTTAATTGGAGTGGATGAGTTGAGCATAGGTTAAACATAGATTCGATTGAAAGAGATAGATGCTACCGCACTCTTCCACATGCACTAACCGATGTAAGTAATGTTTAAAAATGCAAAAACCTTTATTATTTGCAAATATAATGGCCACTAAAAACAAGACAAGATCCTATACTTTACTTAGGTATATTTTTTGAGAAGAAGTAGTAAAGTAAAGAACTCTTTTATTTTTCCACTTGTTGCTGATGTTTCTATGATATCAAAACGAGACATGGCTCTTGTGTTGGAGCCAATAGATGTAAAAGGCAACAAACGAATGTCTTCGTATTATAGATTTAATGTTTCTTCCACTAATCTTGATGTATGGTAAAACCAGTCAAATTTATGTCATAAACGTCAAACTTGAAGTTTTTATTATTTTGACAACGATCCTAGGTCATGGATCGAAACGTAAATAAAGATCATTTTAAAATGAGTGGTTTAATTCCCAAAGAAGATTAAGAAAAACTTTTATTATGCCTATGTCGTCTCATTGTGTACTGTATGTGGTACACAATGAGACACTTGCATGTTTTTTTTAATTATAATAATTTATTTTTGTTATGGAAAACTATTTGTTTATTTGTGCTAAAGTATAGGCAAAAGTCAAAAGAATAAGATTATATTTTAATTTTGGTTCTGCGTTGTATGATTTTGTCACAGTTCAGTTTAAATTTTGTCTCAATGTGTACCACTCTCCCCTACATTAAAATCACTGCCAGTAGATCTTAAGATGCCCTTAAAACTGCTCAGAAACAAAAACAAGTTTGTTAAAAGATCAAGACACTATTTGTGTTCCACAAAATAATCAACCAATGAAACCCTAATACTTCAAACAATATTTTTTATATCTAGATTAAATAACTATCCAATATTGTATTGAAGATTTTCCTATAAGCGTATTCGCCATTTAGTAAAATTTTCATTTGAACAAATCATTATAAAAATATGGTTCAATTATTTCATAAAATTAGTTTCATTTGTAGTTAATTTTCTAACAAAATCTTCTTTCAAGTGTTTTTATTCTTGTATTAATTCAAAACTATATAACTTAACCCTTTCGTGCCTAATGTGTCATATAATTTCCATAAAAAGAATTTCATGTCCTAGTGGTCTCAAATATCTATTTAAATTGCTAAATATTGTATCCCACTCGGCATCAGTGTATATTCTGTCATTATTCTATAATAGTCGAGACATACGCGTTTCCATAATTAGATATGGCGATTATCATGTGTCATCCTACGTGTGCTAGTTCATTCTAATGCTACAAGAAGCGTATTATTTATGTTTTTTACTAAAAAAGTTATAAACTACTTTCAACAGTGTCCAGGTAAATTTCAGTAATAATTTGTACAAAAATATCTAGTTTGTTTCTATAAAATAATGCAATTGTCTACAATTGAACATATTTGTCCCAGTAGTATTCTTTCTTGGAAAATATATGACCCTTTGGTAATGAAAAGTTGTAACATTTTTATTTTCAATAATAATTATTTGCATAGAATTACAAGAATAATGCGCTAAGCGTGCATCCTTCCTTATTGATCTACTTGTGTTAATATATCTGTGTCACATAAAGCTAGTTCCAAGCGCATCTCGAGTTGTTTATTTCGTATTTCACGCCTCTAACGTCGCGACTACTCGGTTCTAGTTTCGACAAATCAGTCGGCCGCTGGCAATAGTTTGATTAAGATGTATTTTCGGCTAGAGGCTGGCAATCTTCGCATCAACTATTAACTGTTGAGGTATCTTCTACTAACGGTTGGTAAAGTATACATTTTGCGATCTAATGTAATTTGAATTAATTTATTTAGCGCGACAACGAAGAATGGAACAAATATAATTCATGTAGGATCTAAAGATTTAGATTTACCGTCATTTAGGAACAGTCGATTAGAAATTATGGATGCAATTTGGATGCAGTCATATTTAATTAGGAATGGCTGGTAACTTTGTTTGGAGAACGTAATTTCCATCTCAATTCATCGTGAAACAACAAAAGCAGTTTTGGTTCGTTATTAGTTATAAGATATTTCTTGCATGTGTTTAAAAGGTTAGAGCACGGAAACTTGCTATTATGGTTACAACATGTAAGTTGGGTAAGTTTCAATTATTGTTGAACTGGTTTTATAAGCCACAGAACTAAATTTTGTCAGATTAGCTTTCTATAATAACAAGCTTTGAACCTTCGATAAATTTAACGTATGTTTTCGACGTCATATTTTTTCTGTCTTGCACAGTTGACAGATGTTGTTTTGAAAGCAGATGCTTCGTGCAGCTGTACTGGAATTTAAACAAAACATTCCTATTTTTGTGATCAGCCTTATCTATACATAAATTATTAAACGTAAATATGAAAGTTCAAATCCACGTTATATAAGATTCTAGTAATTGTAATCCACCTGAAAAGATCTGCCCAGGTTAGAACGTAATTCAGTGTGTTATGCTTATAAATTATTATCACTCTAATATTTATAACAAGTCATGTTTAAAGTATAGTTGGTTGTTTTGAAAAAAAAGTCAAAACTTTGTTGTAGTTGGTAATGACAATTTTTTGTTAAAAAGTTCCGATATTTTGAAAGAGTTTTTTTAGTAAACAAATAGTTCAAATTTAAGGCTTTTATTTTGGTCAAATGCGTTCAAATCTAAATACACAAAATACACAAAAGTAAAATTCTGAGTAATAGTTTGGTGCCAATATTATATTGGATATACATTTTTTTTATTTTTATATACTTTTATAGGACACAAATGGTGTTCTACTTTTTTATTTATTTAATTTTTGCAATTTCTTACATGAGCTGCGTCTTATTTTGTTAAGACAGGTTTTTGTTAACGAAGACGATCATTTTATCTTTGGGTTTCCACGTCCGCCCTTAGAACTGTGCTTTGCAATTATCGTAATTATCTCAGGACATGGTGGCGCCTATTTGATTTAGCTTAACTTTGGTTTGCAAACAGAATTCGACTAAACCCCCACCCCACCCCCACCCACCCACTTCTCATTGCTCTACCCAGGAATAGACCCCTAGCTATGTCGAAAGATTTTTGTTCACTAGCGCCTTAATGTAGAAAAAAGACGTTTTAGTCTTTTGTAAAACAGAAGTCGTTTCAGTGGCGCCCATCCAACGTGGGTCTAGAAGCAAAAATCGTTACAAAGTTCTATTTGCAGTAAACGTAAATTGACCAATAAAGAGTTGGATTGGCTTATAAATCACCTTTCTTATGTAGAGTCGGAAATTGAAGAACCGTTTTCTGCTAGTGAGTCTGAATATGAAGCTTCATGTGACAGCCGAGATTCTAAAGAGAAAGTAGAATCGAGCTCAAAGAAAATAAAACTGGCAAAACAAAATGATAATTTATAAGAAAGTGAAGATGAACCTGATGCACATAACAACCAAACTTCTGTGCTAGATGATACAGCTAAATTAAACAAGACCTCGTCAAAAACTGAAGATGAACTTAACAATGAAAATCTTATGCAAATCGATACAGATGCCGTGAATAAAATTGTTCTATAAATTATTCTTGGTGAGATCCAAAAGATATAAACTTTGTTCTACGTAAGATTATTCCTGAACAGAGTGCAGTTAGCGTTCCCCTTATATCCTGCAACAGATCTTCTACAGAATTAGACGTATTTCTAAAGCTAATGCCTAGCAGATTTTTATCTTCATGACCGAATGCACAAACGTAAGATTAGATATTTTGAGGCAAAGTACTAAAAATAAGATTCTACGAAAAACTGATCCTTTAGAACTCATGATTGTTTTGGGTTGTATGCTAATTTCACTTACAATCGTTTACCTGAAATGCACGATTACTGGGCTTCAACCAAGACTCTAGGAAATGGAGCTATAAAATCAGCAATTTCAATGGATAGATTCTTGCTCCTTCACTCGAAATTATATTTCAACTATCTAGAAAAACCCAAGGTTGCAAGTAAAATATACTACTTTGAAGAGTTAGCCTCATGCTTGAAATACACTTTTCAAAATTCAAGGTCTGAAAGCACCCATCAATCGATTGATAAGTCGATGACGAAATTTAAAGTAGGGTCAAGTTTAAAACAATACTTAGCTCTAAAGCCTATAAAAGAGGGATTAAAATTTGGCAAAGGTGCGACTCGGTATCTGGATATGTATATGACTTTAACATTTATCATGGAAAGACCCCGGCAGCATGGCTGACAAGCCGTTAGGAGACAGAGTTATTACAAAACTTGCATCAACAATCCGTTAACCACATACTACGTTATGTTTTGATAGGTTTTTTACATCTGTTCAATTATTCGTGATCTTCCATTTGCTGCAGTGGGAACATGTATAGCAAATCGAAAGAAGTTACCCACGCTTGTGAAAGGATTGAAAAATTGTGGGGATTATAAATTTCACTGCAGTACATCTGGTATATTAATGTTTCAATGGAAAGATACAAAAGAAGTTCTGGCCATGTCCAATTGTCACCATCCACAAATTGTTAACATACAAAGAAAGTAAAAGGATGGTAGCAAGTTGAATATAAGTTGTCCAACATCAATAGCATTTTATAACAAATATATGGGAGGGGTCGACATATCAGATCAGTTAGTTGGAACATATGATTTAGACAGAAAATCATGTAAATGGTGAAAAAAAGTATTTTACAAGTTGCTTCTAACAACCATTGTAAATTCACATATATTGTATAAAGAAATATGTAATACCAAACCATTGACTCTAAAAAAAATATACTTGGCATTAGCGGAACAACTTATAGCTGAAGGCAGAAAACATACGAAAAATAAAAGAAAGAAGCCGTATGGAAAACTATCAGTATCATCGCCAAATGTAAAGAACGTTGGCGATCACCTGCCAATGTAAGGAGATACACGACGAAGATGCCACCGATGTTATCAAAATAAAAATGAAGTGGGAACAAAAATGTATTGTACTGAATGCAATGTTGCATTATGTATTAATTGTTTCAGTATTTTTCATCAATAATATAAAAGTTTGTAATTAAAATACATATCTTACTATTTTTCAATAATATAGTTCATTTATCAAAAATAAATTATGTGTTCTTAATTACTAATGGACCCTATATGTCCCACAGTTAATTACTGGTGAGATCATATGTCCCAACGGAGTAGTTTCCGAAATGGTGAGGGTTGAATTTTGATACTTGCTTATATTATTAAAAATAACATATAAAGTCGAAATACATTTAAATTTAGTTAAATATTTTAATAGCGAAAAGTCGGCATGAAAGGGTTAAATAAATCAAGTATTAGCTTCTGTGGCGAACAAAATATTTGCTCAAGTGTTCTCGTTCCTCATTAAAGAAGATTTGATTATTGTTGCCTGGTGAGGTGACATGGGTAAGGAAGATAATAACTCCTCAGAAAAAGCAAAGAGATTATGAAGAACACTAATACTGAAAGGGAAATTGCACGCATAAGTGTAAAGATACCTCTTTTTGGAAGCAGAAGCACATCGAATCATAGTTCCTAGCTGCAAGTATATTCACACATGCCACCAAATATCATACAGTCGTCACTGTAATGGAATCAGATATTCTTCATTAGGTGAGCGATTTGATTTTAAATCCACCTTCGTCTAATATGTTTGACGCTTTAAAGCAACGGTTGGAATCCATGTTTGCTGACTCCGAGGAGAAACATTATAAAAATTCTTGGCCTCCTTAAACTATGCGATAGAAAACCGTCTAATTTACTTAAAGAAATGAAGGAATTAAGTAACTGCACAGTGATTTATTAAATACATTATGGATTCGGCATTTGCCAACTCAGATTCAAGAAGAAGAATTAAAGACGCTAGCCCAAATGGCTAATAAAATTACAAAAGTCACCAAACCTAATGAAATTAACTCTGTGGTCAATGTGCAGCAAATAACCCAGTTAGTTTAGACATCTTACAACATGTAGAATAAAAGGTAAACAATTTAACAGAGTTATGTGAAAACAGTCAAATTCTTCGAGAAAGTATGAAAGATGAAAAGAAGAACTTAGCAGATGGAAGAGAAACCCTTTTGGACAGAATGAGCAAAATAGATCCAAATCTCATGATAGACGTCGCATGTATAACAAAATATGCTGGTTCCATAAAAGTTTGGCAAACAGGCTACCAAATGAGAAAAACCTTGCATTTTCAACAAAAGGATGGAAAACTAAGTACTCGATCGTTAAAGATGACAAATGATCAAGGCAGCAATAAATCAAGTTGTTTTCTCATGGTGGACTACAGACTCAGGTATCCCTTTTCTTATAGACACAAGGGCATATATTTCAATAGTACCCCCTTGGTAAAAAGGGTTTCCAATCAGATTTGCAACTGTTTGTCGCAAATGGTACCCCACTTCAAACCTTTGGCGCTTAATTCATTTAGATCTTGGCCTACATAAAACTTTCAAGTGGAAATTTATTGTTGAAAATGTTTCTAAGGTTTCAGAGTTCTTAACACATTTCTGTCATCTTGTAGATCTTAAACGGGCTTGTCTGGTCGATAGTAACACAACTCTCTCTTCTAATACATTGCCTTAACCGAGTCTTAACTACAATAAATAAAGATTCACAGTACTCAGATTTATTTAGAGTTCAAAGAAATAACTATTAAAAAATAACTATTAAAAAAAACTATTAAAAAAAAAACTATTAAAAACTATTAAAATATGCCACTGAATTTGAATCATAACATAACTCATCATATCGAAACCAGAGACCCTTCTATTTTTGCTAAATCCTGGCGTTTGCCTCTCGTTAAGCTATCCATTGCTCAATGAGTTTCAATATATGTTATAAATGGGTATCTATCGACCTTCAAAAAGTGAATGGACTAGTCCCCTTCATATGGTCCAAAAGAAAAATGGTGAATGGCTTATTGTGGCAATTTTCTTAAGTTAAAGTTTATTACAATCTCTGCCGATTTTTGTAACAACCTTTATGACAAAACAATTTTTCTGTCATAGATCTGGAGTGTACTTACCATCAGATCCCCGTCGAGTCAAATGATATAAAAAACGGCCATTGTAACTCCATTTAGTCTGTTTGAATTCCCGGCCATGGCCTTTGGGTTGTGAAACGCTGCACAAACGTTTCAACGTATGATACATGAGGTGGTCAGTGAACTCGAATTTTTATTTTCCTTATCTCGACTATGTTTGGATACCCTCACGTGATGAAAAGGAACGTGCCAAGCACCAGACAATTCTTTTTGAGAAATTCAAATGTTTGGAATCGTAATTAACGTAGCCAAATGCAGTTTAAGAAAAACAAAAGTCAAATTTTTAGGTTATACAGTTTCACCTTCGGAAACTGTCCCTTATTTGATAAGATAGCGGCTATTTTAGATTATAAATCACCTAAAACAATTAAAGAGCTAATACAGTCCCTTGGACTAGTTAATTTTTACAGGAGATTTATCCCAAACGCCGCTCAAACTCAAGGCGTTTTAGCTAATTTTGCCAAAGGTAGCAATATTAAGAACAGCCAAGTGCTGACATGGTCAAATAGCACTGTTACAGTGCCAAACTATCAAAAAATCAGTCTTACTTTTTCGCCCCTTACCAAATGCACAACTTTCTTTACATGTCCATGCCTCTAGCAAAGCTCGTGGTAGGGTAGTACAACAGTGAGCCAATAACATGTGGTAATTTTTTGCATGCCGACTAAATGCTGCACAAAAGAAATATAGCGCCTTTGACAGAGAACTGCTGGCCGCTTATCTGGTAATTAGACATTATGAACATTTTTTAGAAGCACGTCCGTTTATTTTATTTACCGACCACACACTTTTAACCTTCGCTTTTCAAAAAAAGTCGGATCATTATACTCCAAGGCAAATTCGATACATACTTGGACTTAATAGATCAATTCATGACCGATATTAAACATATCTCTAGAAAGCTAAATACCGTGGCTGATACTCTTTCAAGAGTCTCAATAATATCTTTACCAAACCTGGATTATCGAGAGTTAAGCCACAAACAGGAACATGACTTGGAACATTAAGGCTTTTTATCTTCTAATTCTTCCTCACTTAAAGTTAAAAAAAATTTTTATTCTCGAATGTAATCAAGAAATATATTGCGACACTTCCTCTGGTATTTGTAGGCCCTTTATAACTAAAAATTTTAGACACTGCATTTAAAATCGTACACTTCCTGGCACACCCAGGTATTAGAGCATCCATTAAATTAGTTAAAGATAGATTCGTTTGGCCGTCCATAGAAAAAAATTGTAAACGTTGGGCTAAATAATGTTTGTCTTGCCAGAAAAATAAAATTCAAAGGCATACTAAATCAGTAGTTAATAATATTTCCATCCCAGGAAAACGTTTTTCCCACATTAATGTGGATATAATATAAACCCTTCCTTCTTCTAAAGGTTATACATATTGTTTACGTGTATCGACAGGTTCTCACGATGCCCAGAAGCATTTCCTATTTCCGACATCAAAGCCGAAACTATTTTAGAAACATTTCTTTCTAACTGGATCGCATGTTTTGGAGTTCCTCTTACCATCACAACAGATCAGGGTTCACAATTTGAGTTGTATTTGAGTTTAGCATTCAACTAAGTATTTGAAATCCAACTGCCTCATTGAACGGTGGCACAGGACTTTTAAAACAGCTATCAAGTCTCATGGCACCAACCGCTGGGTGCAAGTTTTACAATTAGTCCTCCTCGGCTTACGATCCACATTTTCTGAAGATATTGGCTCCACTACATCAGAGCTATTATATGGTTCACAACTATGACTTCCAGGAGAATTTTTTATATCATCATTTATTAAAACTGATCCTCTATTTTTCGTTTCTTGACTACATTCTCATATGTCCATTCTGCAATCCGTTTCGTCATAACATCACGGTACCAATAAAGTATTTATTAATAAAGATTTGCAAACTTGCCCCCACATGTTTATTCGTCAAGGTATGATGACCACGGCTTTTCAGCCTCTATACAAGGGACCTTTCCCAGTGATCTCCCAACAAAAAAATTTTAATTTTTGTTAACTTAAAAGATAAAATGGTTTCTATTGATAGGCTGAAACCAGCATTTTTACCCCGAGAGGAGGATATTCAATCATATGCTACGACATTTCAAACACAAGAAGTCCCGAAACGAATAAAAACCCTCAATCAATGAATTAGGGCACCTCAACTCGTTCAGATCGTTGGGTACATTTTCCCAAACGCTATCTCAAGACGTTAGTCACTGAGAGACGAGTAATGTGGCGGACAAAATATTTACCTAAGTGTTCTCATTCATTATTCAAGAAGATGCGATAAACTAAACCTAGTAATAATTTACTTAATCATTTAATTAATTTTATATTGCAAACATTAAATCTTCTAACATTAGAACCTCTCAAAGAAACTAACAACATTAGTATTTTTAGTTTAATGTCTGCAAAAGAAAACTTAAAAACAACTGCTCTGGCAGTACTTACTGTTTTTCTATAAAATCCTACTTGATGTAATATGCTAATACATAAATCGTGCAATACTTGACCAACCTGACCAAAGCAAAGATATTTTTGACCTGTTAAAATACAAATAACTAAACTCATACAGACTAAGAACAAAGTCTTCCACATAAATTATAAACAAACACTGATTTAACTAAAAACATAAAAACGATCAATCTAAACAACAATTTTTCAAATACTTTGGCATTTTCACCACTCTACCACTTCTTATAGGTAAGGGAAGATTATCATCTGAAGCTACACTTTCACAACCATCGTATTCTGACCACGTTTCTTCACATTTTGCTCTTTTCCTGGCAATCGATTCACTTTCTGAAGCTTCGCTCGCCTCGCTATCTTCGAAACCATCACAGTTGAAAGCGGATTCATCTTCTGGAAGACAATAAATCTTCAAGTGACTTGCGCGTGCTGTTGTTGAAAATTGTGTTCCTCAGGTATGGTCGATGCTGCATTTCCCAGGAGTATTTTGCTTATCACAATTTATATTTCTTTTGATTTTTTATACTTTTGCTCGTAGTTTTTGGGAATTTTTGCATTAAAACTATATCATCAATATTGAACGTTTTCGCTTGGTACCTTTTGACACCATGTCGTTTTTAGGGTTCCGTGCCTTATAAGGTATAATGGAACCTTTATAAGATCACTCTCGTGTCCACCCGTCCATCTGTCACATAGGTTTTTCTCAAAAACTATGTAGCGTAGGAATTTGAAATTTGGCACAATGCTAGGTCTTTATGGCACGCACATATATCGACAATCCGAAAATAGAAAAAAAAATTTTTAGATTAAAATGGTGGGGGTTAATTCGGTGAAAAGAAAAAAAGTTTTAATAAATATGTCGTGTGAGGTATCATTTGAAAGAGGATTCTAAAAGGCTTCTAAAAATATTTTTTTATAATTTTCGGTCCAGTAGTCTTTATGATATAGCTCGAAATGTGCAAAAATGATCGCTCCCCCTCACATGTTCTCCTACATTTCCAAAGCTAAAATTTTGATTTTAATAGGGATAGTAGCTATTGAGTCGTAGATTATCAAGAAAGTGCAGGACTTTTTGACACTAATAGTTGCTGGGAAAAAATTTTTAAGCACAGTAATAGACAACGTATTTACTAATGCACCAGTACAACGTGGAACAATATATTTATTTTTCAGTTATCACATTCAAATTTGGATACGATTTAAATATACATGAAAAATAAAAACAGCTTACTTTGGTTTATTGATTGCTCACTGTAGTATTGGTACGGAATCCTAATGGTGCGAGCTCGACTCGTTCTTGGCTAACTTTTTGTATTTTGCTTGCTCGTGTAAAATATTCTCCCGAATTTTTCATTGTAATTTTTCCAGTGGTTGCCACTCATTATCTTTATTTTCTACCACATTAACCAGCTTTGCATCCATAAATCTTTGTAAAAATCCAAATGATGCTTCAAATAGTGGTTTCTTTGTGGTTTTAGTTTGAAAGATATTTAAGTTTTTGTAGCTACATGGATTTTTAAATCCCAATTGATTTTGTCATCAATACATAACATAATTTTCAGTATTAGAGTTTGGTTCACACACTTCACAACTTAAAAATGAAATGCTCAAACTGTTCGGTACAATCTGGTCTTATAAATTCTGTTGTGCCTTTGCTTCTTCCGTCAATGGTATCTGTAAGTAAGCATATCTAATATTGTAAGCAGCACCCCTTGCCTCATATTTTCAAAATGTTTGTCTACTACTGAAATGGAAAGTTACTTTTTATGGTTTGTCGATTTAATGCAAGCTAATTGATTACTAAGGGCGGTTCACCAGACTTTTTATTCTTTAATAATACGAGACTTGCATAGAGAGACTAAGTTTCCATCACTATTTTGGCATTCCTATACTTGTTAATGATACCTTTAATTATTTTTTGATACGCAAACTAATTTTATATGGGTTGCTTTTTGCTGGAATTTCTGTATCTTCAATTGTCACACCCATTAAGTTGGTACACCCTAATTTGAATACGATAAATGCTAAACATTTCTTATATTTATTGCAGAGCTTCAACATTTTTTTAATACGCTGGATCCACGTTTTTGTCTACATTTAACATATCCGTAGTGATTTCAGTGGTCTTCTCTGGTTTCTTGACAATATTTACCTCCTTAGTTTTCATATAACCAATACATTGACCAAGACGTATATGGACATTATTATTACAATTATTTGTGATAGGCACAAAAAGAATACAGTTATCACGCTCAAACAAAATTTATGGATTTTACTGGAATAACACAAGTTTCCACGTTTTCCTAACTTTATTTTGCTGTCTTGTTGGACTTCGTAGTCCTTAAATGGAAAATTGTTGTTCCACTCAAAAATAAACTCATCCCCAATCGTACATATGCAATTTGTTTGTCTTCAGTAAAAGACCTTCCGAGGACAACATCTGCCCATTGTGCTTTGTCTGGCACCACGTATACCTTAACTACTTCTACATAGACATTGTTAACTTCAACTCTTGCCGTTATAAAAGCTTTTCACAAGGCTGCCAGTTGCTGGTGATTACCAAAATCATATAACTGCTCTGTTGTTGGCTTTGCAATACCAACACTATCAGCTATTGATGTTTTTACTGTACGTACACTGCTTCCTGTATCGATTAATGTTTTTATTATCCTACCATTAATTTTAGCAATACGTAAGTATTTGTCTTTCACATTGTTCGGATCAATAATCATAACCGGCTTGTTGTTTTTGTGTTCATAACTGGTGCATCTCTTTTTGTGCAGTCTTTGTATTTATGTACCAGATGTTTGCATTTGAAATAAATAAGACTACCACGGGGTTGTGTGTATAAGTTTAACATATGACCTCGTTCTGCATAATTAAAACATTTGGGTCCACTAGCTTTCCCTTGCGAAGTACTAACATTTTGACTATATCTTTGTCAGCTCCTTTTCGACTTTGGCACTTTTATTTTCGATTTTGCTCAATGGTGATTTTGCATTTGCTTAGGGTGTACATATTCACTAGTTTTTCAATGGTCATTCACTCGGTGTAAGCACATCAAATCATATAACAACTCGTTTTTGTCCATGTCTTGCTTAACAAGTGAACTCGGTATACTGGTCTCGGGCTTAACCTTGTCAGAATTTGCTCCTTACACTCCTCAAATTGTAATTCTAAAACCATACATATTTTATTCTTATCATGGAAATAATTTTCTAGTGGTTCGGGATCACCTTGAATATGTTGACTGATGTTTTTAAAAATTTATTACACTAATGACAATTTTAAATGCGGCACAAAATTTCCTTTCAAAATCGGACCACAACTGAATGTTGGCATGTTTAACATTATAGCAGCTGTATGCATCCAAAACCAAATATATTTTTGCCGTTTCCAATTTAAACTCTTCCAGCCAATTACGTAAATACAGCTGTTCATTCTATCAATCCACTCATTTGCTTCCTTACTGCATAAACCTGAAAAATTCTCAATACTTTTTGAAAAAATCTGGTATCACGTGAAATTTTGCTGATGGCATGTTTACTTCAAACGCTTTTGGAGTACACATTATTTATTGTTGATTCTTGCTTTGGATTGTCCATTCTTTCAAACATGGACATCATTGCCATCACAGGATTATTTATCCCATCGTGTGGTTGTTTTACTAATATTACAATAGGTACATTCGAGTATTATTTACATATTCTGGTATGTTCTCCAAATAATTAAAATGATTGGATAAAACATGAGTTGTCATGATAAGCGTTAGTTAGTTCAGTTCTAAGCAAAGCTTTGACTTAAATATGAGTTCTAATTTAAAGCTTTCAAAGTCGTGATATGAAATAAATTAGTGGTACATATAAATTGTCCTACATGAAATAAATTATTATAGTTATCGATATAAATTATAGTGATTGATTTAAATTAATTATGGGGCATCAATATAAGTTACTTAAGAAGATGACATCGTAGTGTTAAGAAGTTAGTATTTTGTACTGTTAGTGATTAGTTGGAAAGAAATTGTTGTGAGAGCCTTTAGAATTTCATTGTACCAACGAGTTGTTGAACAGACTTGTATAACCAGTTTGATAACAAAGATCTGTTGTTTGTGCAAATAGAGTTTTTGTTACAATATTATTCGTGTATTCGCTTGATATGCAGGACAATAGCTCTTAAACTTTTATTGTGTAGGCATTCGTTAGCGAATCAGTTAAAGAACTGGATGACTGGAGATACAAAATGAAGATTGAGTTACTCCTCTAGTTAGACAGTATTAAATCTTAAACTTGAAGTAAATTTTTTTCTTTAATTTTAGAGGTTTTAGCATAATGGCAAGTTAATATGCCATACTCAATTATCAGTTGCTGTATAAGGTATAGGAACACCAAATTCACAAATCAAACTATTAACAAACTTTGGGCATTATAATAATACTAAATATAGGTTATTTCTAAAGTTTAAGATTTTTACTTTTTTATTCTATCTGAGTAGCGTTATGGTTCTTGTAATAATAAAGATTTCGTAGCATATAAGTTTATTGTTAACTTGTTATAAAGCATTTTATAACTAACTAACTGTCTCGTGGTTCATTCCCTAAAAACTAGATTAAAGTATATATCACCCACTGTAATGGCTCTTCTATCTATAACTCAACATCTCCCTTTTTACAAAGGCAACAATATTACATTTTGTAATCTATCATCCAAGCAGGCTTGTGTCGCATAAGACAGGACCTGCTACAGTGATTTGTTCTAGGAATACATACATTATCACTTACAGTAGCCTAGGAATAGGATCAGTCTTTGGAATTCCAGGTTCCACCATATCTGTGGTTACTTGTTCTGTAGTCAGTTTTACTTAAGATTGTATTAGACTATTTTTGATATCTTCTTGATTTGCTCCTTCAGCACTAATTCTATCTACTTGTCACTTTGACTTTACGAACAATGCTAGTTGAAAATATTCTGGTGTATTATAATATGAAGCAGGCACAAGATGCCATCTATTTCTAGAATAAACATCCCCAGTTGAGGTTTTAATTATATAAGAGAGAAGTTTATCACACTTTTTCAAAACCTTACCGTAAACACACATATCAGTGACCCAAACAGAATCATTCGATTTTTAACTCTGCCAAATCTTTGACACGATGTCACTTATTATAGTTTTTCTCTGAACTTTCTTTCGGCTTTTCTCTATTTTCTGGAATTCCGAAATATCGGCTATTTCCAATAATTTACTAGGAGGTACTGGTGGAGTAGTTTATAATACACGTGACAAAAGCAACTTTGCAGGACTATAATTGGACTCCAATGGTGTAGTATGATATGCTAATAATGCTAAACGAATATCGTCATATTTCTTTATAAAATTTTTTTCGGTTTTGATAGCTGCTTCTCTGCACCCATTTGATTGAGTGTTGTAGGGACCACTTCGGAAGTGTTTGAATCCATAGACTTTTGCAAATTCAGAAAATTAAGATTTATACTGAATATCATGACCTTATTTGACAACCTTTGGAATTCCGAAACGTGCAAATACTTTCTAGATTAGAAATTATATCAATTTTTGTGAGATTTGTTAAAGGAAATATTTCGATTAATTTGTTATAACAATAAGCCATGGTTCAATACCGTTGTTTATGTTTAAACAGATCCACAACAATTCGTTGCCATGCACAAACTGGAATTGTATCAGTAACAGAACTTTCCTTAATATTGGGGCATTCTTCAACATATTGAGGACATGCTTTAATAAGGTCGAGGTTCCTAACCACCAAACAAACATTTTTGCAGGAACTCTACACTTAACAATACCTTGATGTCCTACGTGAATGAAACCAAGATATTTTAACTGCAATGCAGGGGGTATAATAATATGATTACCTTTCAGCAACAAATTTTCACAAACCAAGTGTCAAATCTTTACTGATAGTAAGATGCAACTCCGGAGATAAGTTGTTTTTATTTGGCCATTGAGAAAAACAGTATTCTTTCAATTTGCAGCACACCGAATCATGAAATTGTTCAATCTGTATTTGATCAAGAATGTCTCCGTAACTGGTAAAAATGTAATAATGTGATGAACATGTACATTTAACTCTGCTTGACATTCCTCTGAATCAGAGCCTTGCTTTAATGGGGTATGTGATAAAGCATCCACAATGACTAATTGCTTCCCTGGGGCATAAACTACTTCATAACTGTAACACATTAAACGAATTCTAAACCGTTGTAATCTTGAGGTTAAATCATCAATCAGTTTAGATTGAAGAATTTGTACCAGAGGTTTGTGGCCTGTTTCCAACGCGATTTTTAACTCAATTATATATTCTTAAAACTGATCACATGCCCAAGTCAATGCCAGTGCTTCACGTTCAATTTGTCAATACTTGCATTCTGTTTTAGACATAGACTTCGATGCGCAAGCTATAATTTTACAATGATTTTCAATAACTTGCATAAATAAACACTAATTCCATAAGAAAAGACAATTCCACTAATGATAATTTGCTTTAAAGGGTCGTAAAATACTGAATTTGAGCATTTTACAATAATTGTTTTATTGCTTGTAAATCTTTTTGTTGGGATGGATCCCAAGCAAATAAAACATAGTTTTTTAGCAAAGAGTTTAATGGCTCTATTATTTGGGATTTATTTGTAATAAATTGATCATTAAAATTGATTATATACTAAATTTGCTTAGTTTTACTTTGTTAATAGGCACTTGAAGCTTACCGATTGCTTCTATGCGATTTTTATCTATGGAAACACCACTTTTAGTTATGATATGCCCTACAAAGGTAACTGTATTAACACCGAATATACTTTTATTTTTGTTTAATGTAATGTCTTCAGCATTCAATCAGTTTAGAACTGCATACAAAATCCTATCGTGCTCCACACATGTGGGTACATATATCAAAAAGTTATCCACATGCATAGCAATCTCTTTAACTTCTGCAACAATTCGACGTACAAGAGATGCCAATTGGCAAATGTTTATACTTAATCCTTCCAAAAAGTATAATAAATGTTGTGAGAGCTTGACATGATACTTTTATAGGAATTTGATAAATTCCAGATTGTGTCAAGTTTAGAAAATATTACTGCCCCAGATAGTTTGGACAAAGTAGTTTCAATCCTGGATATTGGGAACGTTGAAAACCTTATATCCATTGTGGCCAACTATTAGTTCATCATCATTAGGTTTTCAGTCATGGAACTGGTTAGATGCATACCCTAACCTACACATTTCCCTAAAATTTCCACAGTTTGCATTTTTCACTATCTGCATGCAATAGTCTGATGAAGGTGTACCTCTAACTCTTTTTATCTATCTCTGCTTGTAATATATCCCGCACTATTCGCCAAAAATGCCTTAGAACGTATACTGTCCTTCTATTTCTATAACCTCTTTATTATTAACTTGGTCTGCTCATGCTATCATCCTCATAGAACTGAAGTATAACATTCCAAAAGGCTTCTACGGTTTTCTGTCTGCTTTTCCTACTGCCCCTATTCATAGACGTACTATACTGTGCTTCACACATATGCTTTCAACAATTTTCTTTTTGTTCCATGTTTGTTGTCTTAGAACATAGCCGCTGCTTTTTCTTGTTAGATGCAGTTTGGTTGCCCTTTTATTGTTTACAAATTTTTACCCTATTTGAAGGGGGGTTAAGCAGCCTGCGGCTAGCAAGATCCCAGCACTTGAACATTTGCTGAATTAAAAGTGTACCAATTTATTCTTTTGCATATTCAACATTAGTTGAAGATATTTCTAAACCAACACCTGTAGTTGTTTATAATAATTATCAGATTTAAGTGCAATTACTTTTTTCATCATTTGGTTTTCGGTCTTGAAACTGGTTGGACGCATACCTTCACTTATTTCTATTTTGAGCTAGCCAACACTGTTCCCTGAAATTCCCACAGCCTCGATACAGCTCGATTCCCCTTCTGTTGTTTCCTAATTATATACCCTATTTCACTGAGATTCAGCGGTATGTGAAGAGGGTTAAGCAGCCTGTGGCTACCAAAGATTCCCCAACACTAAGACATTTGTCGAATTAATAGTTTTCAGGAAATCCTTTTACACAATTAACATTAATTGAGAATATTGCAAAACCAATACCTGTAGTTGCTTATAATAATCATCATGTGCTGTCAAACTTATTGTTCGAAAATTATCGCATCTATCCGCGCCTCTCGTTTTTGGTATAGTGACTATGATGTTACGTTTGAATATTTGGATATCTCACCTGTCATACATATAGCTTACAAGTTGGAAAAGACGTTTTATTACTGCTTGTCCAGCGGCATTTAGAGTTTCTGCTTGCACTTTATCTGTACCCGGCGCCTTACCATTTTTCATACCCTTTAATGCTAATTCAAACTCATTTCTAAGTATAGGATATCCCAAGTCATCCCTTTCAATGTCTAATTCCTGTTCTAATGCTGCTAGTTTTTCTCCTGCATATAAATTCCCTATATATTCTTGCCATCTAACCACTTTTCTATAATAACGTTTCCTCCGGGTTTTTTGCTATATCATTTTATATTCTTTAAATTCATTCTAATTAGTTTGTATGCTTCGTTTGTCTTTCCTATTTCCATTTTAGTTTGTACCTCTTTGCACTTTTCATCAATCAATTTTTCTTTAGCTTTCCTGCATTTGCGAATAGTTTTCCATTTTATAGCTTTGTATCTCTGTTTCCCTGTTTCGTCTGATCTATTTTTATATTTCCATCTTTCTTGTATTAAATTTAGGATATCCTTTGTTATCCATGATATCCTATTTTCTTTTTGTGTATACCCCAGAATATCTCTGGCCACCATGTCTAATGTAATGTCCGTTTCCAATTACTACTAACTGCTAATAGATCAATAGTAATGGCTATTACAATATCATAAGTTTTCCTTTTTTTATATATAATAATAATATAGATAAAGCACAAAAAGAAAAGCACTATTGAATAATTACTGTTTTTCTCTACAAATAATACATGATGTGAGCAATTATTGGTTTTAATTAAAGTATAACTCAGCGGAGAGCATGGATTTATTCAGGGTGGGTTCTCACACAACTCTCAAGATTGCCCCTCTTTGTACACTCTTTCTTAGGTTGCTCCCTCAGCAGTTTTTAACTCCACCTGAATCTAATAACTCAATATAAGTTCCATCTTATGGGGTGCAGTTACGGAAACTACTGTATCTACCTTAATTGTACATCTATTTAATGCAGAGTCCTACTTTAACATTTACAATAAAGAAATGAGCTTCTAATTACGGACTATACATAGAACTGAAAAATATAAGCAACTCCCTGATCTTTTGGCCAATAAGATTGTCTTATAAAACTAAAATATTCACTTACCCTTATACTTAACTATTTACAATTAATGGCTTCTGGTTCCCTTCATAATGGTGAACTAACTATTTTGATTTCTTCTTTAACAGGACATTTAATCTATAGGAGGTCCAACTGCTGATTGAGAGCTTCCTATACTTATTTCTTCTGCCAACTTAAACTGGACTTTTGCTTAAATTGATGACTTCTTGACTACAGATTGAACTTAAGTGCAAAAAGTAATGGCTCTATTGTTAAAATGTGCTCACAAGCACCAACTGATTTGCACCCTGCAATTGTTTTAAGTTCCTGCAATTGTTTTAAGTTCTAAAAATAATTATAATATAATTCAGGTGAATGCAGCCAGCACCAACTAAAATTGATACTGCACCACCCAAGTTTCAAGTACAAGTGCCCTGTCTTTTCATATACCCACTCATCCCCAAGCTATTCAGAAACCAGTAAGCACTTAGAATGTTACTTTAATCTATACATGGAAGTTTAAAAGAATAATCAGTCCACTTCTTTCAGCCATTCACAAACCAGAACCTTGGTGTTCAAATTCCTAGAAATGATAAACTATTGCTATACATGTTATATCTTTAAACAATGACTAATGCTACTTTCTACTTGGGAATTTTCCACTAACTACCTTTATTTTAAATTTTGCCCAAAGCTGTACTCCACATTATTCTAAATACAACTATTACAATGTTCTGTTAATAAAAATATATGTATATTTTTTAAATCTTCCTTTAGCTGAGGATTTAGTCATTACACTAAGCTGGATTCAATGTTATTGCATTCTGTATCCCGATATCTTTCAGCAATTCATTTGACTTTTTTTCAATTCTTTCATAGATATCTGTATCTTTTAGTTTCTCAAAGTCAAAGTGCCTTTTTCTGATCCTTCTTTTCAAATTTTTAAATTTAAGAGCGGCCTTTATAATTATAATGTTGTGGTCAGTGTTTATATCTGCTTCTGGGTAGCTTCTGCAGTCTTTTACTTAATTCCTATTAGCTAATGCAAAATTAAACTTTTCTGGTGGTGACACATTCAGAATGTTATTTACCACCATTTTTGATAAATTTACGGCAGGAGCTGCTGCTGACATCTTATATAATATGTGCTTTCATCTTACAGTTTTTGTATTCATCTGTTACCGCTGTCACTATATAGTGTCATGGTTGTTGTGATAATACAGATTCTGTACCATATAAGTTTATTGTTAACTCGTTACAAAGCACTTTTTTAACTAACTAGCTGCCTTGTGACGCATTTATTAAAAACTAGATAAAAGTATTTATCACTGCTGTAGTAGCTCTCCTACCTAAACTCAACAATCTGTGCTTAATTCTTTTCATTGGACTTTAATTAATTTTAACTGCAAGAAACAACTGTAATTATTAGTTTTGTTACACCATTAAACTATAATTGGTTTCGATACATTCAAGGAAAGTGTTTGAGATGATTAAACTTAAAACAGGGCTGCACGTTGTAAAATATAATGCATTATGAAGCATACGTAGCCGTATTGTCGCATATTATTAATTCATAGCACAGGCTGTTGAACACCAACATTGTTTGAGAACACTTAAATTAATGCTGACCACAACCATCCTCTGGTGCTTAGCAGAAGCCTCATTTGCAATCGTAGATTAGTTGATATCTTGGATTGTGATTAAATCAAACATAAAATATACATTATGTAAAGAGAATCTAATACATGTACTTAATCGCTGACCTAAATAAATCAAATTTCCCAGATATTATTTATTGGATAAATAAATTTTTAATAGATAACACAGAATATTTTAGTAATTTGTTAACTGTTTTAGAACATTACAATGCCCCATCAGTGGATGGAAGGAAATTTACCAGTATCAGCAAAATGTGCAGTCTGTGATAAAACGTGCGGTTCGGTATTGAGGTAAGTATAAATTTTGACACTGTTAATGTGTAAAATGTATTTATATTATTTATAAATACTACATTAAATGATTATTGTAGATTACAAGACTGGAGGTGCTTATGGTGTCGTGAAACAGTGCACACACAGTGTAGACCAAACTTACCACAAGCTTGCCCATTGGGGCCTTCTAGAGTAAGTGTAGTTCCGCCAATCTCATTACATTCTATATCTGATGAAGCATGGGAAGTTGTTCGTCCTCAAGCATCATCTCCTTTATTAGTCTTCGTCAATTCCAAATCAGGTTAGTATCGCATTTCTAAAACTAATGTCACTTAGAAGGTTAGAATATATACTTAGAGAAAACATGTTTAAAGGTACTATAGGTAAATAGGCAGCTTATACATTGTGTTGCTTAATCGTACACTAATAATTCTAGGTGTGTTTCTTAAGTCATTTTATGCAACAAACTTCATATGAACGTTTGTCCACAAGGGGTTAAATTCATTGCTACAGCGTGCTGTAACGTTTTCTCAGTCATTTCTTTTTTACCTTTGGATAAAATGCGCTTACATAGAACTCAAATGCCACATGAACAAACGCTTCTCAAAATCGTTAACATTTTATCACAAAGTTTTTTTATCAGTCTAATTATTGTTTATTTAACTTAGATTTTATCTTCATTTACTTCCAGTATCATGTTTTGTATTTGAGTTTAATCCTCTTGCTGGTTTCGGTCTGGTGATATTTTCTACATTACGCAAAATATTATCTGTTGTTGCAAATTTCTGTTTTTATTCAGTTTTTTGTATATTTAGAAAAACTATTATTCAAGCATTTGCATCTTGTCTCTGCTACAATTCAAATGAGAGTTATTGTCTTCTTTATTTCTTTAAATGGATTCTAGACTGTTATAATGTACAAATAAATTAGTATGTTTAATACATTTTCATGTAGATCTGCATGTATATTAATTAACATTTCATTGTAGACATATTTCTGATATTTATTTCATTGCAAAGTAGATTTGGAAGTTAAATAATTAGGGAATTTCAAGTGACTTTGATCTTGGGAATTACACTTTTTCACACAGTTTATTTCAATATTGATTTTTTATTAAAAATATGTATTTTGTAACTATTTTTGCATATAGTTTTAACAGGATAAAATTACTCTGCACTTATCAATTTTTAGTTACTATCAATTACGTGAAAAATTATAACATCAACATTATTGTAATAATAAATTTAATATAAATGTACTTAAAGCTTCTTAATAATTTTGTGAGTCTACAAAGTGCTTTCAACCAACAGGGTCATCAGCACTGTATCCACAAATATTTTGTCAACATAAAGTACATCTTACAAGTTAGAAATATATCTACAGAATATACAATAGCCTCAGTATACAGTTTCAAAATTAATACAACACATAAGGTTCGTACAAATACATTTAAAGAAACAATAGATAACTAAAACTAAATAACACAAAGTTACTCGAAAAACACGTAGACATCTCATATGAAGTGAGCACTATACACAAGTGGAGGAATGAAAACAAGGTAATGAGAAGATTACAAGCTGGTAGAATCAAAATCTTTTATACAGTAGGAAATAATTTATGTTTAAGCTGGTTTGCACATTTAAATTAGCGGGATTTTTGATACCTGGTTTCTGAATTTCTAAGTTGCATCAAGGAATTGCATATATATATATATATATATATATATATATATATATATATATATATATACATATATAAAATAAAGTATCTATAATAACAGGCTATTAGGTCTGCTAGTTAATGAATTAAACTCTTTATTATAATTCAAGCTTTCGGTTTTTTATTTTTAAACCTTTATCAAGAATACTAAAAATTGTGAAACGTTATTAGGGCATACAATAATCAAATACTTACTAATGTGAGGTTTTTTAAATTAGAATCGTTGATATAAATAAAATTCATAAATATAAATTAATAGTGTGATGTATAAAGCTTTTAACAAAAATAATGTCATATTCATATTTAAGTTTGAAAGTTACAGATTGACAAATTCCTATATAATTTTGACAGTTGTTGAGACAACTTTCTAGATGTTACTATTTCTTTTGTAAGTCGACTGAAATTTAGATATTTTTTTGATGTATGCATGTATGTCTATATACATATATATACACATATATACATATGCGAGCGTGTGTGAGTGTGAGTGTATGTGTGTGTGTGCGTGTATGTGTATGTGTGTGTGTGTGTGTGTGTTTATGTTGCGTTTTATTAAGTGATGTGATCATTTAAGTTAAATTTGTTTTTGGATTTAAGATGAAGTAGATAAATGTATATGGAGCTTAGTGCGTTTATTTTATTTATATCAACGATTCTAATTTAAAAAACCTCACATTAGTAAGTATTTGATTATTGTATGCCCTAATAACGTTTCACAATTTTTAGTATCCTTGATAAAGGTTTAAAAATAAAAAAACCGAAAGCTTGAATTATAATAAAGAGTTTAATTCATTAACTACCAGACCTAATAGCCTGTTATTATAGATACTTTATTTTATAATCTGCAAGGTCGTTACACCACATAATTATACATACATATATATATATATATATATCCTATACTTCGAGACGAGTTTGAATTAGCATTAAAGAGTCTGAAAAATGGTAAGGCGCCGGGTACAGATAAGGTGCAAGAAGAAACTCTAAAAGCCGCTGGAGAAGCAGTAACAGAACGTCTCTTCCAACTTGTAAGCTATATGTATGAGACAGGCGAGATACCCAAAGATTTCAAACGTAGCATCATAGTAACTATACCAAAAAAGAAAGGTGCGGATAGATGTAAAAATTTTCGAACAATAAGTTTGACAGCACACGTGTCAAAAATATTAACTAGAATTGTGCAAAGACGAATGGAAAAACGAGCTGAAGAAATACTAGGAGAAGACCAATTTGGGTTTAGGCAAAACAGGGGAACACGGGAGGCTATTTTAGCTCTGAGAGTGATAATGGAGAAAACAATAGAAAAGGGAAAGCATGTATATAGGGTTTGTAGATCTGGAAAAAGCATTCGACAATGTAAATTGGAAAAAATGTTTGAAATACTCAAAAGATTGGAATGAGTTATAGGGATAGACGAATATACATAGCTTATACAAAGAGCAAACAGCAGTAATAGAATTAGAGCAGGAACGTAGAGAAGTAAACATTAGGAAAGGGTGAGACAGGGATGTGCCCTATCCCCATTGATTTTAACTTCTACATAGAAAAGGCAATGAATACTGTCAAATGCAGGAAGACATTTGGAATTACTATGCAGGGACAAAAATTGATATGCTTAGATTTGCAGATGATATAGCGTTATTAGCGTCTAGCAAGGAAGAGTTAGAAGCTGCTCTTAATGAAATGGAAATGGTTCTAACAGAGAGATACGATATGAAAATTAACAAAACTAAAACTAAAGTTCTAGTTTGCAAAGGTGGGGAAAATAAATCAAAAACAAGAATACAAGTATTTAACACGAACTTACAAGAGGTTAAGGATTTCTGCTACCTAGGAAGCCAAATAACGCAAGATGGTAAAAGCACAAAAGATATAAAACAAAGATTAGCACAAGGTCGTGCTACATTTAACAAGAAAAAGCAACTACTGTGCTCAAAGACCACAAACATAGAAACAAGAAAAAGATTGCTTAAAACATATGTGTGGAACACAGCACTGTACGGCTGTGAAGCCTGGACAGTAGGAGAAGCGGACAAGAAAAAGGTAGAAGCCTTCGAAATGTGGTGCTACAGGCGTATGATGAAGATATCATGGACAGACAAAGTTAAGAACGAAAAGGTACTAAAAATGGTAGGGGAAGAAAGAAATATGTGGAAAACGGTAAAAAATAGGAGAGATAGGATGGTAGGCCACATACTACAGCATGAGGGAATAGTGCGGAATATATTAGAAGCAGAGACAGGAAAAAAGAGAAGAAGAGGCAGACCTAGATTAGACTATTGCACACAGATAGTAAAAGATGTAGGCTGTATAGGTTTCAGGGAGATGTGTAGGCTAGCCCAGAATAGAAATCAATGGAGGTACGCATTCAACCAATCCCAAGATGGATAAACTAATGACGAAAAGATAACTGTGCTTAAACATGATGATTATTATAAGTAACTACAAGAATTGGTTGGGTAATATTCTCGAATAATGTTAAGTGTGTGAAAGGATTTACTGGAAAACCATTATTTCGGCAAATGTCTAAGTGTTGGGGGATCTTGGTAGCCACAGGTTGCTTAACCTCCTTCACTGAATCTCGGTAAAATAGGGTATAAAATTAGAAAACAATAGAAAGGGAACGAGCTGAATACACATGCTGTGTGAGAATTTCAAGGAATTATGTAGGCTAGCTCAGAATATAAATAAATAAATGCAGGTACGTGTCCAACCAGTTTTGAGACGCAAAACCTAATGACGAAAAAATAAGCGCAGATAAATCTGATGATTAGTATAAACAACTAGTTGTTGGTTGCGAAATACCTGCAACTAATGTTGACTGTGCGAAAAGATAAATTGGAAAATATATTACATCGCCAAATGGTTAAGTGTTGGGGGAACTTGGCAGACACAGGCTGCTTACCTCCCTTCACAACCATTGAAGGTCGGAGAAATAGGGCATATAACTGTAAAACAATAGAAAGTGATCGAACTGCATCTAACAAGAAAGAAGCCGCGCCTATGAGGAAGACAACAAACATAGAATAAGAAGAAAATTGTTGAAAGCATATGT
This sequence comes from Platerodrilus igneus, assembly GCA_036346225.1. Lineage (NCBI taxonomy): Eukaryota > Metazoa > Arthropoda > Insecta > Coleoptera > Lycidae > Platerodrilus > Platerodrilus igneus. The sequence goes on from JARFIW010001381.1 coordinate 9,586,523, forward strand.
GTGGAGCACAGCACAGTATGCCTATGAAATACGGGCAGTCTGAAACGCGTAGAGAAAAAAGCTAGCAGCTTTTTGAAATGATGTGCTTCAGATGTATGAGGACGATAGCATGGACAGACAAAGATAATAACAAATAAGTTACAGAAATAGTAGGGGAACAAGGATATCTGGGGAAAAAGAAAAATAGTAGGGCGGAATACGTTCTAAGGCATTTTTGGGGAATAGTATGTGATATATTACAAGCAGAGATAGGAAAAAAGAGGTAGATGTAGACCTAGATCAGACAGTTATAGATGCAAACTGTGCATATTTCAGGGAAATCTGTAGGTTAGTTCAGAATAGGGAACAATGATGGTACGCGTCTAACCAGTTCTAGGACTGAAGACCTAATGATGATCATATATATATTGCTGTGTTATTACCCTGAAAGCTTTTGTTATTATTTTATTTTAAGCCCCACGATTTGGGCGTACATAAATTGCTGTGTTACTCTTATTATAATCAACAAGCCCCTACGATGGACGTCCTAAAATGCTGTGATATTTTTATTTCCTTTAATCAATCAAGCACGTATGATGTGAAATGTTAAGTTATGGATTTTCTTTGCCTCAACTAGCTGATTCAATTAAATAAAGCAATTCTACAATACACATTATAATGATTAAATATTTACAACTCTCAAAATTTTCCCTTTTCAGAATATTTACATATACCAGATTTAAGAAATTGAAGCAGCAAAACTAGCCTTTTTGCTTATATTTAGAGACTTTTTGAAACGTTTCAAGATGCCTATTACTTTTTCATATTATTGATCAATGAAACTACTGTGTTTTGTTGACTCTTACAGATACAAAAAATATTGAATTAAAACAGTTTTCAGTAATAAATTATGTTAATATCGCTAACCTTGAATGATTCTGTAGCTCCTCTGCATCCCCCAAGAGTTATCGTGCCAAGTCTGAATATTTAGAGTCGAATTTGGAAGTCGACATCAAAACCAAAATACTATCCAAATCGTTATTAGAGTCCAATTCAATAAAAATCCCATTTAAATTTCAGTTTGAATATCAGTAATAAAAAGATTTTCTTTGTTCGTAATTAACAAGACAGTAATAGAACATTTACCGTGTCAGTATTTAACAAGAAGTAATTACCAAGAAGTAATTAACCCGACGTAATTAACCAGAAGTGATTAACCAGAGCCCTGTTTTATTTATGTTAGAAATGTATTTTTATTAAGTCGTTGTTTACTTACGTCTATTATAGATCGGCCCACACTTGCACAATTCGATCACTTTTCAAAAATGATTTTAATTTACTTTCGTCTCACTAGTTATGTAAATAATTTAGCACTTCAGAGTATTGTCGTGGCCCAGTTTAAAATGTATACTAAACTCGTCGCTCAATTCTTATCTAATTTAAAACCGTACCTCTCTTGTTTTCCATTCGTTCATTCACGTGTTAGGACGACACCTTTTGCTTTTATCTTTGTGTATTCTGGGAATTTTACCAATTGTATAGTTCAAATATTAGGATGAATGCTTGAGTTGTCACGTATCCATTCACATATCATGGCATTAAATTGAGAAATCCCAAGACTTTCCGTTCATTAAATCACGTATTCAGTGTTTATTACTTATTCTAATCTAAACCGAAATAATCAGGTGCTTGTTTATTTTCTAGTTAATATTGGATTTTTGAATAAATGTAATTCTTTGTCACGTACGACTTTCTAAATAATGCATAATTTAGACTGCGTATACGATGATATATTTAACGCACTTGTTAAATATTTATCAAGCCAATTCATATAGGTTTCCCGTTGATTTAATTTTGATGCATTTTGTTGCGTTTTCAAATCTTATCTTAACTTGTACTTACTCTTGAATATTTCTATCTTCTTATGCATTTAATCTCATGTATTTTTATCTACAGTGTGCTTTCAACTAACAATATGTATCGTGACCTATTTACTCTTATAATAATCGGAATTATGTGCTTTTGTTAACTGGAAGTTGCTTTTATTTGTACTACGACCCCTGTGACTTAACCTACCCCTAAACTACTTTATAATGATAGCATTAAATGTATACACACACACACACACACACACACACACACACATATATATATATATATATATATATATATATATAAACGAAAGGTCATTGAAACCTAAATTCTACAAATAAATCCTACCAAGATATAAAAGAATCCGAAAAAATAAAAATTTCTATATATTCATGGTTACACCCTTTATAACACATGCATACTTTTATTCATTAAAACGTCAAACAAAAATGCAATTGTGCATGTATAAATAATCACCCTGTATTATATAACCGTATTGTAAATACATAGAAAATAATGTAAGCCATATATCTAAAAATAATTATTTTTTAGATGCCTTAAAATGCACATTGATTACCCTAAATAAATAATTTTGTGTATTTTAAACTCCAATTTTAATATTATTGCACTAAAACACATTTTGACGGGAAAGCAAAAATTTTCTATAAAAATGCAACCATTTGCATTAAATAGCAATTAAAGTTTAAATTAATTAACCTGTGTATTACCTAAAATCAATTTAAATAAAACATGTTCTTGAAAGTTTGAGAGGAATTGAGAAAAATGCGTCAAATTCGTATGAACTAATTAATAAAGAAACGTTTATTCCCAGAAGCGGTCGGAACACTAAAAACCCAGAAAATGTAATAGAAATTGATAAGAAATATTTATGATCTTTCGCATTCACTGTACGATAGAAGGAGACCGCAAACATTAACTTTAGATATTAAATAAAGACTAACGAGGTAATAAAACGCGACGATTTTGAACGTTAATGAGGATTTCCAGAAAAAAACTACATAAGATAGGCGTGCATTATTTAGAATGAAATCACGAAAATACTACTACATTTTAGAAAATAGATAATTGTGGAATATAAATGAGAAATTTTATTAAAAACATTCATTTATGAATTAAAGCGTGAAATGTTCATTTAAGTCGCGAAAACGTTATTTGAAGTATGCAATACACATACTGTAATTTAATATTTAAAATGTAACACTGAATGAAGAATGTTTTAAACGTTATCTGCACATAAATATGAAAATTATTAAATGTAATTATATACAATGAAGATAGGAAATGCTTTGATATAAACAGCTATTACAAATTTCTTGAATAATTCCGAGGGTTCACATTATATATACATATTCGCTTGTAGATATTTATCAAGCGTCAATCAAAATACTAGAAAAGAAAGCTCAGAATAGTACTCACAATTTAGTAATTTAATGCTTTCCATGTTACTCCACTAATTGGCTGATTATTTTCTTGAAGTCCCCTATTCTAGTGATACAATATCCAACATAGTTTTTGAATGAAAACGCCTTGTTACGATTTTCCGTGCAGACAAAAAAGAAAGTAGTAAAGTTAGTAACGAAAACCTCTTACACCGAATACCGCAACAAAACAGAAGGGTAAAGTAGGAATCCACAAGAATTGGAGTCTGGACTAGCTCAAAGTGTCGTAGAGTGGGGTGGGTCATACAGAAAGAAAAATTGGAAACTTCAATAAATATTTTATTTACAAACCGCTAGTTAAACATCGTATAAAAAGTAATATTTACAGAGACCAAGTCGAACATTTACGTAATCGTCTTGTTATAATGTGATATAAACAAAAGCGTCATTTTGCATATAACACAATATAAAAATTATACATTGAAGCTAAAATCGATGGTAAAACCTTAAAATCTAAACGTGTGTATATATACTTACTTAATATTTCCAACCTTAACTATATACAAGAAGGAAATTAAATATAGTAATGCTGTAATTTTACCTGCTTTGTGAAGTGCACTTTGTAACCCTAATGAAATAAATCAAGTGTTGACCTTAATCTAGATCATAATTTAGTAACCAGTTAGCATTTCGTAGTATTAATTTTAAAAAAAATGAAACAGCAAAAAGTGCTCTACACGAGCTTCGGTTTATACTAATTGTGACTTGTAGAATAATTACATAATCATTATGCATTGTGAATGCAAATTTGTAATGCTCAGTCTGTAATGTATTGTGCAATCACGAGTAATAAAACTAATGCGCTTACGTGGTTAACAACCAGTCAAAGAACAAACGAACAGCAGCATCAAGAAATGAAAACAGAATAAATGTACCTTAAAGAAATATATTGCTGTGTTATAACCCCTGTTGGCCGCTTGATTGGGTCGTGCTATAATTATGCTGTGTTAACCCCTGTTAGTCCCTTGTTGTTATTTTAATATTTAGCCCCACAACTTGGGTAGACCATAATTATGCTGTGTTACTCGCAGCCCCTATGATTGGGTGCAATAAAATGCTGTTATACTCTTATACCACTCAAGCACTTGTGAAAATGTTAATTTATAATCTTCTTTTGCCTCGACTAGCTGATTCAATTAAATAAGGCACTTCTACAATTCACAGTATAATGAATGAATATTTACAATCCTTTTAAATATCTTCTTTCTTTTTAAATCATATACATCTGTCAAATTTTTAAAAAATTAAGCCAGCAAAACGACCTTTTTTATTACCTTTAAAGACCTATTGAAACGTTTCAAGATGTCTATGCTTTTGATAAATTTACACAAGAAACCCCAATTTGTCGGCTCTTACACTTTAAATTATTATTGAGATAAAATAGTTCAAAAATAAATCATATCCAAAATATTTGAGATAAAACAGTTTTAAAAATAAGTCATCAAAAATTTTGTAGGTGGTCCTAAAAATTGAAGTCGATATCCAAATTGTTATTGGTACGTTTATTCCAATGAAAGGTTTTTCATTTCCGCAATAGAATATTTACCATCAATTTGCTTGTACAGGCAGCATTCACCAAAATTGTATTTCTGATCGTAATGGCTCGTTATTTAAAGTTCTAACAGGAATCGTAAAATTATTTTTGATTGTAATTTAAGATTGTAGTGGTAGTTTTCGGATGTTAATTAAGATGGTAATTGAGATTGTAATTAAGATGGTAATTGAGATGGTAATTGAAATGGTAATTGATAGCCGTCTCAGAAGTACAGCACTTTTTGCACAATTATACACTAGAATTTCACTGTTAATTTAATTTATTATTCACGTAAATATTTAGCACTTTCAAGTATAGTAACTGCCCAGTTTCAAAGTATACTCACTCGATATTCAATTTTCAAGATATTTATAGAATCGTCCCTCTTTTGTTTGTGATTCGTTGGCTTCACGTGCTAGGCGAGTCCAAGCGTATTATCACTTGTTATTTTGGAAAGTTTACCAATTGTATGTATTTTAATTGCATGACGCGGTGCTTTAAGTTACGTAATTTAAATGTTATACCTTACATCTACTTCAGAAATCCCAGGAATTTTCGTTCATATCGATCACGTAATATTGTTTGTTGGCCTTATTCTAATCTAAATCGAATAAATTTGGTGTTTGTTTATTTCCTAATAAATTGTATTTTCGAACAACTGTGATTCTTTTAGATCACGTACGCTTTTAAATAATGCATAATTTCTGCGTGCGTTTACGATGATATCTTAACACACTTTTTGAATGTTTATCTAGCCAATTCATGCAGGTTTTTCACTGATTTAATTTTAACGCGTTTCGTTACATTTTTAAATTTTAATCTTTGCTAGTAGCTACTCTTGGATGTGTTTTAATCGTTTGTACTTCTATATACAGTGTGCTTGCAACTAATAATATATATAATAACCCATTTATTCTTCTAATATCTATAATTATATGTTTCTGTTACTTGGGAGTTTCTCTTGTTTATTCTACGACCCCAATGACTTAATCTACCCCTAAATTAACCCTTAATTACAGCAATATATATATATATATATATATATATCATGCAGAAATCAATCAATCTCAGACATTTAACATAATAACATATCACCCTTTATATACACCACCGACGCGATGTAATCCATGCAAAACACGCGTGTTTGAACTTCCTATCCAATTCCTCCAATAAATCTCAAAACAATTTTCCATTGGCCACCTATCCAAATAGCCTTAACCTCCACACATCCATTACCCTTAAACTATCTTTTTGCTCTTCTACTGATCATCTCTGTGTATTAATACTGTTCGAACTTAATGCTGTTGATCTCCCCACCTTTTGAAAAGTTCCGAATTCCGATCTCACACATTATCCATCTAAAGCGTTCTTAGGGTCAAGTTCAATGTCTTCAGTGCATGTGAATGATCATCAATTTTGACATTTTATGCTTTTTAGTTATTGCAGCCTTTTCCTCCCCCCAATGTGAATTGATACAAATTTTATTGGGTCAATAATGTCCCTGATTTTTATCGGTGATTTTTCTAATTGAATACGACTAGTGTAAAATCCCCTTTTCGTTGGTGTTTGTATAAAAACGTACTAGGTGCTTTTTCGTTTATTTACTTGTTTTGATTTAGCATTATATTGAAATAGCCCCTTTATTAATTGTAAAGTACCCAAACTTCTATGCAATTTTACATGTATTTTCATGCTATAACTCATTTAGCTAACTTAAGTTAATAAATGCTTTTTTATTGACGAATGTTTACTTAATTAACGCGTGAGCAGCGCTACATGTTGCTTTTTACCCACTGTATCTAGAAGTAGGCATGTAAACTCCTATTATTGTCGTGTTCACTGGTTTGGATTCAAATCCAACTATGAGTACTCTTTCATTCTTTTGTAAGTAGTTTTATGCAGAATGTCTTAGCATAATTATCCTCACATCTGAATTTTCTTTCTCTGATCCTATATGTATTGCCCTAAACTCTGGTCCAAAGATTCCCCTGTTTCTTAAGCGTACCAATTTATAACACTTTTTGTATTGTTTACTATTAAAATGACCTTGAAAAATAGCTGTATTATAGCTCAGTATGTGTTGTATTAATCATACATCTACTTTGTGGAACTTTGAAGAATCACAAAAAGTTATCTTCAATTTCTTTCTTTCATTAATTAGGTTTTTGTTTTAGGTGATAATCAAGGTGTTAAGTTTTTACGCCGATTCAAGCAATTATTAAATCCCGCACAAGTATTTGATCTCATTTCCACGGGTCCAAGACTGGGTTTACGTTTATTTAGGCATTTTGATCCATTCCGTATATTAGTTTGTAGTGGCGATGGTTCAGTTGGATGGGTTTTATCAGAAATTGATAAACTGGATATGCATGTAAGTATATGATTAAATTTTGCAATAGTGTATATAAAAATATTTTTGTTAAGCAGAAGCAATGCCAGGTTGCAGTATTGCCTCTAGGAACAGGAAATGACTTGGCACGTGTTTTAGGCTGGGGATCCTCTTGTGATGACGACACACATTTACCTCAATTACTAGAAAAATACGAAAAAGCAAGCACAAAAATATTAGATAGATGGAGTATTATGACATTTGAACGCACAATTACTATGCCTAAGTTATCATTAGATATAACTCAAACTGAAGGTCTCTTGCACAACCAAATATCGCAATACGAAGATAACTTAATTCAACATTTGCAAAATATTTTACAGTCCGATGATACATCAACAGTAATAAACTCAGCAAAAAGACTGTGTGAAACTGTTAAAGATTTTGCATCTCAAGTATCTGAAAGTTTACTTAGTAAAGGTGACGAACAATTAAGTAAAAAGTGTGACACCTTGCAACAAAAGTTGGACCAGCTTCTTCAAACACTTACAAGTGAACAAATTGATATAACGCGCATTGAAATGGATGATGATCCAAAGGCAAAGGACGATACTGAAAGCGAGGTTTCATTTGATAAGATTAAAGTTGAAAAAGAATTAAGTAACTTTAATTTTCGTAAACATCGGCGCACTTCACGTTTTGTTGAACGTGAAAAGGAAGCATTAGTTATGCGTGCTAATAGTTTAAAACGAGCAATTCGAAATTTAGTCGAACATACTGAGCAAGCTGTTGATGAACAAAACCGCCAATCCTTATTAATTCCTAGTGTTCAGGTCTCGCTACATTCAGAAGGAAATTTAGCAATTTGTGAAGAAGATACACGGCAAAAATGGATTGTCTTAAAGTATTGCCAACAATTGAATCAGGTTCTAGTACAGATATATCACCCTGTCCAACTCCATCAAGTCAATCTTCTTCAGTTATCACTGCTCGGTTGGCTAGTTTATCTCCAATGCCTGATGTACGTCGTGATTCGACATGTGGTGATCCTGAACTTTTACAAACACTGCCAGTCCCTCCTGATTTTGCTGATAGCAGAAGAGCAAGTCAAATTCAGCAACAAGCAAATCCTGAAAGCAGTACCACAACAGCTACTTTAATAGCAACTTGCACTACCCTTAAGAAAATGGAAGATTTGCAGGAACACATTTCAACGAAAATTATCGAGAAACATGTATCACAATATTTTAATAGAGGTGACAGACAACGACGATTTAGTACAAAAGAGACTGACCATGATGATGATTACGAAAAAGAATATGGTAGCTTATTATCTATAGAAGAAAGCAGTTTTCCTTCGGAAGTAGCTGAACAAAAATCGTTTTGCCCTCGTAAAGGAAGCGATGGTGATGATGCAAACGGACATATCTATCACATTGACTCGCCCGAAACAGATACTAACCCAAATTCAGATGCTTTACATGGTGAGTCGTTATTAGATGATATGAGTTCAGTATTAGGGCAAGATATTTGTGGATTCGACCAGGATAGCATTGAAAACACATACACTGATGATACGACTCTTTTTAATAGCGATTTGAGTGACAAACATCAAGAACGAAGGCGTAGTAGTTTAAAACGTAACTCACTAGATAAAATACGCCGTGTGTCAAAAATTAAAATCGACGAAGAATTTGGCTTTGAAAACCGTGCTTTTACCCAAAATATGTTCCTCGATAATCATTTAGAGGCAGAAGCTGTAAAATACTGCAGCCTGGCGCAATTTGTGGAAGGTAATGATATAGCAAGACGTTCGTTCAAGAAAGCCCGTTCAAATTCTAAAGTTTCAAAAACAGAAATAAACATCAGTCGTCAAACCATTCTTACTGAAGAAAGCGAAATGTGTGACTCAAGAACCAGCTTGAATAAGATACATAAGGACCTTGCAAATAGTTCTACAGCACTACAACTTGACGGATTAATAGACAAAAACGGTGAGCAAAAATCTGAAGAAAAATCACCCAATATCCCAGTATTTCCTCAAGTAATTGTTGAACCCCCTTCTCCAGTTTTGGACGAGCAGATACGAGCTGATCGCATTGAAAAACTCTGTGCAGAAATGGGTTTTGATAATTCCGAGTACGATCTACAAACAGTCTATTCCAAGGCGGAGCACTTATCAACAAGTAATGTCACTAGCGCAAATAGTTCAAATTCTAACCTTCTTGGTATTGAAAATGAACACAATAATTTTTTGAGTTGTTCACCTGCAGCTACTCGGAGGATATCGTGTTGCAGCCTCTTGAATCCTGCTGAATCAGCTGCGTTAGCTGCTACTGCTGCTGCAACCAATAAATTTCATGCTGATACCGAGAAAAATAAAAAAGATAAGGATGAAACTGCTAAGAGAAATAGAAAGCTCCCTATCATAAATCCTTTAGTTCGATTACCTGCATGGCCAAGTAAGTACAGCTTTGTCTAATTTATATTACGTTCATTGGTTTATTTTGTTGTATGCACCAACAAACTGTAAGTTTAGCATGTTTTAAAGTTAGGCCAGGTATGTATTGTGAAATCGTAAGGTTGTAATTTATTGCTATAGTTAATTATCTGCTGTTTAATACTTTACGTGGTGTAATAATGCCTTCCATCATCTGTCTATTATTACAAAACATTTTAATAAGTACCACTCACTCTGGGCATTTGGTTACATGTAAATAAATAATTTTAAAAATAATGCACATATGAAAAATATATACTATACATAGTGAAGTCTTTATAGAGCTTCGTATCATTCATCGGTTACTTAAGAGCACAATTATATATACACACTGTGGATACTGGTATTATTGAGACCCTGGAGCTGATTTCCTAATAATCTTCTAATTAAAATCCAAAACAGAGGTTTTTCGTGTAAAAATAATCTAATAGTTGAAATATATGAAGTACAGCATAGCGCTTTCAGCGATAGTCATCTTCGGTGCTATGTCAAGTTATTTTAAGAACTAGTTCAATAAATATATAACGTTTATAGTCTTACACTAATATCACATAAATAAAGACTAATTAACAAATTGATTTTTGCAATAAATATAGATTACATCTTGTCTGTGTCGTTCTGTCCTTGTAACTAAATAATTTGTCTCATACGTAATTTAAAATTTCATATACAGTACTGTTTCCACTGTTATTTTCATGGATATTAGCAAGTTTGACTTTCTTCGAAATTGAAATAATTGCTTATTTGACATCCTGTAGGTTTTATTAGTACATGTAATTATAATTTAGATATAGCAAATTTACACTTTCAATATAATAAATCTGGCATTTTCTTTAAAGGTACGTTTAGAACATGATGTTCCATTGTTAAAACATTTGTTTTTGGAAATATTGCAATCATTTAGCTGCATGTTTTGTAAAATAAATTTTCTATTAATGTGATTAGTGAATGCGATTCAATTCGAATTTGCCGGTTTTGTTATCTATATATGGGTGTTCCTTGGAAAATAACATACATTGCAGTGGAATATAAATTATCAAATAGGTTTCCCGTTATCAGTTATTGTTGTTTTGAGTTTTCTTATGTGATAGATTGGATGATTCATTGTCGAACTTTTATTTGAGATTTATCTATTGATTTGTAACTGTCCAAAACAGAAGTAGTACGTTCTTGCCGCCAAGATACACAAGTGGGCTCCTACAGCTCGTGAATTTCTAACATGGGATTCTGAAATTAGTTTGTACGAAGCTGTTACTTTGAGAGATGGAATTTTTCCAACAACAAAATTATGTACTATAATTGGTGGCAATTTACTTTCAACTAATTCAATCCATCACTGCGTAACATGTGTAGATGTATATCCTAGGTCAGATAACAATTTACTAGTACCTATTAGTCAAGGAAAATAAAGAGTTACTCTATTCACCTTTACGTCTTCTGAATTTGATTCACTTAGTTTTCCAGGAAAAGAATTTGGTATGCTGTGCCCTGTGGTTCCGTAGATGTCGATTATAACTAGTTGTTGGGCCGCAATGGAATGCTTGGCCAAGCTGTAAGAATTCCTACTTCCTTTCTACGTTGCTTTGCTAACCTACATAAGGAAGAATTGGGTCTGGGTTTTTTGTTAAGTTCTTCTGATTGTTTATTGCACAAATATGGAGGTATTACGGTGTTGAAATTAAACTTACTTCACTCAAACTGTAGGAATATGCTAATGAGGACAGCTTTTCTTGTTTGGGTAACAATTATAAATATAATTTTCTAACTTTATAAAATTTAGCATACACATGTTAGAGCGTGATGTTTTTCTAATACTTTTTTTTTCAGCAGAGAGGGAAATGCATTTCGACTCGTAACGAATTTATTTTCTTGCTACTGTAATTTACCATTCAATGCGAGTTGGTTGTCTTTTTATAACATGTTGATTTCTTAAGGGTTTATAAATAAATTTTTTTCTTAAGTTTTTTTTTTATTTCTGTGTGATTTACCCCACTCTACGACGTTTTGGCTATCACGATTTTACTTGTTTTGTTGCGGTACTTGGTGCGGGCTATTTTCTTTGCTTACTTTACTACTTTTTTTCTTGCCTGCACAGATTACCGTAACAAATTCTACGCTGCATTAACATTTATCTTGAATCTACTTTTGTCAAAATACGGGTCCACTATACTGTCCATCACAGCAATGACTATTGAATATTATATCTAAATGAAGGATGGTTCTTCTGCACAAATCTCCCTTATTTCGGTCATAATTAAATAAAATTGTGAAGTAAAATACTTCTTCCAAATAAAATACCATTACTGGGGCATCTGGATATTCTATATAATTAGCTGACTTTACATAGTCCAAATAAATTCAAATAAAAATTTAATCTAAATACATAAAATAGTATCAATAAAAATACAAATTTTTCTTTTTTAAAAAACATATCTTAACCTCAAACCTAGCTAGGTATTACTAAAATAAATCCTAAAGAAAAAATATTATATTATGCCGTATCACTAAATAAAGTCTAAAGAAAATGATAAAATTTAACCCAAAAAATGGCTCATTTCAAACTTTTCCCATTTCTCATATGCATTACCTACTAGATTTCGTTATAAAGTGCATTAGTATAAAGAATTAAAAAGCATGTTCATTGACCGTGTTCTAGAACAATCAAATACTAAAATAAAACATAAAGTAATTAGCGTAAATAGCCATGAGCAGCAATAAAGTTTGTAAAAGCGATAAGATAAGACAAAACATCCAATTGTAATGTAATCTAGGGGCAATAGTAAAAATAATAAATCTTCGAATGCTGATAACGGATGTATAACACACCTTTCATAACAAAATGGAATGATACACCTAGAGAACAAATCAATTAGAAGGTTCGGGATTGATCACAAAAAACCTCTAAGTTGTCACGTCAAAAGGGATTCATCTTTAAAAGCCACTGAATGTTGAATGAAAAGACAGTCCTGATTCAAATGTCATCATGCTAATTGGATGATACATTACACAGTTAAGGTTCCACTTAACATGTACTGTATTTAGTAGTGAACGTTATTATGGAAGATGGATGATTGTTATTGAATAGCAATGGAAAAGTGTTTAGGACACTCGGAAATAATTAAATATAATTAAACTATTGCAAAATAAAGTTTCTTAATTGGAATAGAAGCATATATGATTGGAATGGTTTGTTTTATGGTATTCTTAAAACGATTTGAATGATTTTGGAGCAAGAATTAATAAATACGTTCTGGAGAATGACAACAACAAGCATATTTGTCATTTTTAGATTGGACAATAAAAGAGTAGAATGAAAAGGTTGTGTTGTGTGTGTGTGTGTGTGTGTGTGTGTGTGTGTGTGTGTGTGTGTGTGCGTGCGTGTGTGTGTTTGTGTGTGTGTGTGTGTGTTGTGTGTGTGTTTTTGTGTGTGTGTGTGTGCGTGTGCGCGCGCGCGTATGTGTGTGTGGGCGGGGGCGTGTGTATGAGCGCGCGCGTGTGTGCGTGTGCGGGTTCGCGTGCGCGTGTGCGGGTTCGGGTGCGCGTGTGCGTGCGTGTGTGTGTATCAAGAACCATAAATGTCACGAATAATTTTTATAATCCTCAATTCTTTTAAATAAGCTGCCAAATTGTGTCAAAGCTTATCTATTTATAAGTTTAGGATGGAATTAATTACATACATTAAAATTCAGAAATAGATGTATTATAAATATTATGTACACTTTTTTGTTTTGTATTAGAGTAGCTGATTTATCTTAATAAATATCAATCAATCAATCCAAAACAACTACTTTGTACTTCCGCTGAAATTGTTTGCGCGTCTTTGTCGCCATCTTTGGTTTAAGAGTCAACGATTACAAATACATCGAATTCATTCTCTGAAATGTCATCGTCCATAACCAAATTTAAATTCTCTATTTGAATTGATACCAGATCTTCAACTTTGTTAACTTTATTAGGCTCTGTCAATCCAATGTTAACTGAAGTTTTCTTCTGGCTTGCTTATTGTTTCAGGTATTTTTGGAACAAAACAAATCTTACAACTACACAGCATTGATTTTTCACCTTTAATGTACATGCGGTAGCCATCGTTTTCACTCTCGTATCATAGCAGAACGCGTTCATATGCTTTAGTGTCTAATTTCTTTCGCTTTTGTTTTGGAACCTGTACACATAGAACTAAAGATTCGCAAATGGCCTGCTCCTGGAGATGGAAGTTACCAAAGCTCATACAGGGATCAATGTTTGTTCCGTATAATTGAGGATATAGGCCTGAATATTTACTGCCTTTGTCCACAGCTTTGTTGGTAAATTTTTGTCTTGTAACATGCATTTAGCACTTTCAACTAATGTTCTGTTCTTGCATTCGGTTGTTTTGTTTTGTTTCGCTGTATACGGCATCATATAATTAATCTCAATACTGTGCTGTTTCAATAAATGTCACATCTTTTTGTCATTAACCTCGCTGTCGTTATAATTCTGAACCATCAAACCTGATGTCCAGACTTTTAGCTTCAGTTAGTGCAGTTTCAGGTACAAACTTGAGACTTATACTTTAAAAAGAATACTTTTTGGAATTTTTCAGACTCGTTTTTGTAGTAAAGTTATAAAGCAAAGTTATAAACTCACACATCGATTCCCGGCTGATTTTTCAGTACATAGACTTTCATGTGCCAACTCAGTCTACGTGTAACCATGCTGCTTTTCATATTTCCCAGCACAGAACAAATTATGGTTTAAATTCTACTATCACTAGAACGTGCAATATTGGAAATGAACTTCTTTCGTAAATTCATCTTTTTAACAGTACTACAAATTTTTTCCTTAATCAACTGGAAAAAAATCAAAATGTAGTTGGTTGGTTTCTGCTTTCTGGTGGTGTTGGTTGTTTATATTGTTGTCTTTACTTTTATTTTACTTGTATTTCACATAATTATTTTTTCCAATATTTTTAGCTTTTATCATTATTATTTATTTATAATTATTTATAATTAATTAGTTGTCTAAAAATTATGTTATCTAAGCATCTAACATTTGTGTTTATTAGCTTAAGCTGCACAAATTCATTTTGTAGAAAAGGGATTTCTTCAGGTTGATTAATAAATAAATAAAAAAATAAATAAATCTCGAACTGCTTAATGAAGGTTCTAACATTGGTCCACATATGTTAGCATTATTAACTCACCCAGTGCAGTAGCTCTATCTGGCTTGGTCGAAAAGATTTTCTTGTTTGCTTCCCTAGGGCACAGCCTTTGCCAAATTTATTTTTATCTGCTTCGACAGTGATTCCGTGACTTTTAAGACTTTTACAACATGTGCTTTATTTGGTGTCCAAGTTTTCCATGGTATAATTACTTCTTGCTAGAAAGTTCCTTGCTGTTTTTGCGGTAGTATGATATTTAAATTTATCAGAAATAGTTTCTCTCTGTTGCTGTAAAGACCAGTACTCGAACTTTGTAACATTTTGCACCTTCAGCAATTGTGTGCCACTCTTAACCATTGAAAAGTGATTGACTAAGCGAGAAAGTATTTGCTTTTAATTTTGTTACATACCAAACAGACATTGTATTCGTCAATTTTGCACTGAACGATGTTTTCACGTTTAATGTATCTCGGTCCAGTGCTTCGATGGTATTGCCGTTGGCTATTTCGATTGAACATAGTTTGGAAAATGGTTTGTATGTCATAGTTCACTTGGCTTATGGTGTATCTCGGCCCAGTGCTTCGATGGTATTGCCGTCAGCTATTTCGATTGAACATAGTTCGGAAAATGGTTTGTATGTCGTAGTTCACTTGAGTTTGGTGTCATATGCAAGGTTGTACCGTTATCTAATTACCAGGTTTCCAACAGTGTCCATCTTTGTTTCGAGATATCTTTGATTAAATCTAGCTTCTAAAGCAGCACAGAAAAAGTGCGATTTAGTATTTTGCACTTTGGGTTCCTATGCAGAACCCCTTTTGGGAGCGTAACAGTCTTTCATAGTGTGTGATCCCCATCTCCACAATTTTTGCAACAAGCTTTTGATCTGTCATAATTTTTCGAACTCAGCTTTTTGAAGCTTCTTTTCTTGTGTTTTTTTCATACAAACACTGTAGCAGATCCTCTTTCTGAATCTGTAACATTTGATTCGGTTGCTCTAAGTTGCTCCTTCATTTTTTTGTATGTTCGGCGAGTAACTGGAATCATTTCTTAAATTTTGCTACGTTCCGCGACGTAGTCACAAAAAAAACCAACAGAACAGGGATTGACTAGGCTCATTTGGGTGGACAGGGTTTATACATACCACCAAACAAAAAAATTAAGGAAGGCCTGAAATAGAGAAAGAAAAATTATATACACTCGTACATTCACAACCATTCATGCTCAAAACAACACATACCAAAAAAGAAACTTATAATTAAACACAAAAAAATTATGTACAAAAGCACAAGAGTACCCAGAACAAAAATTAGCACTCGATAATTAACAGTAATGCATACCTACCTAATGAACAACAAAAGAAATTACTTCTAAACAAAGCGAGCTGTTATTTTTAGGTATCCACCCCCTTACCTTATTTAGTAGCAAAAGAAAACCCAACGCAACCCTAAAAACCACA
Organism: Platerodrilus igneus; assembly: GCA_036346225.1. Lineage (NCBI taxonomy): Eukaryota > Metazoa > Arthropoda > Insecta > Coleoptera > Lycidae > Platerodrilus > Platerodrilus igneus. The sequence continues at coordinate 9,602,793 of JARFIW010001381.1, forward strand.
GCTCTAAATAATCGTCGTAAGCCTAAAATTAGATATATACATGGTCACAATAAATACTATCTTACTAATAAATATTTTAATTTCAAAGAAACTAGTCTGTAAATAATGAGGGCAACAACGCTTTCAAATGCGCTAGCAAGTCGAAAACCATTTTCACATCATTACTATTTTTAGTTAGTTAAAACCACGTAATACTGCATCCGTCTGGAGCAATAAATATCCAAATCGTTCAATAATTTTTTTTGTTTTTATATATCGAAGAATTAAGTTTAGAAACGCAGGATAGTAAACAATAAAATCTCAAGCGAGAGGTGAAGTTAATACTCACCCGTGTCGTTGTTGACGTCGGGGTTGAAGTAGGAGTTGGTCCACAGCAACGGGTAGGGGGCCTGCACCTTTACAGGCCGCATTTGGCTTCATGTTACTATCAGGGACGACCCTTCATCGCAGCTAGAAGAAGCACACCAGGTGTGCACGAAATTTAAATGAAAACAAACGAAACGATGAAAGCCCGAATAGGTGTTTTCGTCTTGCTATTCAAAACGAAAGTGAATCTTAACTCTGTTCAACTACCGATTCGAGCTTAACGTAATATTTGTGTTAAAGCTTCAATACAGGAAAACCCCAGTTTATTGAAATAATTTCGACGAGTTCTTTCGAAGGGAAAATATGTTAGACCGCAATTATCGAATATTTAGAACACCGTAATCGCCTGTTTAGCGTAAACTTTACGTTGGGGAATTTTTTAGAAATGATATCTATTATTAATTAGCGGAAGTAACAATAGAAATTGAATTTATACAAACAAATAAATGAATTAACAACGGACCTGGTTATTTTAATTTACTGAATTAAATTTTCGTTTTTAACGCCAAAGGGATTTAACTAGAAACTTATTGTAAACAATTTATGCTGGAAATAAACGTAACAATTTGTTTAAAGCTATTATATTAGGAAAGTTGTGTGGATGTTATACATAACAACAACTACTAATCTGGTAATTCACATTTGAGTTTTAAATTGATGATATTCCCTCTCTAATGTAGCCAGATAGATCACTACATTAGTAGCAGAGTTTTTCTTGAATGTGCTAAAAAATTTAGCTGCTAATTTGTCTAATCCACAAAACTCAGCTATCATGTTATACAGTCGAACAATCAGGTCATCCATCTAAATCAACTTTTTAACCTATACAATTTAATTTTGCAAGTAACATCGAATACTAGAATAACACCTAACCATAGCTCCAGACTTGATTGTGTAATAACGAATATAAGTCCGAGCATAATTATAAACACTGAAGTAGTTAGCAGTGATTTTTCTGATCATGAGGTGGTTCTATTCAATACCTTCATAGACAACTGTGGAACTCTTGCTCTTGTCTATTGCAGAATCTATTCTCCAGCAAATGTACAAAATTTTATTAATTTCTTTAATAGATGTAATCATGCTTCGAATTTAAATGACCTTAACAGCAATTTCAATGCACTGGCCACAAAAATTTCATCTGCAGTCGAAAAGACTTTCCCGCTTGAGAAATCTAAGCATCGTAAGAAAAGCTGGTTAACTGAGGGTTTACGAATCTCAGCGAAAAATAAAAAGACTTCACATTATGTACAAGTATTTTTCTAATTCATACTTCATAAAACATTACTATCTACGATATAAAAAGATTTTTAACTACTTAGTTAAAATAGGAAAGTCACGTTTTTTAGCAAATCGAATTAAAAATTCTAAAAATGTTAATAAGGAAACCTGGAAAATTATAAATGAATTGACAAAGAGATCCGATACTCTAAAACAAGACGTTCCACTTCAAAACTGTCCGACAAATTGTGTCGTAAATGTCTTGAACGTGTATTTTGCAAATTCTGCAAGAGAGCTTGTGGCAAACAATGATACCTCTGTTGATGAAGCTATTGAGTTATTGCACAATCATAAAAAGTATACTGCAACAGTTTCTTTCTTTACCCTACTGATCACCATGAAATAATCAAAGTCCTTAAGGCATTCAAAAATAAAAATTCAATAGGTCATGATAACATATCGGTCAAGATTTTACCCCTCCTTCCACTACATCTCATTAAGTACCTTGCGTGACTAATAAACGAATCTTTTCAACATGGCACCTTTCCTGCTTGTGTCGAACATGCCATTGTCATACCTTTGCATAAGGGAGGATCCTTTTTGGTGAATAATTTTAGACCTATATCTTTATTATCAACCATCTCAAATTTATTAGAAACTCTGGTAAATGATAGGCTTATTAATTTTGCTACCAAATTTAAACTTTTTGTCAATTATCATGCCAACAGATCCACTACTGATGATCTACATAATTTTTTATTCAGTCTGTATGCTGCTTTCTTTGATATTAGTAAAGCATTTGATTGTGTTCAACATGATATTCTTTTGAATAAACTTGAACATTATGGTATTAGAGGTCTGGTTAATTGTTGGTTTAAATCATATCTAGTGGACTGAACTCAGTCTGTTAGACTTTCTATTAGATACAGAACTATAATGTCTGATACATTATCTCTTGATCTTAGTATGCCCCAAGCATCTGTTTTAGGCCCTATATTATTTTTATTTTATATTAATGATTTTGCATTGTCTATAGCCTTTGCTAAGTGTACTCTTTTTGCTGATGATATTACTTTGTACTGGGACTGTTCCTCGCTCTCGTTTCTAGAAGACTATATTTTACTTGATATTAAAACTGCTCAAAATTGGTTTAAATTAAACAGATTCTCAGTAACCTTCAAAAAAACATGTTGCATTATTTTCAGGCCTCATATAAATATTGAATCTGTTAAAAACAATTACTCATTAAACTTAGTTGGTAATACTAAGTTCCTAGGTCTATTGATTGATCAGTGTTTATCATGGTCAGGGCATATATCTGCACTCGCTGCAAAATTAGCATCTGTTTGTTATGCATTACGAACTGTATCGACGGAATTGTATAAAGACACCACACTTAAAGTTTATTTTGCTTTATTTGAATTCAGACTCTGCTATGGTATTTCTATTTGTGGATATACAACCTCAGATAAGATGCTTCTCATCTTTAGACTACAAAAACGTGTAATTTGTATTATTTTCCACAAAGATATTAGTGAGTATTGTAGGCCACTTTTTAAGCACTTAAAAGTGTTAACTTATTACTCTTTATTTATTTTTGACTCAATAATGCTTTTCCGAAAAAATTTACGTAAGTACAATACCGCTAACTCTATTCACTCACTAGAAACGCAGGAGAATTTTGTAAAATTACACCTTCGTCTACACTAGTGTTTAAATCTCACGTTTTTATGGGCCCTACACTGTACAATAGGCTTCTTCACTCCATTAAATTATTAGAAAATAATTATATATTCAAGTCAGCATTGTTAGCCTTGTTTGCTTCTACTCAGTGGGGGAGTTCCTAAATGAGGTGCAAATATAGGGGCATGACATTTATTTTTTTATATCATCTTTATTAAATATGTACGTGTATGTATGTATGTATATATGTTTATATTAACTGTGATATATTTATGTATATATCTATGTACTTAGATTTTAAGTTTATTCTTAAATTCACCTTAGTGATATGTTTTTGTAAATCTTTTATACTATCATTTATTATGGGTACAAATTAATAAATAAATAATAGTTATTATACAAGGGAAAAGTACTAGATTTTAACTCGAGGTGTGTTTGTCTCCTGACACGAAGTGGACGGAGACAAAACACTGAGAGTTAAAATCTTACATTTTTACCCGTGTATAATACACTATTTTTTTCTGTGAAAAGCAAAATGATGATTTAATATTGAAAAAAATATTACAATATATTCAAGTCAAAAAAATCAATCGATGTCAAATTTAAAGTTTCAAACAAGTATGCTGTTGTACTTATAGGGACAGATAGACTTGCGTTGCTAAGAAAACCTGTCAATTTAATTCTGCGAGTGATTACTTATTTGCACATACCCGGGAAAAAAGTACTCATTTTTTTCCCGGGGAAAAAGTAAATTCATAAAATGTGAGATTTTGTTACCTGTCAACAAACATTAAATGTCAAATTTTTTCTAGTCACAGAAAAATATAATTATTACATAATAGTAGTCTTAAAAAGTGTTTTTATTATGAACTACTGTTTTTAGCATAAGCTCACTAGATACATATTTTGACATATTTTTTTGTTTTAAGACGGCTATTATGAAATAATTATAAGTGACTATTATTAAGAAGATTGTTATAATAATCTTGTTCAGTAAAAGTTAAAAAAAAAACAAATTTACACATTAATTAATTTTCAGACTGTATTTTTAAAATTGTCAATCCCTAGAAAACTTCAAAATAAAGCTACTTTTTTAAGTGTTTGGAAGTAGGCTAGCAAGAGGTAAGAAAATTATGGCAATAAGGTTTTATTATATTTCCAAATTTAACTACGAGCAATAAATTCCAATCTGCTTCATAGTTAACCCATGCTTTCATAGTCATTTATGATAGTATGTATCTACAGTTTAATTTATATATGCACCATTTTACCTTCTTTTGCAGATTTAGCTAAAGTACTTAAATTTTTTCAAACAAATTTAAGGAATTTTATAAAACTAATTTTTTTCAGATGTTAATTCTGGTCCTGGTTTTATAAGTAAATGTCTTCTAGCCAATGCAGATACTTTATGTGCAGCTGTTAGTCCCCTTATGGATCCTGATGAAACATTAATGGAAGGTTACTTTGAACGTTGTGTAATGAACAATTATTTTGGTATAGGCATTGATGCAAAGATTTCACTGGATTTTCATCACAAGCGTGAAGAGCATCCAGAAAAATGTAGATCAAGAGCAAAAAATTATATGTGGTATGGTGTGTTGGGAAGTAAAGAGTTTATACAGAAAACTTATAAAAATTTGGGCCAGAAAGTACAATTGGAATGTGATGGTCAGCGAATTCCACTACCAAGTTTACAAGGAATTGTGGTGCTAAATATTTCAAGGTATAGTCTTTTTAACTATAATTATTTAAGTTTGTTAAATTTGTCCACGAATAACTAGTTAATTTTGTAATAACATGCATGGAGGAGATATGCACATAAGTGCATTCTCTTATTTTGTTAGAATTGTTTCAAATTATCCAAATATTAGTGTCTGAATTTTTCACCCAAATAGGCAGAATTTAAAACAGTAGCTCTGATAAAGAATACAAATTTGACTAATTTATGATGGTCAAGTGTGTGTTAACTCCAGTAGCATCCCTCAACCTGTTTTCTCCCACTTACGTTTTTGCCTGTCGAGCCCGTGCTGCAAGTGACAAGAGTACGTTCTGGCCTGTTGTGTCGCATAGAATGAATTGAAGTATATGAACTACAGCTGTCGTTCTTTGTGCGTAATCGAAATGTGACCTTTAAGCTTCGTAGAAACATTGAGAACCAGTCGTACAGACCGTAACTAACCCAGGGTCGGTGATTTGTGGAATAGGTAAATCCTTGGACTCAACCCCACTCCCTGCAAGAGGGTGCTCTCCCTCGGATAATACACTTGTTATTTGAATCCTAAATAATTGTTGTTCCTTTCGCATTTATTTGACGGCTAGTTTTTGTTTTTGTATGAAAAGTTTTGTTATTTGAATGTATTATGGTTTGCTTTCTTTCGCAAAACAATGATGTAGTGTAAAAACTAAAATTTAATAATTTCAAATTCACACATAAAATTACTTAGTTAACTATTTCGTAAGATAACAATAAATCATTTGTAATTGCAAGCAACTTATTGCTTTATATTGTATTGGTGTAAACTACTTTACAACGAGCTCGTTTTAATTAAAATTATTAAAATTTTCTATTTATTACAATAGAACGTATGCTCGCCTGATACTCAAAGCAAACTTGATTATGCACGTGGTCATTGTTAAAGTTTATTTACTGACAAACCGTGATTGTTGTTTAATTTTTGTGGTAATTTTATTCACTAGAAAAAGGGTTAAACTTATTACGTTTCACATGCTCAGGTTGATTGTACTATACTTTGTTTTTATTTGTAATAAATACATGTATTTTTGTCCTCAAGCTATAAAATTATTTCGTACTTTACGAATTGTAAAAATTTTATTATTTATTTTTGTTGTTATCTCTTTCTGTCTTACAGTAGAAAATGGCTTCTGCATTTGATCAAATTATTTCGCAGGGTGTATCGGGATTAAATAGAGTCAATTCCTTAAAGTCTAAAGCGTATAAATTAAACATAATTCTAGACCACATTGAGGAAATGGAAGTAATTTTTGGTAGGGTTTTACAGATATCAAATGAATACGATGCTTTAGTTAACAAGTTGGTATTTAAAACGATGCTAATTTGGAGGAATTGAAAAAAGTCCGTTTCAGTCTAAACTTTGCCGTCGCATCGGTAAAAACAATTCTTATTAAGTTTCAGAAAGTCTTTGAAACTAAACCTATGTTTGTATCTCAACCGTCAATTGTTGAACCCTCGCATAATCTTTGTCTTGATCCAATTCCCCCCAAAATTTGATGGAAAATTAGAAAATTTTAAATCATTTATAAATTTGTTTTGCACTTTAGTTGCAAAGCGTATTACAGGACGGGGCTCTTGCAATACAATGACAACGAGCAAAGGGGGATTTCAAATTAAATTCTAATTTACAACTAAAATCGCTAATGAGGTAAGCAAAGTAAATGCCTATCGGGGCAGTCGGAGCAAGCAGCTTCAATGTACCCTGAGCTAACCCAGTACCGAGGGGAGTGGGGTAAACCATAAACCAAACCTCTTGCCAAAAATGAGCGCCACCTAACTCTAACAGCTGGGCTCCAACGAAACTGAGATAAATTCCTCATGGTCACAAATAATACCCACACAGCATACAATCCAGCTAACAAACGTTGACACACAGTAATGTAAACCTCATAGCTATTCAATACGTTTACTATACAAGAGTATATCAAATCAATAACAATAAACACATACACTACAATTTAATTAATAACTGGACTTACCCGCTTGTTATGGTGCAACTCTAACGATACAGGTACCAATACATCGATTGACTAATTTGAATTTTACTTTAAAATCAAATATTAACACAGCCAACAAGGCAACATAAATTTACGACCATACGGTCAATTTAAAAAGGCTATTATGCAAATAAGGGGTTGCACTAGGATCCTAGTAGGATAGCCCTTAAATACTGAGGGTATCTGAAATAATACCTGTAATAATAATAGATGGGCCGTTGGCTTAGTTTTACATACTCTATTAAGTATTGTGAATATGCAATGTTCAACACCCTAAATTAGAACCCAATCCTATTATAATTGTATGGACACTGCAACCCTAAACCCAATAATATTACAATATAATTCACCAGCATGCAAAGTCAACCAAACGATTGCGATGATAAAAAAAATATGGTACGGACTCACCATGTTCCAGCTCAAATGGCGCGTGCAGGTAGAATATCGCTACCAACTACATTCGCTTGGGTCCACTGGGTCCTTACTTGTAAACATCTTCTCTTTTTAATTACAGATGCCACATCTAGAACTCGAAATTGGACATACAGTTTACAACGATACTGGAACCTAGAATTGCAGAACGGGGAACGTGGAATGTATCACGTGGAACAAAACGTGGAACATAAACCTTGAATGGAACTAGAACTAGAGCTTGAATTTGAACCTGAACTAGAATTAGAACCCTAAAATATAATCCCCTAATTTTAGTCAGTAAAATCGCGGTTTACTTACCGATCCACAAGCGGGTTCAATGCACAAACAAACAAAATGTGCAACAGGTGGTTACCAGATAGCAGTCGAGGACTCCACCTTAGTTAAATCGCCGTAATCCAAATTAGGCAATAAGGAAAATTATATTAAATTACCTCAGAATAATTTCCTTTCAAATTAATTCGCTAAAATCCATTCAACGAAGGCGGGCATATATACGAACCCAAAGCGTAAATTAAAAGTGTACGATTCAAATTGAAATATCATGTGAAGATGATACCACTAAAGCTGGTTTGCAAACTCGTACCTGATAACGCGCTATCAATATTGAAGTATGTACAATCTAATACGGAAAGAATTAACTATTTAATACAATGCTAAAATTCAAATGTTGTATTGAAAATTTCAGCCATAACAAGCGTTTGGATATCTCGCCCGTAGGGAATTATTCTACCTTAATGAGAGTTTAGATTATAATAGTAAAAATCGAATTCTACACTTACAATTCACAGACCAGAATTATTCTATCCTAAAAATTATCACTGATCGAGTTGAAAATAACAGGCTGCTTTTGATAACTCATCTTAACTACATGAAATTGCTCATAAAATCACAACCAAACTCTGAAGATCTCTTTTGAATATTTTTATAGAAAATATTAGTGCTTTAAAAACATTTTCTGAAGTGGATCTTTCATTGGTTATTGCAAAAATTAGATAGTGATACAACAAAACGCTTTGAACTTCAAAATTTCTCTGAGATACTCAAATTTGAAGAATTGAAATTTTTTGTTCGACAAATTTGCAAAGTTTTGGAGCCGAGTGAGGTGATGTCAATACAGAAAGGAGCAAAGTTTCCCACTCCCTCTCTTAATAAATTTAAAATAGAATAATTCGTTAATAAGTTTCCTTCGAATTCCACTGAAAACAACTCTTTTTTATAGTAGTTTCATATTCACGGTGACAGCCAAAATATGTTCCCTTTGTTCAGATTCACACCCAGTTTATCACTGCAAAGAGTTCTTGAGTTAATCGATTCTAGAAAAATTTGATGTTGCAAAAAAGAAAAATTCGTGTTTAAATTGTTTATTTGATACACATCATTTGAAACAATGCAGTGTTATAGTGCATGGGCGACTGTTATAGTCTAAGGTATAACCGGTAAAGTCCCGGCGTAATTGATAAGAGCCACTACGACAGTTGGCAACATAATAAACACGTACATAATATTGTACAACAAGGTATTACGTCAGAATTGCGTCTCAAATTGTTAGGACATACCAAAAATATTTATTGTGATACCAGAGGCGCCTTATGGAAAAAGATAAAATGTACTCACGTAAAATGCGGAGCTCTTCACGACTTTGCGGTTATTCTTACTGCAGGAGCCATGCTCTTCTTCGTGGATCTTGGTGTTGGTTGGGCGTGGTTCGGGTTAGCCATCGTTGAAATCAGATTAATTTTGTCTTTCCCCTTCTTTCTGTAGCGGTACGATAGAGGATCAACCAGGTAAGGAACGATAATAGGTACGATAGAGAAACCTACATTCTAAGAAAAGACAAGAAAAAACGACACCCGTGAACTTCACTGTTCGACGTCTCGTTCACTCATGCCGTCGTGTCGGAACCCGCCACTTACTTCCTCACTCCACGTCTGCGCAATTGCCGCCCCGACGCAACTGTCCGAAGTGACGGAAATGCACAAGTTTATTTTTTAAAAATATTTGGCGCGAATTCAATCGCAAATTAAAAAGTGTACAATGCCAATTTGGCATGTAACAGCAGTTGAAAAATGTTACGTCGGAAATCATCACACTTTATTGCATGTGGGTAGCAAAAATCCATTTCATAGTTCTTGCTTAAAACGCAAACAAAATGTTATTGATAAGAATAAAATTTTGAGAGCTAGAAAGCTTTCCTTCACAAGTTGTTATAACCCTGGCATCCGCATTCAGCGCCATTGCTACAGTTAGCAACACTGATACGATCCACGTTCACAATATTGCACAATAATGAAATTATGACATAATTACGTGTCAAATTGTATCACATACCAAATACGTTTACAATTATACAACTTGCACTCAAAAATGCAAATAAAGCAAAGTACTCACTTAAAACGTGCCATGCAGTTAATCTTGTTACATGCCAAATTGTCATAAAGTTGGAAAGGAGGAGGGCATGAACAAACGAGGTAAGTCTGCTCCTAGGAGTAAACTATACCGCGGCTCGGCTGGCTAGTCGCGATGGGCGTGGGTCGAAGGGGAGGGGATTGCAAATAATATTATATTGCCGTTAGTCTTAGGTCAGGGTAATATGAGGGCACCACCCTTATCTTATTCGAGTTCCGCCTAAAATGGCACGGATTCCTAGTCCTTCAGAGAAGCCTACAAGATGAGGGAAAACTCGACTTCTTCAGACAAGAACCCGGATAAGTCCTACCTGGCCGTGAAAAAGGTTTAATTCCACAATTGTGCCAAGCTGATTGCAGTTCCCGGTCTTCGTACTTTATATGCACTCTACTTTCGGTTGAAATATCTAAGGTAGTAAGTTGGTCTTACCTATAAATTCCTTAGGTAACTAAAGTTTCCACAAAACTATCTATATAAAAAATAAGGTAACTGAATTCCTGTTAACAAATAAATATGACTTGTCAAAATTTAGTTTCATGGATTAATTATAACTAGACAGAGATTATGCAAAACACGGTTCTTCTGATTTAAGCACTCACATGCGTTAATTTATTAATAAGTCACTTCTCCTTAAATATCTTATTTATTAAATGACTAACTTGGATTTAATTACGGTCAACAGTATGGATAAATATATATATATATTGACATCGAGCAAGTTCTTAACTTATGCCCTAGAGGATCCTCGTGCTAATCGAATTATACACTACTAACTAGATAATTGAAATTAAATAATGGCGTAACTTTAAAATTTCATTTCATACGCTACAAGAAGTAACGTCGAACAATGTATAAACAGTTTGGTATTTAAATAAAACAAATTACTCACAGTTTACTGGTATAGCTACCACAGGAATTCAGCCCGCGGTTTCTCTGATGTTTTTGGTTGGTGCGTCGAAGTTCCAGGATAGCGACATCAGCAAGCGGCTCTTTTTAATTCCGCAATGAAGTCAGTGATATGTGCGGAAAACTAAATTTGGATACGATCACACGAAGAATATGTTCATCCCACTAATAAATACTAATTGGATGAGTCACTAATCACGACCACCTTTATAAAACAATCTAAGCTCACTCGAAACTCACTACTAGCTAAAACATTACACCTAAACGTAAAACTAATTTCGTATTTAACAAGTCAGTGTTGGTTGGATCTTGGTTTACACTATATGGCTTCGGCGGCTCTCCACGAATTATCAATTTTCGAATTATCTCATCCGTCCTATATAAAATAAAATAGGATCGTTCCGGTTATAACAAAACCTATTTTGTCACGCGCCACAAATCCTCCAAAACTATTGAAGAGTGTTAATTGCGTTCAAAGAAAACTGACCTTCGACACGCATTACTAAGTTAGTCGCGCGCGTGACTTAGTTTCACTTCGCGTCTCTTGAGCAACCACCGAGCCTTCACATGTTATATCTTTCAGTACCCAACGAACACTGCTCGTCGCATAATTTTTATTCACCATTTCAGATCATCCCTTTACTCTTCTAGTAAATGAACGGGGGGTGTAACGGTGTTGCCAACTAACTCTATTGTACATTATCACGCCTGTACCATGAAGCAGGCACGTGATACATGCTTTGTCCCTTGCGGCTAATTCTTGGAAGCACCTAACATCTGCTGTAGCAGGAATGTGAACGTCAAAGCTTGTCTATACAAAACAAGTTGTTAAGGAACGAATATACATGAATAGAACGACTGCTTAAATGTGGATTCTTTGAAATGATGCATATACCTGATGGGGTTTCGACAACCGGACTTACTAAGAATACGCTAAACTTATTTAAAACTACCAACCCTTAGTTTGTCCCCTTGAGAATTAGAATGTAATTTCTTTACCTTCCTAAAATATGGGTTCTAAAATGAAAATATGCGAAATGGTTCATTTGTATTTACAAAGATAAAAACCGCAGGTTACACCCTCCTTACAAAATTAGAATTTTACCTAAAATTCTTGTGTACTAAACTACAAAAAAAAAAAAAATGAAGTCAGTCTGGCCCAGTGGAAGAACAAACCGACATCAACCTTTTTACTAAATAGACAAAAAAATTGCTGTTTCCTACCATAAAATTAATTTGCCTTAATTTTACCAAATACTACCACTAATAATACACGAACAAAAAAAAGTAAAAAACGAGGGAAAAAAACAAAATACAATAGTAACGTAACTAATCTGGCGGATTAGCTTTAATATCCTTTACGTGCCAAGTGCCTTTTGAGACACCCGTGTCATCTACCAACTCATATGTATTGTAAGCCACTTTTTTCGACACCGTGTACGGGCCAACAAATTTTGGTGCGAGTTTTGCACTAAAGTGTTTTGATGCATCCGATAGAACGTAATTCCTTTTCCAAACCTTGTCTCCAACGGCAAAACTAACGTCACGTCTCCTCAAGTCATAATTTCTTTTTGCTTTATTATACGCATCTTCTAATCTTTTTTTAATGTCTTGATATACTCTTCCAAATTCGGGTGCGCGATTATATAATGTATCACGATCTGCAAAGTCGACATCCAACAAGGTTTCACTCTCCCTTACTTCTCCAAAACTAGATCCATCAATCACCATTTCACGTCCAAAGTTTGCAAAATAAGGTGACATCTTAATTACTTCGTGAACTGCTGTGCGTACGGCACAAGCGGCCATCGGTAATGTTCTGTCCCAGTGACGTTGATTATCGTCAGCATAAGATGCCAAAAGAGTTTTAATTACTTTATTAACTCGTTCAATTGGGTTTGCCTGCGGGTGGTAAAATGCGTTATATATTATTTTCGACTTGTATTTTGAGGCCAAAGTCTTAAAAAGATTACTTGTAAACTGTTTTCCATTGTCAACTAATATGTATTGCGGTGCGCCAAAAAGTAAAATGACAAATTCTTCGACTCTTTGCGTTATCGCTGAAGCGGTAGCGGTACGCAAGGGAAAAAATAATGGAAATTTAGTGAAATAATCACCCACCGATAAAATGTAAGTATAGCCTTTGGTTGTACGAGGTAATGGGCCTATCAAATCTATCGCAATCATCTGCCATGGTTTAGATACAATAGGGTGTCTTGACATCAAACCTTGAGGTTTCTTTTGTTCGGGTTTGTGCATCAAACATGTTTTACAACGATTAACATAATGTATAACATCTGCTTTTAATTTTGGCCAATAATATTTCTGTTGAATTCTATAAAATGTTTTAAAAATACCAAAATGTCCCGACGTGGGTTCGTCATGACATTCTTTTAAAACATTCAAACGTTGAGCTTTAGAAACGACTTCTTTCCAATCGTCTTCAGGATCTACCAAATTAGGAAAATTACCAGGTACATATTTTAAAAGTTTATTATTTACAATTTTCCAATGTTTATATTTAATAGGGTCACGTTCCACTTGTAGAAGCATCTTGTTATACCAAGGATCAGGTTTTTTTTCTTCAGAATCAATTTTATTTAAATTTTTATTTTCAGGTTTACCAGAATTTGTAGATTTATCAGAGGTAGGTAAGTTAACAGAAACGGTATTTATAATAGGGACCGCACGTGAAAGAGCATCGGGAACGACATTGTCTTTCCCTTTGCGGTGAATAATCTCAAAATCGTACTGTTGCAATTTCAATGACCATCGACACAACCGACCCGAAGGTTGTTGCAATTTATTTAACCAAATTAGCGAGTGATGGTCCGTAATAACTTGGAAATGACTACCCTCTACATATGGACGTAACTTTTCGATTGACCACAACACGGCTAGGCATTCTTTTTCAGTTACAGCATATTTCCTTTCCATCGGAGTAAGTGAACGACTAATATAACAAATTACATGTTCTACTTCATCAATAACTTGAGTTAGGACGCCAGAAATCCCGTAGTCGGAAGCGTCGCATTGAATCGAGAACGGCAAATCAAAATTTGGACATGAAAGAATTGGTGCGGAAACTAAATGATTTTTTATTGTCGATAAAGCTGCGTCGCAAAATTCATCCCAAATAAATTTTCTGTTTTTTCTTAATAAAGCTGAAAGGGGAGCAATAATATTTGAAAATTCGGGTAAAAATCTCCTGTACCATGACGCCATACCAATAATTCTTCTAACTTTTTTAACGGTTTTAGGTGTGGGGATATCAACAATTGCTTGGACTTTCTCGGGATCCACAAGTAACCCTTTAGAATTAATTACGTACCCTAAATATTTAAGCTCACTCTTACAAAAGTGGCATTTCTCACGACTCAGAGTCAACCCTGCATCTTCCAAACGTTTTAAAACTTCTCGTAAAATTGTGATGTGTTCCTCAAAGGACTTTGTACAAATAATTACATCATCTAAATATGAAAAAACAAACGGTTCCAACTCTGGACCTAAGACTCGATCAATCAACCTCTGCCACGTTGCCGGAGCATTATGTAAACCGAAAGGGAGTCTGGAAAATTGATACAGACCTCTATTGGGGACGGTAAATGCGGTATACTGCTTTGAATTTGCCGTTAACGGAATTGGCCAATATGCGGATTTGATGTCGAGTGTGGATATAAATTTCGCATCTCTAAGTTTATCTAATATTGATGACACATACGGTAGCGGGTAAGCGTCACGTTCGGTAACCTTGTTCAATTTTCGGAAATCCACACAAAACCTGTATGAACCTGGTTCCTTCTTCTTCACTAATAAAATCGGGTTAGACCATGCGCTATGGCTTTTTTCTACCACACCCAGTTCTAACATTTTATCTAATTCTATGTCAATCTGTTTTTGTATGGCCGGGGAAACAGGATAGTGTCTTTGCTTAATGGGGTCGCTTGAAACTTTAATATTGTGTTGAACCAAATCAGTTACTCCAAAAGTTTTTGAATTTTTAAAATGTGTATTGACAATTGATTCTAAAATTTCGCGTTGTTCCAGTACCAGATCAAATTTTGAATGCAGAATCGGTTCTTGAGTTACTGACAATGAAGCTAAATTAGAAAAAGTAAACTCTCCTTTGAAAATATCCGGTATAATTTGAATTGATTTCCAAAAATCAATGCCCAAAATTAAGGCATGTTTCACCTCTGGCACAATTAATACGTCTAATATTATTAATCGCTCTTTTAACCTAATCGGCAAACGAACAGTGCCTAAACTCTGCAGTTGATTTCCGTCAGCGACGTTACAGATCGGCGCCTGCTTTTTATCGATATATAAATTTAGTGTAGAAAATTTTTCCCATCCTTCTTGTCCTAAAATAGTTGTATTCGCGCCTGAATCCAAAAGACCTAACAATTCTAAACCTAAAGTATTTACTGTTACATAAGGACGTTTGTCCTCCTCAGATTGTTCCATCACATAATCTAACATTAACTTATTTTTCCTAAATTTCAGTTCCTTTTCACTAATTAAATCAGAAATATATTTGGTCGAGTTATAATATATACGAGACACGATACGACCGTTTAGCGTCTCGCGTGGAAGTTTCCTGCATTTTCTGTTACAACAAGGGCAAGAACAAAAAGTTGTATTGTCTAAACCGCATTTATAACAGTAACCAACACGACGTGGTTCCTTACAATGCGCCTGAACATGATCGATGCCTCTACAATTCCAACAACGCGGACCTGAATTTGAATAGTTTGGATTTTGATTTACGGGAGTTTGTATAGAGTACACATTTTTATTAATTTTTGGGACCGAAGTCGAACTAGTTGAGGGATTATTATTGTAAGCCAAATCTGTTTCTAAATCCGTTGGTTTCTTTGAGGGTGGAACAAAATCTTGAATATAAATTTTTCGTTCTTCTAATTTTTTGCAATATTTTATTAATTCCTGAATAGACTGTATTTCGATTAAATTTAATTGGGTTTGGTAAAAAGGTAAAATGTTTTTACGTAAAATTTTCAATTGTTTTTCTAGTGACAATGGTTCTACAAGTCTTGTAAATAGATTGATCATAATTGCCACATAAATTCCGATTGTTTTCGATTCGCCTTGGGTCCTATTATTTATTTCGTTCATTAATCTCTCATCATAATTCACCGGTAAAATTCGTCTCTTAAGGATTCTTTTAAAGAAGACCAATTATTCACTAAATTTTATTTGCTCGGAAAAAATTAACGCTTTGCCTTCAAATAAATCGCATGCTTCCATAAACAATTGTTCGTCTGATATATTACGCGCTGCTTTTAACTCGTCTACCCTTTCTAAAAATGCATTCAACGAACTTTCGCCAGAATATTTCAAATTCCATTTCGTTACCGGTACACTTTTATAAAAATAGGGCTACTTACAGTATTTTTATGTTCGGAGTGTAATATGGGTTTACTATCAGGTTTTTCTATTTTTTATTACTAGTATCTTCCAACTTTAATTTTTCGGCTAATTCTAATTCATCAAAATTTTCTTTTACTACCGGTTTATTTATCATTAATTTTCTAGAAGTATTTGCTTTAATTACTATAATTTTTGACAAGTAGTTTCATAAAACATTTTATTTCGTCTAACTGAATTATTAGATTTTCGCGAATTTCTTCATCGGTATCCTCCGAAGGACCTGAATTTTTTAGTCTGAATGTGGCATGCGCGATTTTTGTTTCTATTTTTTGTTGGTTAGCGTCCAAATTTATTTCATTTAATTGGCTTATAGCTTCTTTTATTGTTACAAAACCATTTTTAGCGCCAGAACGTCATCCTCAAACTCAAACGGATACTCAAAATCATTTTACTAGAATCAAACTTTGTTTTTAATAATGGGCGTAATGTTTTACGTAATTGTTGCACAGTTAAATCCTGTGAAGAAATTCCTCTCACTTCTGCCTCATACTGTAGTTCGTGCTTGAGTAATCTTTCAACACAAATATCATAATCCATCTTAAAAATTTTTCTTTTAAATCCTACCAAAACGTAGTAAAATGTCTCAAAATAAAACTTTTCCACAAAAGAAAATCTTCCTCAAAATAACTTCCAATGCTTACTAACCACCTTCCTAATTTTACATATAGCCAAAATCGGGAAAATGTCACTATGAATAATCAACCCCCAAAAATTAAACAAAAGTTCTACTTTTTACAAAAAATTCTCTGCAACGGTGACCTATTCTATCACAAAAAATACCAAAACAGAAAATTAGAATTTGGTCGCCAATTTGTTAGGGTGATAATACTACACAAAAAAAAAAACAAAAAAAACCGACAACAAAAATACTTTCCCGTCAGGCGTCAATACGAAAAAAAAATTAAATACATTTGCCATTTAGTTAAATATAAACTAGTATA
Source organism: Platerodrilus igneus (assembly GCA_036346225.1). NCBI lineage: Eukaryota > Metazoa > Arthropoda > Insecta > Coleoptera > Lycidae > Platerodrilus > Platerodrilus igneus. Next base: position 9,619,952 of record JARFIW010001381.1, read on the forward strand.
AAAAAATTTTAGATGTTGGGCGCCATTTTGTTACATGCCAAATTGTCATAAAGTTGGAAAGGGGGAGGGCATGAACAAACGAGGTAAGTCTGCTCCTAGGAGTAAACTATACCGCGGCTCGGCTGGCTAGTCGCGATGGGCGTGGGTCGAAGGGGAGGGGATTGCAAATAATATTATATTGCCGTTAGTCTTAGGTCAGGGTAATATGAGGGCACCACCCTTATCTTATTCGAGTTCCGCCTAAAATGGCACGGATTCCTAGTCCTTCAGAGAAGCCTACAAGATGAGGGAAAACTCGACTTCTTCAGACAAGAACCCGGATAAGTCCTACTTGGCCGTGAAAAAGGTTTAATTCCACAATTGTGCCAAGCTGATTGCAGTTCCCGGTCTTCGTACTTTATATGCACTCTACTTCCGGTTGAAATATCTAAGGTAGTAAGTTGGTCTTACCTATAAATTCCTTAGGTAACTAAAGTTTCCACAAAACTATCTATATAAAAAATAAGGTAACTGAATTCCTGTTAACAAATAAATATGACTTGTCAAAATTTAGTTTCATGGATTAATTATAACTAGACAGAGATTATGCAAAACACGGTTCTTCTGATTTAAGCACTCACATGCGTTAATTTATTAATAAGTCACTTCTCCTTAAATATCTTATTTATTAAATGACTAACTTGGATTTAATTACGGTCAACAGTATGGATAAATATATATATATTGACATCGAGCAAGTTCTTAACTTATGCCCTAGAGGATCCTCGTGCTAATCGAATTATACACTACTAACTAGATAATTGAAATTAAATAATGGCGTAACTTTAAAATTTCATTTCATACGCTACAAGAAGTAACGTCGAACAATGTATAAACAGTTTGGTATTTAAATAAAACAAATTACTCACAGTTTACTGGTATAGCTACCACAGGAATTCAGCCCGCGGTTTCTCTGATGTTTTGGTTGGTGCGTCGAAGTTCCAGGATAGCGACATCAGCAAGCGGCTCTTTTTAATTCCGCAATGAAGTCAGTGATATGTGCGGAAAACTAAATTTGGATACGATCACACGAAGAATATGTTCATCCCACTAATAAATACTAATTGGATGAGTCACTAATCACGACCACCTTTATAAAACAATCTAAGCTCACTCGAAACTCACTACTAGCTAAAACATTACACCTAAACGTAAAACTAATTTCGTATTTAACAAGTCAGTGTTGGTTGGATCTGGGTTTACACTATATGGCTTCGGCGGCTCTCCACGAATTATCAATTTTCGAATTATCTCATCCGTCCTATATAAAATAAAATAGGATCGTTCCGGTTATAACAAAACCTATTTTGTCACGCGCCACAAATCCTCCAAAACTATTGAAGAGTGTTAATTGCGTTCAAAGAAAACTGACCTTCGACACGCATTACTAAGTTAGTCGCGCGCGTGACTTAGTTTCACTTCGCGTCTCTTGAGCAACCACCGACCCTTCACATGTTATATCTTTCAGTACCCAACGAACACTGCTCGTCGCATAATTTTTATTCACCATTTCAGATCATCCCTTTACTCTTCTAGTAAATGAACGGGGGTGTAACGGTGTTGCCAACTAACTCTATTGTACATTATCACGCCTGTACCATGAAGCAGGCACGTGATACATGCTTTGTCCCTTGCGGCTAATTCTTGGAAGCACCTAACATCTGCTGTAGCAGGAATGTGAACGTCAAAGCTTGTCTATACAAATCAAGTTGTTAAGGAACGAATATACATGAATAGAACGACTGCTTAAATGTGGATTCTTTGAAATGATGCATATACCTGATGGGGTTTCGACAACCGGACTTACTAAGAATACGCTAAACTTATTTAAAACTACCAACCCTTAGTTTGTCCCCTTGAGAATTAGAATGTAATTTCTTTACCTTCCTAAAATATGGGTTCTAAAACGAAAATATGCGAAATGGTTAATTTGTATTTACAAAGATAAAAACCGCAGGTTACAATCTCAGGGTATTTTCTTGTTTCCGGGTGGGTTGCGTCACGCCCTTGTTGATTCAAATTTATTCGTCTTCCTCTTTCGTCTGTAGGGGAGCGGCAAGGATACAGGTAGAGGTAGAGGTCTTTCAAAACCTCATGGGCTGTTGCGCAGAAACCAATTTAAGTTATTTACGTTAAAGTGCGTCCTAAAAACATTTACAACTCAGCTGTTGCGTATTAAGATTTGTGGTTCACTATTATTGTTTTTGACCATTATTTATGAGATTTCAGCCTTGATTCAACTTTAACCAGTTTTTTCAAAACTACTGCAACTTAGTCTAGTTTTTTATTTGTAGGTATAATGAAGGTTTCAATTTAGTTAGAGAAATAATGTTTGGTTTTACAGATTATTTTGTTATTTCTGAGCTTTTAATTTTACAAAGAGTAACTGCAAGAAAACAGTTCATAGTTAAGGAAGACAAATTATTTATAGTGTGTAAAGTTTATGAGAAAGAAAAGAATGGAATGCCTGTCATTCCTATGAATAATTTACAAGAACAAGTAGCAACAGCAACTGGAGCGAATTATTTCAGAAGGAAGAAAATTAATAAGAGAACTTCTAAATCTAATGCAGGCCAATTTGAGGATTGTGGTAATAATTTTATGATTCTATGAAATATGCATTCTTAAAAAATAATAAGGGGATTAGTATTTTGACTGCCAAGAGTTTTAAAAAATTTAGCCTGTCTATTTTTATCCCCACACCCACGGAAACATGACACACGAATAGAACAATAAACATACACCAAAAAAGTTACAGGTTCCGCATACAAACATTGTACTTTTATAATTTATATTATGTTGATAAATTACTGGTTATGCAATCCACATAGCATAGCAGTTGGGTTAATTCAGAATACGCATCCGGAAATTTAATGTTTTTAGATTTTAGTTATATTGTATTGTTCTTTCTTTTTATATGATACTTCTCACTTCCTTCACTCCGCATCTCACAGCCCATGAGATTTTGAAAGACCTATAATGATAGAAGGTAGAGATACGATAGAGGAACCTACATCCTAAAAAAGAAAAGACAGCACCATGACACAGGTAAACGTTACCGTTTGACGTCTCGTCGCTAATAATCCTGTCCTGTCGTGTCGCAAACCGCGCACTTCCCCCATCACACCGCGCCTGCGCATTCTTTTGCGCAAACGCAACTGCCCGAAATGACGGAAATGAACAAGTCTATTTTAAAATAGTGGCGGTAATTCACTCACATATTTATACTTAATCTAAATACGATACATAACCGATTTTCGGCATGTAATAAAGTATAAAAAATTGCAGATAATACGTTATGTGGAAGGGCTTCGTTAGAGCCTAGTCACTTTATCACCAAAAAATTATAAATAGATCCACTAGTCAAAATTATACTTCAAAAAAACTTTTAAATTTAACACCAATAATATCTTTCTTCAATACCAAAATTTCGTATTTGTAAAATGTTTGCTTCTATAGGACAATTACTGCTGACTTCAAAGAAAGGAAGTTTTACGACAACTTATTATTTTTTCTATTAATTTAAAATATATATATATATATATATATATATATATATATACATTGTTTACATAAAGCTATCTGTACGGAGACTTTCAAAACAGTTTCTTTATTACGATTTAACATTAATCTCTTAATATTCCTGGATATTTTTTGATTGCATACTTTACATTAATTCTCTATAAGAAATATATGATTTTCATTTTTTTTATGTTACAGTTTAATCATGCTACTTGAATAGGATCCTGTTCAGTTTACAAGAATCAAATTAAATGCTCAAAAATTTTTTTGTAGATTATAGAACTATATTTTTATTAGATATCTTTAATGGAATCAAAGGTAAAAAAAAAACTTATTGTCGGCATTAAGCTGTACTTCAGGTGTATTGTCAAAATGTGTTATTCACTATAATTCGGCAAACAATTCTTATCGTATCACATGTTTAGTTATGCAAACATTTTAATATAACTTTGTAACTTCAAAATTATCTTATAGAAATACCTTGAAAATAATCAGGTCATTTATGCATTATTCAAATACTCAATTTTGAACTAAATTTTACGTGTATCAATTTAAATGATCATCGAACCTTCACAAAAATTTCGAAAATTAACTTTAAATAAACATATATAGCTTCTTCGAAAATTATTTGTACATCTTAAATGAATGTTCCTTGAAAAGAATATAGGTATAAAATGGAAGATGACTCACTGCTGGATATCTGCTTGGCGGCTGAATTTTTTAAACATCTACGTACTTACAATTGTGGTTGCGCGCCGCTGACACAGGTGTCCGAACTTGACCTCCATACTAACCAATCATATGTGGGGATTTCCACTCTTTTGCCTAGCAACAATTGAAACTGCATCTAAAGCTTAACCAATTTCCATACGGTTAACAGTCGTTTAATATGATTCATAATTCTTTTTACTATAATACTTGAAACTTGAAATTAATATGTGGTACTTAATACTTGCTTCATATTTAATACTTGGTACTTTAAAAAACTTGCTTCATATTTAATACTTAGTACTTTAAAAAACTTGGTACTTTAAAAAACTTGTGTGATACTTAATACTTGCTTCATATTTAATACTTAGTACTTTAAAAAACTTGGTACTTGCGCTGAAACCAAACGGGAAAATTGAATTTAAAGGTAAGTTTGCGAATTATTTTCTTACCGTAGAAATGTATTTACAACTCTCCTAGGTCGATGCTACAACTAAAAATGAACCCATGGTATACGTTGACACCACCTTACTTTCCTCTGGGACGGCATGTTTTAACACAAAAACTTGCAGGCCCTCGATAACACTTTTATTCGGATTACATCCTGATATCAAAATGGAGCTTGACCACGAGGCAATGTTAACTATTCAAGCATGCGCCGGGAAAGGGAATTTTGTATCAAGATACAAGCAAATAGAAGAGTTCTTAAAGTTTACTTTGACTATTCAAATGTAGATGGGGCACTATGTATGAATTCATAATATATGGTTTCAATAGAAATTTAATATTTATTGAATAGGTGTATTGAACAAAAGCGTATATTTAAATAGAAAATCGTAATTGTTACAGCGTAATCATAAAATTTTTAATGAGTGTCACTGAAATATAATATTCGTTAAACAAGTTATTAAGGATCAAAGTTTAATGGGCGCAAAATAAGTACAAAACAATGAAATGTAATTTACATTATCTAAGTTACGGCACAGTTTAAATAATCATGTTTCATAAATTTGTATTGATTTTTTTACACTGTACTTAAAATTTGTTTTACTTATAAACTTTAGCCAACATACTGAAAATTCTTTGTGCATAAAAATCTCTTTTTTAGTAATGTTAATAGTTCAAACTCAACGCAAATTCACCTTACATAAGACAATTAATATTCAAAAGTCAATAATGAGTATTTGAGTTACATGATAAAATGAGAATGTTCTTTAAGTATAAAAATAGAGTAATTGTGTATAGTAATCAGTTGTTGACATGGATACCTCAATCAGTAAAAATGAAGCTGTACCTTGAAAATTGTTCTGTCTGCGCCAGTGGCAATGGCTTCCTCCAAGGCATAGTAAAATTGAAAATATTTCGTAAAACTATAAGTATTTCTTGAATGGTATTAACAAAAAATTCTTAAATTATTATCCAACAATCCCCAAAACTACGGAAGGTTCTATAAAATTTTATATAAGTATGAGGTAAAATAAATTTTTAACATTACGTTTGATTAAACAGCTTTATGTATTACATTGAAAAATTTTCTAAGTTCGTTTTAATTTAATTTCTTTCATTTTAATTTTGTTCTAATTAGCCTGCTGATAGTTTATTTCTGTTGTCACAGAACAAAATTCCCTCTATGACATTTTGTTCTTTTATTTATGCACTTTTTAACCATGGGATTGTTGGATTATCTGTTGTATTGAAGCTTTTCCCAGCGCGTGTGCTATTTAGAATTGTTAGACAAATAAGGAAATTTAATAAGCTTAAATACTAAAATTGCACATGCTTTTCTATCACTTTCACTTTTGTTAACCTTATGTTAGAATAACATTAAAATGAGAGTCTTGTAGTACCCTGTCTTGAAAAATAGCAAAATGTTTGAACTTTTACCGTGGAAATTTTGACCAAATAAACCATGTACTACACTATATGTAAAATAACAAATATTTTGTACAATTATGTATGCAGATTGAAATTTATCTGTTGTTTACATATCTGCTAGAAATTATACGCGTTTCTCATGAAATAACTTTTTCTTAATATAACAAATGTTTTAAGTTTCGTCAATAATATTCTACTTATGTACTATTTACAAACTAATGGTTATGAAGATTAACAAAGTTCTAATATTCTAACATAAATTTTCCTAACCTACTATATTTGTTTATAATACTAGAAATTCGAAATGCACTTCATAAAATCTTACAGACTAATACTAATAAAGCTTACAACGGTTTAAACATTATGATATTGGACTTCTTAAACTAATTTATTGACTTTTAGTGATACAAATTGTGTCAAAAATGCGATTTGTGAACTATTCACAATCAGATGATGCTGAAAATATTATTCCACACTAAATTTCACATAATAAAATATGTTATCCTTTCTTTATTTTCTAATCAAGAATTGCAAATTTACATTGGAATTATGTAGTGTAGTTACAGGTGTTTAATATTTGTCTTTTGTTAAACACATTCCATATTATTAAGAATGTAAGATTTTTGTATTCTCGTGTTTATACTAGACTTGGTGTAAAAGATTATTTTTTCATAATTGTGATTTTCTAATGACACATTGAGTAGTTATCAAAAATTAATATTCATCACGAATTAGATTTTTACTAGCTTGGTAACTGTGAATTATTGGAAAATCTTATGCTGAACGGTTTTTATAATAAAACTTTTTGCCGGTTCTTATAATTTAACAAATTAATTTAATATTATTTTTAAAATAATAAATACTTACCTTTTTAGTTTTATGGGTGGCACAAATTTCTGGGGTGGCACTAAAGAAGATGACATTTTCATCGCTCCTTCTTTTGATGATAGAATTTTGGAAGTAGTTGCTGTATTTGGCTCTGTACAAATGGCTGCTTCTCGTCTTATAAATCTTCAGCACCACAGGATTGCTCAATGCCAAAGTATTCAAATAAATATTTTAGGTAAATTAAATTAGGTTGAACAGGTACACATTTTTTTTACTCATAGGTGAAGAAGGCGTTCCGATACAAGTTGATGGAGAAGCGTGGATACAACCACCAGGTGTTATTCGCATTTTACACAAAAATCGCATGCAGATGCTTTCCCGTAATCGTGCATTGGAAACTTCCTTAAAAGCTTGGGAAGAAAAGCAACGACAAAGTTCAGCAATACAAGAAAAACGCAACTCCATTTCGCATATACTTGACAGACGACGACTGAGCGTCCCTCGTCTTAGTATACCTGGACATGACGCTAAATCTTTCCTAACAGTTCCTGGAATTGATAAAACGCGGCAACTGTCACTTAGTGGTGCTGTGCCAATTTTAGACAAATCCAGTGCTTATATGGAAAAACGACCAAGTATGATTGAACCTGATGTATCGTTTAATGACGAAGAGCATGCTTTGCTGATAACATTTATAGAATGTGCTACAAGTCTTACTAAATGGATCAAAATGTTAGCAATTAGCTATACTTTAGATATCGACTTATATTCACTAGCGGCTAAAACCGACAGTTGCCTTGAAAGTATTCATCCTAATGGAAAAATACTAGAGGGACCTAATTTACGAGTAGAATTTACAAAATTGGTTAATTCTGTTAAGCAGTTATATGAAGAAAGCTGTTGTTTGCTGCATGACCGTGACCATAAACTAAAAGTACGCGATGATTTAGAAAACAAGCTCAGTTTAACTTTAGCTAATATGGAGATGGAGTTGCGAAAATGCTACATGTACGAATCTGCAACGGGTAGCTTGATTTATTTACAAAATATACAAGATCAGGTAAGTGAACTTACATTTTTATAATACAAACATATTCATATCTGTAGTCGGAACGTAAACGCAAGGGTCTATTCTGGCTTAAATTTCGAACAAAAGGATCATTTTCACAACAACCAAAAACAGCACGAGATATCGGGTCATGGGGAACACAAGAAGTTGCAACATGGCTAGAAACATTGCAGCTGGCAGAATACATTGACAGCTTTGTCAAAAACGATATTCGAGGTAGAGAACTGCTTAGTTTAGCTAGAAGAGATCTTAAAGAGCTTGGAGTTACAAAAGTGGGTCATGTTAAAAGAATACTGCAAGCAATTAAGGATTTGACACAGAGTGTTTAAAGTATTTTTTAAAAAATATTTTAGTTAGAAAGTTTTTAATATGTATGTATCTACAAATGGTCAAAGATAATAAATAACTTTTTGTTGTCATTACAAAATTAGTCGCGGGAGGTAGTATGCAATATGGCATAATATAAAATCGTTACTCTAAATATGTCAATTAAGTTCCCAAACTGCACAAGTACAATAGGCACGTGCTGGTTGTAATATTAGCATCGTTTATATAAAACAGTGATTGCCGATACTTAATTTGTTTGTTGCGCTTAGAATATAGTTTTTATTCTTTACTGGCAAATATAATTGCATTTGTATGACACTTAAATTAATTTTCAAAATAAAGTTAACCATTTTTTAAATGGCATAGAACTTATAAAGCGGATAAGGAACAATCATTAAAATTTCCTCAATACTCTGTTACAGTTTGCCAGGTTTTATATACTAATTCGGTGACTGGTAAACTTTTTTTAAAAATGGTCGGACCATACAAATTTTAGGCTCATGGTCCAAAAAGTAAAATCGTAAATATTGTGTGGGTATTTCTACTCATCGAGCAACAAAAACAGGTTCAGAATTTTTATTGAGAAATATTATTCCTACATATTTCTAAATATTTTGTTGACACAAAAAATGATTAAAATATTTCCATTTACTAATAAACTTATTACGGAATAGGTTAGGTTTTGTACTAACAAGATGACTGTACTGTGTTTTTTCTGAGATAATATTGCATTATGCTGGAGTTTGACGTTAGTACTTTCTCTTGCTTAAGTCGTTTGCAAATGTTAGTCTGCTAACAATGATTTGTGTTTATATTCTACATATTTCATTCACATTGATAACTACTCCCAAATAAAATTTTAAATTCTAATCCATATGATTTTAATTGAGTCTATTATCTTTAGAGGGATATTTATAGAAATGGGTTAAATCCATTTTTAAATACCATATCAATATATCATCATTTTACTGATTAATCACTTCCATTTTAAGGTTTAACAGAAGCTCTTCAATTGTATATGTAAATGGATTTTGAAATATAAAAATATCTTCCGTGTTTTCAAAAAATTCGAAAAACAGCATTGTAACTGTAGTTAAAGTTCAGAAATATAACTGCCATGAATTTTTTGATAATATGACTTTTGCTAATATTTCAAATTTATACAATTAAAATGGTGATCTTGTTTAGTGTAATTTGTCTTTGAAACAATATAAATTTTTAGTGATATGATTACATGAATTACAGAATGCATTCCATGTACATGCGTTGTTTTTTCTTGTACTTTTAAGCTAAATTTGTTAAGTTATCTAATAATATTTCTAACAAATGCTACTTTCCATAGCCATTCATTATTCGATAGTGGTTTGAGCAGTTTATCTCGTTTATAAAAATGTTTGTTACTTCTCAGGGTTAAAAAATCTCAATTGCTAAACCATCAAACTGCTCTACGGTAGTGCAAGTAAGGATATTCCGCTTTAATTTCTAATAAAAAAAACATGAATCTAAATCAGAATAAGTCCACAATAGTAAATAAAGCTAACTGCTGACAGAACTGGTTCAGTAACACATAATAGACTGGCGTGTTTCCCACAAAAGCCCGACAGTGAATAACATAATGAATTAACAGAGATTTTGAACGTTTTAGCTTTGTAGCACGCCTATTCATGTTTAACATAATTGCGGCACATTTTAACGGATTCTATTTCATATTCTACTGTGTTATTATTTTCTAAAACTTTTGAATATATCTTTGCGTGTAGTCGATTCATACAAACTATTCATAGAAACTAATTTTCCAATCACCTCAAACTAAGTGTTGACTCCTCGAATTAGCAAGTATTAATGATGTGTGTCAACTCAACAAGGTTCAATAAAAACCAGTTGAAATTTTATGCTTTGTCTTTTAATTAACTCTTGATATGGTAACTTGTTACGGGTAAAAATGACATTACGTTACGAAATTCGATTTTTCCAGAAGGGATGAACCTTGTAACTATTTTAAGTGAGGCGGAATGGGTTTCTAGGGAAAAATAATGATATATACAATAAAAAATAAACATGTAAAATAGCTAAAAGAGAAAAGTACTTTATAAGTACCACTTAGCTTGAAAGCTTTTACTATTTGTCAAAAATAAGAGGAACCAAACCATCTAGCCCAGCAATTCTTTCGATATTTGTGCTACCCGTGAGGTGGTTATTCTAGATAGGTCCCCTTTAGCTTCTGTAACCATACCTTAAAAACACTTATTCACTTTTGACAAGTTAATACAATCTTTTAAAATAAAGGCCTCTCTCAAATATGACCTCACACTGGGGCAGCTGGATCAATGATCACCTTTACCTATCTTATAAATAACTCCAAGTAAAATTTTATTTAAGCATAAACTCTATTAATTGTAAGTTTTTAAAAATATAAACACACGTACATTAACCTAAATAAAAAACAAACCTAATGTAGTATCCAACTGGCCAGGTATTATTCACAGAACCTCTTAAAAAAACATTTATCCATAAATAATACTACCATTCCATTGTTCTAATTTTTAAGATTGATCTATACAACATTTTAAATTTCAGTACTGAAAATTGTCTTAACAAGAGTATATAGAAAAACAGTACATCAACTTTTCTTTAACTATTCTAATGTCCATTAAAAATACTAAATTTTGACAAAGAAATTAATTAGCAGTATATCCCACAAATAAAGCTTGCATTTAAATTAATTCCCACATATTCATTAACGTTTTAAAAGTTTTAAACTACTTTTTCAATAATATTATGCTTAGATGTAAACAAAACTATTTCTATTGCCATTTTATAGAATAATTATATAACAGAACATTAATTTTCTATCAAATAACTATGGACCAATTAAAGCCTATATTTACAATTTCACATGTATATATTTATCCAGCGTAAACAAAAAGAAAAGCTCAAATGGTGCTCATAGTTAAATTCTACTTCTTCATTCTTTAAATTAGTTAAGCACATCCAGGAATACAGATGATTCACTTGTTTATCAATCATCGACACGTTCGATTACCCCATTTCATTTGTTTAAATTTCGGCTTTCGCTGAAGAGTGAAATCTGTTCATCACCCTTTTATGGACTAATGCTATTTACCAATGATCAACCAAAGCGAATATAAATTCCACGATATTTGTGAGCTTCCTTGCCTGTTTATCCAGCAAAGTTTGAAACAATTCATTATCGTTCAACTTATCCGATAGCCGGCCTATGGTCTTCCGTCAACACACCTGTCACTTAACCATCTTTCATTTTGGAACTTAACTTCTAACTTTTTGGAACTTGGTCCTATATTCAAATCTCTGTCTTAAAAATTTTGTTCTCGCACTTTGTGAGTCTAAACTGCTTGATTTTTGAGATCAATAAAACATTCTGTTCATGTCAACACATTAGTTTTATGGATGTTGATTCTATGATGGTTACGGTTTTTTTGAACTCGTGTGAATTTATACGAATAAGCTTTCCTATGCAGATTATTTATCCAGATCCATCTTTATTTTCTAATTTAATATGTAAAGTTGCGATTTTTATTACTGGTTGTATAAAATATATTAGGTGCTTTCCTGTTTATTTCGGCGTCATAATTTAATATCATGTTAAAATAGCCACTTTATTAAAGTAAACTTATCAAAGCTTCTATAAGTATTCCAGGCTGCTTGAAAGCTAAAAAGCTCACTTAACTAACGAAAATTAATAAACTCTTTTCTACTACTTAATATTGATTTATGTAATGTGTTAGCATTAAAAGCTCCTAATATCTTCAACATTTCTACTAGTTATTGACACCGAAAAACTGACAGATCAAAACAAATCTATTTTCTTCAAGCACAGTTTTTCAATTGCTCTAAGTAAAAATTAATTTAATTAATTCACCATCGGTAAACTGTTTTCCTTTGTAGTTATTAAATGAACTATTTGTAAGCGGAGTTTAGTTACTGTTTTATTATCATTTTTTATGTTTACAAATAAATTGGACGTGACGAAGGACTCTGTTGTACGAAAATCATGTCATGTTCTTAGTTTCGTTAATAGTGATGTATATTACACTCTTTTCGTGCAGCTACTATGTCGTTGCATAGTATATAATATTTTTTATTTAATTTTATGACAAAATACTTAACATTCTATTCAGTTTTAAGAATACTGTATCTAGTTTGAGAGTATCACGGTAAGCAAATGTATTTTAGTCTACTTTCAAACAGTTACATGGAGCTTATTCTTTAGGTGACTTATAAATCTAATTCGAATGAATAATTGCTAACTGAATTAAGATGCGAGTCACTGACTCAAGTCATGAAAAGAGTCATAAAAGTGACACAAGGCGGTAAAATGACTTAATCGGCCCATCTCTATTGAAAAGAACATAGTATCGAAAAACGCCATGACAGATAAAGTCACGTGCAGCAACCACATGCACCGCTTAAATAAACCTAAGAACGCTTATTGAACAACAACGGCAGTCAGAATGCGATTTATACAATGCCAGTATCAACACACGCAGTCATTTTTCACAACAGATTTAGAGTACCAGTATTTTTAATAATTGGTTAAAACCTAAGGTACAATTCGTAGTTTGTGCAAATACAAACATAAAAGCAAATGTACTATTATAATAAAATATTAGCTTCACGACAGGCATAAGATTAAAAAAAAAAAGTATAATACAATAATGTTTGCAGGGTAAAGGATTGACAAACATTTGTTCTAATATTAATATTAAAGTTAATCTAAAATGTGTGTTCCTTAGATACGTATGAGTAGCAAAAGTCATTTTAATCAGTTTTAAAGAAATCCGTAATTTAGTTGTAGGTTCTTGTGTCTCCTTTGCTTGCAATATGAGATAACGAAACTGTATTGCAGGTTTTAAAGTCATTGGATTTTATAGTATTTTGTACATATAGTTTTTTAAAAAACACAATGTTTACTATTGTCCGTTGTATTATAGTACAGAATTTAAATTATTTTTTATTTTTGCATATCGAAAACAATATTTTGCAGTGGACCAGATTAAAAACATAAACCGGTCGGATTTAACTTGTTTAATCTATGGACGGTAGTTTGCCAACCTATGTACTGATTTATGGATTTAGCAGTATTATCTAGGTGCGTATATAGATTTGGAGAAGTGATCTTAATTGTCTTGTGCAGTTATCCTTAAGTTCCATAACTTTGAAAAATTTTATTCGTATAGATACATTTTATGTTTGGCCATTTGTATATTTTTTTTATAAATATAATTGGTATTATCGAACTATTTAAATACTATTCAAATATATAAAATTTAAACCCCTATAGTTCAGAGACCTACTTTTCTCAAGAAATACATTCAGAGTTGCTGTGATTTTTAAAGAATGTTTAAAAGGGTAGTTAGAAATTATCTAGCGTTAATGAGTATTATTTGTTTATCTTTTTCAACATGTTTGACGTTAAAGTTATATCGTTGATAACTGTTTCTTTAAATCCTAGATTTTATTAACTTATAAACTCTAAAAGCAATTTCTCGTTAATAGCAATATATCTCTACATTTCTACATCTAAGTGTTTCATTCTTCACTTTACCGATTGTTGTTGTTGTTCTTCCTAATAGATTTCTAGGAGTAGTCTTTTAAATATTATGCAGGATATTTATTAGTCCTGTACTTAAAAATTTTCAATTGATGTTAAAATTTAATAGTGTAGTTGTAGCAGAACACTAATAGAATAGATTTTTCATAGCACATATTTATTATAATTGTTAAGAGGCAGACACAATTTAGGAATGACTTATTCGTTTATCACTTTTGCCTTTTACGTCTGGTATTGCGACATTTTGTACAGTATTTACTAAAAGAACTTTCAAAGGAATATGAAGTACAACCATGTTAAATGATAAGATTAAGTGACGTTTATTAGAAAGATGTTGTACATACGATTTAATGATATCTTTATACGTTTTTATACTTTTTGCTGATTTGAAAAAAAAATTTAATTAATAAGTACATAAGTTCTTAGAAGTATTATAACTAATTAATTATTACAAGGATAAAACTAAAAATGCTAATATGTTAAAACAGCAGATTATTTAAAAATAGCAATAATAATTAGTAATAATGCAGAACATTCTTTGACAAGCGGGAGTCCTGTATTGATATGGTAACATATAAAAAATGTTTCTAGTACTTTAATCAAATTGTTGTCCAAATTCGATATCAATAGTTCTCAAATAGAATTTTCTTAAAACATTCGTTGTACTGTAAAATATTTAGCTATTATAATAGGATAAATAATTCTAATGATTATTTTACTGCAAATCGTTGATAAATGGTTTGATTTGGATCAAGTGATGTGCTTCATTTTATTTATGTAACGTGTAACAAATTACTTGCAACCTACTCACAAATCTATTAATATCAACATCATATCTTTCTACAATAAAGTTGAATATGCAAAATTAATATAAATTTTCACAACTACATAAAAGATTCATGATTATGTTCCCAGTTTGGGTACCAATTGCTACACGTTAAATACACCTTAACCCTTATATAATAAATTTTATGATTTAGGCATGCAAATTTCTATGCCAAGGTTATAACATTTTTGCTTTCTGGCGACGGTATTAAGTTTTCAAGGAGCCGTGGTCCAGGTTCTCACCAGGTTTTTGCAATATGGATCTTCCTATTCCAGTAGTGCTTTAAAAGGATAAGGTTAATAGAGGTGGAGGTGATAGTTAGGTCACTAAATCGAAAAACTAGCACTAAACGGCACTCCGACCAAAACTCAGCTGCTCTAGTTGATTTTCAGGTACAGAAGTGAAGTTTGTAATTCTCAGCAGAAATAGTTCGAGGTTCAATAAATCCCCGAGACATACTTAGCAATTATACACTTAGTAGATCGTTCTAAACCTACAATGTAACTAAGAATTTATAACCTACTGATGGCCAGATCCAACAAACAAGAGGAATTACTTTTACTTTTAATACATAAAATAATAGATTTTTAATTGTCGAATAATAAAAAGGCATGTTATGGATTAATTCACTTAACACCTAACGACATAATGTCTTTAAGAGTATGATAATGACGGAATGTTAATTTTTCATATTAATTATTACCTTCAAATTAATATAAATTTATATTTTAAACATTTTCGTTGCCAATAATATACGTAAACTTGTATGTAGTGTATTTGATAATAAACTATATTAGGAGATACATACTTTTGGTATTTTAAAGTTGGCTATAAGCAATGTTTTGTAATGAGTATGGCATTTATTAATGCAGGAACAGTATTTAGAGGAAAAAATGCTTGCAGCATTAATATAAATGAATGACGAATTTATGAACTATCAGATGAAATATTACAATGCTAAAGTGATAACGAAGACTGGTATAATTCTGTTCTGATTAGACGATTCTGTGAAAATTGTATATATTAAATGAACATTGTTTGTGAGGAAGGGAACGTTTTTATTAATCGCCATTAGTTCAAAGTTAATTTTAACAGTATACAATTTGTAGGCCTCTTGGTTATTATAAGATTCAATTATGAGATGCACTTATAAGAAGCAAGCCACTTCCCTTACATTTTGATTTCAAGATTAGTAAAGAATTTGAAAAGATTTCATTAAATTGTTGTAGGTTACTTTTATTTTATGATATTGCACAGGCAATTAATTCAATAAACTTTATAAATGTTGTACGCAGTCTGAGCTTTTTATACTATATAGTGCCAGATAAGTCATTCCTAAATATGATGCATGTAGTAGACTAGAAGTTATCTGAATCAAATTGTTATTTTTATATAGCTCCTTCTAGTTACAGTGCCTCTTCCAATACATAGCAAAAATTTCAATTTTGTAGAATTTAGTAAATCACTGTTTAAAAAAAAACAAGCTTGACTTGGAAACAAAAACTGCAACTAATATTACAAAGTGTATTCAGAGTCAATCATTAAAGAAGCATTTTGTATATTATGCTGCCTAAAAATATATGTAACGCTGTTTATTAAACGATTAAATATACTCGTATTTCCTACCTGACCAATAAGAACGAAATTAATTTTACTATTTTTTGATTGGTATTATGTACGTAATCAATGCGAATATTAATTCGACTTTTAATAGTCATTCATTGAATGAAATGGCGTTGATAATCATACAAATCATCTTGCCTTGTAACTATTACACTTTTTAAGCTTTTCCTAGAAGTATTTTTTTGTATGGTAGAATCTTAAAATATTTTTTTATTAAGTTGCTCTTTTGTAAAACCTTTTACAGTAGGGTTGTGGTAACACAGACCTATATAATCTGCAATCGTCTAATTTATAAAACTAATTTGATCTACAGTTTACGCTGTATGAGTTTGTTAAGGCTTCACACCAAAAGACGGTGAACTGCAAGAGTGAAGGAGGCCTTCTTTATTTTACAATTATGTGTTGATGGTACCTGTTTGCTACAACCTTGCTGTATTAAACAATCATTAGGACATTTTAGAATATACTACCTATTTTTGTAGTAACATATCAACTTATTAATAAGACGGTTTGGTAGACAATTACTTTACAAAAAGTCAATACTCTAAACTCGTAATCTGTAGAAAAGTTATAGAAAGCTAGCATACCTAAAAGTCCATATAATCTATTTTAAAGCTGCATAAAAATGCACTTGATTACAATAGCTATTTTCACTCTTTTCTAACATGATTTTTCAGATTTACAGTTTTTAGAGTAAATTTAATCGTATTTTCTAAAATGGTGTTTTTAAATTTTAACATATATATTTATCGACACAAATGTAGTTATTTAAATATATCTCAACAATAGTACAAAAAGTTTTTCATTATAGAAATATTTATAGATTTTAAACGCCGACACATTATTAACTCTACAGGTATATTGACAAATAAGTACTGACGTATTGATAATTGAAGATAAGAGTATGATTATTTTGTTCAAATGAAGGCAGTCGTTTTATTTAATGATACATTAATAGCTATTAAATGGTTTTACTAGATACTGAAATCGTAATGCATACGTTGTAATATCGTACAACAGAAATATCGGTAATTAACAAAACATTTTTGTATTAATAATGGCTACAATTATGAAAGTTACGGTTATATTTAAATTTCAGTAAATTCCAATTTTGTTACATAAATCATTTTAATGAACACATTTGTAAAAAACAATTATTTAGAAAGCTTTTCTATGAAACAGCAACAAATGTACTAAATGAAATTAAACTCGCAGGTTATTTAGAAAAAAAGCAAAATTCTAATCTCCATAATTAAACTGACGTGTTATTTTATTATGTACTTAAATTTGATTTTACGAATGTTGCTTTTCGTTTATGTTAAAACACCTTTTCCTGTAAAAATTAGTTTATTAGCTAAGGCAGAACTTTAAATTAGCTACATCAATATTAAAACTGTTATACAAAAATTGTGTAGTGATTTTATCAAATTATGTTGCAGTTGAGTTTTTTAATACGAATAAATACACATTTTATGGAATCTGATCGTGTTTGATAACCACTACTTAATAGAAATCGTTTTGCTGTTACCTATTTACATTTCGTTGTTATGAAATTTTAGAATGTCAGATTAAAATAGTAATTGCATTTATATTACACTTTAGGACAATATACGCTACCATTTACACTAGCCTAAAACCAAAAAAAGCCAATTAAAAATTTCATATAGAAGACTAAGATAAAGTTCATTCAAAAATGTATATGATCAATATTACAGAAATAAATCCATAACTCTTTTTAAAATTTATGGCTCTATTTTAGAAAATACAATAGTTTGAAATCTTTTGCGGATTCCGATCGCTTTTTTAAATAGTAAACATTTTATAACCTTATAGAAACTTATGCCTTATAACAAGGATTGAATTTTAAAATGTTTTCTGCAAGAGCAACAACTTAAACAGATGTGGATTGACGTGTATATGGGAAGATTATCAAGAAAACCAGATATTTGTTTTCTTCGTTACTGAAACTTGGTATTTCGTATTGTTTGATATCTATATAATTTTTTTTAGTCAATGCCATCAAGAAATTTATATAACAATTTAATTTGTAGCTTTTGTTTTTGATACACTATATATGTTCAAAATTTTTCCCTAAGGGGTTAAAACGGTCATAGAAATAAATAGTGCTACAACAGAAAAATATTCCTTTAAGTACAAGAACAACTAGTAGTTGCTGGTTCCAAAAAAAAGATAAAAGTAGCTACTGGCATCATTTTAAATTTAGCAAGCAAATGTTTAGAGTGAAAATACTATTTCATATAAACTAAGGTGCTGGATAAGATATGCTATGCTCTCTGTTAGTGATGCAGGTTCTAAAAAAGCTAATTTGCTGTAGTAGAATGAACTTTGATTTCATATCCTTCATTAGTAAGAACCACTCTTACATTTATTATTTATATGTATTGACATTTTAGACTTGTCTTTATATATACTTTGATCTCATTTATTAATAGGAGGATTATTATCATTCCATTTTAGATGTAAAGTATTATAAAACAACACGTACTTTTCTTAAGGCAAATATCTATTATGGTTGTTACTAAAAAGTAGCTTCACACATAGTCAGTAGTTTTAAGGAAATTTAGATAACCAAGTTGTAGGGAAAAACGTGTGCATTTTTTAATATCGTGAATTTTTAGTTCCGGAAATGATTGGACGCGTACCCCCATTATTTCATATTCTTAGCTAACCTACACACTTCTGTGAAATTGCCATAGCCTACATTTTTCACTATTTGTGTGCAATACTCTAATCTAGGTCTACCTCTAGCTTTCTTTTTTCTTTTCTCTGCTTCTAATATATCCTGCACTATTCCCTCGTGCCTTAGAATGTGTCCTGTCATTATTTATTTTCTGCTTTTATTGTTTTTGTGCATATTTTTTTCTTCCCCTGCCATTTCTAGTACCTCTTTATTCTTAACTTTGTCTATGGCATCTTCATCATTTGTTTTACGTTTGAATTTTTACATCATTATAAAAAACATACAGTAAGATTTCTATGAGTAATATTGAAGACTAATCTGTACTTTTTCTGCTAGAAATATATTCGAATGATTGAAAGTATTTTATACATTAAAAACAGTCTATCGACTCATTCGCTAAAATTATTCACTGTCGGCAGGATTTTAACAGTAAAATAGAATTGCACTTGTATAACATTTGCTACAATCGCTACAAACCCACAAACTCTTACTTGGTGAATTTTATAGTTCACACATGCACTTTTTATATGCAAGTTATTACGGATCATCACTTATGATATGTCCTCCTGTGGTCGACTCGATTTCTCAGGTTCTCAGCAGATTTATCACATGGTTCTTGCCTGAAGTAATGACAGTGCCCTATAGAAAAACATAAGAAAGACTGAAGAAATAAACGAGCACTGCTTGCAACACGCTCAATCATGGCACCTCCAAAATGCCAGCTGCTTGTCGTCAATTCCGATACTGAAATGAGCAATTTAAGCTCATGTAAATTACCTCCATTGTTTCAATACTTATTCGTCACTTTGCGAGATTGGCTTATTCAAATTAGCTAATGCCCTACAACCAACTGGAATACAGAACTTCAACACTTCAATAATACATGTTCACAGTACATTTCCCAAGAGCGTAAAAAATTCCAGAAGGTAGCTAAACGTATTTATACATATTAAAATAATTTTAATCCAACAATGTAACTAATTGTTTACAAAATAAACAGGGCCGAATTCAAGAAAAAAAGAAACTTATTTAACTTTTATACAAAAAAAATAATAAATTTATTAAAAGAAATGGAAACAGGTTATCCAATAATTGAAAAAGTGATGTTACGGGTTAATTCAATTAACACCTAACACATTACATGACAAAATATACTATCGCCCTTCATTTAAAATGTACTTACTGTTAATATTTTGTAACGAGATGTATTTGAATTTAAACTTAAGTTCTACCAAAGTTGTTCTTTCATAAAATACTCATGCTACATTTGTACTATATGTACTTACTATTTTCTTGTTTAATTTAACAAATGTTGCTAAGTAACAATATCAATCATACAATTTGTGGGAACAATTAAGAACTACACATTTAGGGACTTATTGAGTAGCTGATTATCTTTTTTTAGAAGCAGGTTGTGATAAATGTAATGAAGTTTGAGTTTTGTAATACTAGTACATTAATTATGTATACATTGATATATAAAAAAATGTTTATCAAGT
Organism: Platerodrilus igneus; assembly: GCA_036346225.1. Taxonomy (NCBI): domain Eukaryota; kingdom Metazoa; phylum Arthropoda; class Insecta; order Coleoptera; family Lycidae; genus Platerodrilus; species Platerodrilus igneus. The sequence continues at coordinate 9,640,562 of JARFIW010001381.1, forward strand.
TTAGCTAGTTTAGGAACTGTAGTTAGAAAATATATGCCAATTTACAATTTACCAACAGGACAATTGCATCATATTATTAAAATAAAATACCGAAATAAATAGTATAGTATTTAGTATATTCATTCGCAACCCAGCAGTTCACTATAAACATTCAAAATTTAACAAACAGCAAAGTATTTTCTATGACGAATCATCCTACAAGCATGGAATCAAAAATTGTTTCACACATTGCAAAGTTACCCAAATTCATCAAAATCATTATAAATTACTCAACCACACAGAAGCTCATAAAATAAAATAATTTAAATGTTGCACAAACGTCGCGAATTAGGACAAAATGTAAACCCCCCCCCGAGGACATTTTAACTTATATAATATATTGCGGTGGCTGGATGATGCCCGACATTGAACGTTCACTGATAAAAGATTGTATGGTCTATAACTGATTCTAAATGGGCCCCATATTGGGCGTCGATAAAAGTGCTGTGGTCTGTAGATGCCCGACGTTGGTAACCAATAAAAAATTCTGTGAACTGAAGTGGTTAATAGAAGTTTTGGCTTAATTATTTTTACTGGCATAGTTTAAATAAATTCACTAGAATTAGACATCAAACTTTTCTTTAACAAACAATATCTTACATATAACCTCTAAAAAAATACTTTCATACTATATTAAAATCTAAAAGTAGAGTCTAATATTGCCACAATAGCTTTTCCTTACAAACAATATCTTAAATCTAACAAATATAGCTTTTGAGTAATCACTCACTAAATTAAAGTTCCAAGTCTCTTTTACAATCAAGATTAACACACTCTAATCTTAATTTTATTCACCATTAACTCCTTAATTAACTCGTATTATATACAAAGTTTGTCAAGATAAGATAAATAACTCTAAGCCCTCCCCTTAAAATTGGATTTTAAACGTATCTGGTCAGTCAGGTATAATACATTTTTTTTTATTCTAGCAAAACGTTACTGGACAGTTTACCACTCTTTTTTAAATCAAATTACTCTAATGTCAAGTATTAGCTCACAAAAGTACTCTTGTCATAGAAAACAACGTAATTTTATTTACTTTGTAAATAATTCAGGTGGTTATTCTTGCATCTGTTATTTATTTTACGTACTTACAATTAATCCTTCTCTCTTCTGTATATATAAAACACTTTTCTGTCAGTCTTTAAACAAAATGATTTAAACTACTAAACTGTAGTATTTCACTACATGATATCTTATCACTAGTTTGATGGCATCGTGATATTTTAATGAGTACCAAACAGCTGCTTATCCACCCCTCCTTGATCTGCTTTTAATTGGTTATATAGTTGAGCCTTCGTGGTATGTCAGGCATCTAGAATAATCTAGCGAACTCTAGACGCCGTTCTAAGTTCTCATTACATAAATGTACTGGTCTCTTTAAGTCAGCATTGAGAAAAATCATGAATGATGCAACCTTCTTAAATTTGTCGTTCTAATAGCCTTAAGCTACTACTTAGTTCTATTTACCTACGCGTTATCTTATCAGCTTTCAAGATTTATGACTGCGCCTTTGTCGCCTTAATTGGATGTACGTTTACATTCCTTATTTGATCATTCACTTTCTGGATCATGAACACGTTTTTCAAGCAAAATACACTTTCCTAGTTTTTTTTGAATATCGGCTGACATTTTAAGTGTATACATCTAAATACCAACGTGTTTGGTATTAAATGCAATTAAAATACTGTACACGTGATCTTATGTCTTTTGAAAACGCTTGGTATCCTTTGAACATAAACACGATCAAATAAAACATTTGTAGTAATTAGATATTTATGCAATTGAGTACTTTTTGGTTAAAGCTCTGTGAAAAAAACATTCTCTTATGCGCAGAACATAGTAAATATCATTATTTCTATCTAAAAACACTATTACTTCATCATGAAAACTACTTCAATCAAGGGTCATTTATACCTAATATACGGAGCATTTTAACAAATACGCTTCGCTATGAAAATGAATATTTACATAATTTGAGCTTATTTTTTAAATTTTTTGAATGTGCCTGGGCTTGCTGCGTTGTATGTTCGCAAAATGATGCTTCAATATATATATATATATATATATATATATATATATATATATATATATATATACTATCGAATCATAATGGTGGGGAGCATTCGAATACAATTGTTCGGTCGCGCTTTTCTATCGGCTATAATTCAATCGACCACCAATCAAAATGAGCGATGAAAAGTATTAAGTAATTGAAAGTACGGTATTTTAGATTCGAAGTTTGCTAGTGAAACGGTCCCAAAACGCGAGCGTAAGCGTGAAATTGAATAAATTATCGTCACTGTGTGAAAGTGAGCTGAATTAGTGAAAAGTTTTCATTAACATTAGTGGGATTAAAGGATTACTTATTGACATCATTTGTTTTGCTTTGGAAAAGGATGGTTGAACCTTGCATTCTAACCAGAAAACTGGAAGTGATCAAATTATTTACCCTCTTACCTGCTTTTTATTTTATAGATATATATTGCATTATGCACTTCTAATTTATTAGTATTCAGACTTTTGCGTGGTGTACGCTGAATACAAAGCAAAATGTACTAAAAATAATCAAAATTTTATTCATAGAAATTTATATAAACAATAAAATTTGTTGAATAATTAAATTAAAAAGAAAACATCTTTACGTGTTAATTTGACGCTAGTGACCTTTAAATTTACAACCTAACAGTAAAATAATTACGCCAACTAGCTTAGTGACAAGGGGTGTGTATTCAATAATAACAAAAGCAATTCTCTTAGGAATTTTCAACATTAACATGTGCATGTACCTGAAAACAATGCATGAACTTTCAGTCCAATAATAAAATGCTGATCACCAACCCACCTGACACTGATCTTTGGGTCTTGAATAGATGGTGAGTGATTTACAAGAGGACTAAAAGATTATTTCTGAGCTCGACAGGCTAAGGGAACCCTGTTTAGACTGACTTCCTTTGCTGCTTTAACCTAAGCATACATAAAAGATGGCAAGACTTTTGCTTAATTTATATTAGCAAACATGAACATCATAAGTTTTAACAACAAACACCAACACGGATAAACTAGACTCTACCCTTAATTTGGGCCAAAATACGTATATCTAAAAAAGAACATATTAAATTAATTTAATTATCCAAGAACTTTGACTGTCTGTATCAATTTCAATTAATACAATTGCGATGCTAATTTCTAGTACATTTCACTTTGTATCCAGCATGCACCACATATAAGTCTGAATACTAATGAATTGAATGTGAATAATGCAATATAGTGTCAACAAAATATAAGGTATGAAGTTAAAGAATTTATCACTTACAACTTTCTGGTTAGAATGCAAGGTTCAACCATCTTTTTCTAAAGCAAGGCAAATCTCTGGTGTTAATAAGTAATTATTTAATACAACTAATGTTAATGTAAGTTGTCTATTCATTCAGTTCATTTTCATTCAGTGACAATACTTTATTCAATTTCGCGCTTACGAATGCGTTATGGGAGCTTTTCATTGGCAACCGCGAATTTAACGTACTTTTAATTACTTAATACCTGTCATGGCTCAATTTGATTGAGGGTTGATTGAATTATAGCCACCGGAAAAACATGATTGATTGTGTTCAAATGCTCCTTAGCATTATGATTTGATGGTATATAAGTTAAAATGTCCCCGGGGGTTTACGTGGAAGCGTAATTAATAACGTTTGTGCGACTTGCACTAACCTTGTAGTTGGTGTCAAGGGTTTATCGGTACATGAAAGCAAGTGTACCAACTTTTTAACACTGTCTATTTACTATCACATCTGTGCCATTGGGTTTGGTTCCTATGCATTTAAATTATATTATTTTATGACCTTCTGTCTGGTTGAATAATTTATAATTATTTCGGTAACTATGCTATGTATGAGTATTTTAGATTCCACGCTTGTAGAATGATTGGTCATAATGGAAAATATGTTGGTGTTTGTCAAAGTTGGAATGTTCCGGTTTTTAACTGCTGGTTATGAATGAATATACTAAGTACCTTACTATTTATTTCAGTATTTTATTTTAATGATATGATGCAATAGTCCTGTTGGTAAATTGAAAATTGTTTGCATATTTTCTTATTACAGTTCGTAAACTAGCTAAAAATTGATAAATATGTTCCTATATACCAATGCATGCATAATTAATGCACTAGTGTTGCAGTTTTACAGATGATGTAATTAGTCATGGGGAAGTGACGTTGAACAGATCATATGAGAATCCAACAGCTATATTTCAGTACAAACATTGTCATCTGTGCTATCTTATACATACATAAAATTTAGTAACACAATTTTAAAAATCGTCTGTATGATAGCATCATAAGTGTTACAAGTTCAGACAAACCAAAGTCGACAAAAATAAAACAGAAAATGATCTGTTCTTATTTTCTTCATTAACAGCTTGATTGTGACTGCCAAACAATAAGTAAATGCAAAGAATTTGTATTTTCCAATTTAAGACTATTCTTTGCCCTTAGATTTAATATGCTATTACTTTCTGAATAACAAGTAAGAAAATGATTTGGAAATCATCTAAATTTTGTACTTAAAATATTTTTAAATTGTTTGCCATAAAATGCAGCATTCAAAATGATACAATTGATGTTCCATGTGATTTATCATGCAAGCGTCTTTCAATTTAAATAAAAGTCAAATTTTTATTTTAATCATATATTAATTTATAACCTTTATTATTTCAAACATACAATCTAGCGGAGACTAGGAAGGTTTGATACAGTTAATACTTAAACCAAAGAATTGGAATAATTATTAATTTTTCGTGGTGGTGGCAACTTATGAGATTCCCTTCTGGAACTACAAATTGATCTTCCAGATTAAAATGTACAAAATGGTAGTTAGATTTTCTTTGTTGCAAAAAATTTGTCAAATGTTCTTTATTTTTAATTTTTTCTAAAATTTTTTGACATCGTATTTTATAGTCTTTTTTGTGGCAAATATACTCACATGGAATTATTTATATTTACCAACCCTGCAATAATTTTTCTCCTTTTCATTTTCTACCTAGTCTTCAATATCGATTATTTCATCAGACAATTATGGATTAAAGAACTCATAATCAGATTGAAATTTGACTTCAATAGACTTCAGGAATAAAAATTTAGATCTTGCAAAACTTGGAAGAAACTATGTCTCTTCCCTTAGTTTCTTGAATTTTGTGAACCATCTTGTTCAGGATTATTGTGTCTAGATTTTATTTATTATCAGTTCTTACTTTACACTTGTTAACAACTTCATGTATAGCTCTTTGCATTTGCTTTGTCGAAAGCGGCATCGTATTTGTTTTCCTGGGCATACTAAAAATTTTTAATAATAATTATTGCACGAGGTTTTAGACATATCAAGTCTTTCCATAAAATCTTTTTATCCTTCTATACATGACGTGATTTACATAATTACATAAAAGCAAGGACTTCGGTACTAAATCATACTTAACACTTCACGTTGCTGTAAGTAAATTCTATAACTAGAAAAATCTTAATTAATTTTCTGCTATAAATTATTAACATTACCTCAAATGTTCACAAATCAGCATCAAATGTTTTGACAACATGGAAACCTTTCATTGTTGCCAAACCTACCAAAGACCAAACAAGCATTACAAGTAGCAAATTTAAAAATGTATCGAAACTCCCTAGTCTCTCCTAATAATACCCCATTTATTGACTGGTAAGAAAAGTTACTGTGGCATTCTCGTTAACAGGCATCAACACTTGTTACATCAGAATGTGACTCTTAAATAAATCTGGGTTGTTTTTCGTAAAATATAGTTAAATTTAAAACGGGCAAATTCTTATCAAAGTTTTTCTAGACCAAAAACAAATGAAAAGAATTGTTATAGTGATATAAATAGTGATTCACAACTTCATAGAAATATTTCAACTGATGCTCAAGAATGGGTCATAGAATGGTATTTTCAAGGTACGTATAAAAATAAAGAGTCGATTAATCACACGCTCCCATTGAAATTCTTTGATGAGTGACCTCTGATATAATGTTTATGCTGTATGACAAGTCTATTGTAAAATTTTTTAGTAAGTTTGGGTTTGCAGTTTACAAAACCACAAATTGATTGTTTTATTATTAGCGTGGCCATTGGCACTGACTGGCGTTTTAAATAATGTTTATTCCTTACTGATTAGTGAACTGCAATTTTTTGAGTTATGTACAAACAAAGGCGTTCAACTTTACTTGTAGGAAACTTGTAAAATGCTACTTTCAAAAGCAAAATCTTTGATTTTTCTTAGAAAATTAAAATTCACAGAAGGCAAATGTAGATAGATTTGGAACTGAATAAACATTAAACAATGCAATTTTATTGTAGGTATACTAACAAATATTTACTGTCATTTGATCCTTTTAAATTTATGACTGCGGTCATTGGGTACTTTAAACCCTGACACCAAAAAGAAATTGCAAATGCCAATCATGGTCTTCTAGCTTATAAAATAGCGCTTTACAACTTGGCTACCTGTAAAATAGAACACCTATTGTTTGTAATAAAATTCAAAAATGCTGTTTTGTTAATGAGTAACAAATAAAAATTATTTGAAGCGTCTGGTTAGTGCCATTGGCATTGTTTATATTAAAATACATCAATTTGTGATTTTGTAATCGTTAAACCCCAAACCATACATAAAATTTTACCATATACTTGTCATGCAGCATAAACATTATATTATTTTGACAACGATCCTAGGTCATGGATTGAAACGTAAATTCACAAGAAAAAGTCGCAAGGTGATAAATCATGAGATCTTGCTGGCTAATTTATAAAACACCTTTACCAATGCAATGATTTAGAAAGGAATCATTTAAGAACCTTCTAACATGTAAACCAAAATGTGCGGGACAGCCGTCTTGTTGAAACCAGATCTCCTGATTTTTTGTTGCAACTTCTTCCAATGCAGGTCCTACCTTTGTTACCAAAAAATCTAAATACTTTTCTAAATTTAAATTCCCTTGAATTTCAAACGGGCCGATAATATTATTATTAAAAAATCCCAGCCCAAATATTAATTTTTTGAGAATACTGCGTTCTTGTCGAAATATTCACATTAGGATTTTTTGTGCCCAATATCTTGTGTTTTGAATATTGGGTTCATTATGTAGTGTAAAAGTACACTCGTCAGTGAAGCATATCCATGACAGAAAACGACGATCATTGTTTGCTCACTCTTGCATTTCATAACAAAACACAGTCCTATCTTCTTCATCTACGGCAAAAATCTCTTGATGGCATTGCGACTTAAAAGGATAATATTTATTTTTTAAATATCTTCCATACCTGTGATTTGCTTAATCCAACTTCAGTTGAAATTTGATTCAAACTGAATGTTTGGTCTGCATTTACCAATGCCAAAACACGCTTGTTTGTGCAATCAGCTATTTGTCGATTTCCTGTATCATGATTATGATAAGTACTTTAGAACATCATTCAATAAAAACTGTAGCTACTCACCACCCCTACCTTCCGATTCTTCCAAACTGTGCTCACAGCTTTCAAATCTTTGTACATATTTTTGAATAGTATTTACAGATGGTATAGATCTTGCATTAAAGTTAATGGCAAACAAAAACTCTTCCCCCAAACTGACTCCACTATAATAGGTTTACATCATAAAAACTCTTTCTTTATATTATAATTATTCATTTTTCAGAACAATTAACCTTAACAAGCGCCTAAACGTTCACTGCTTATTAACAAACAAATGAACAGTAGCACAACAATTTCCTGATTTAAGGCTACTAATTAAAACTCTATGGCAAATCGAAAATGCTGTCGGATATTAAAATCAAGGCTAATCGTATTTACAAACTGTCAAACTTTAAATTCGTTTTTTAAAATAGTAATTGTACTTTGAGTGTTGTCAGTAGTATCATTTGAATCCTAATAATTTTCTCCTTCTATTGATACTATTAGCTTTTCTATATGATAAATTGGTGAGCAACAATCATCAAAAAATGTTAAATTCCTATGTTCGACTTTGAGAACGAACACAAGGTATTCCGGCGATCACTAGCCAAGGAATTTAAATTAAAGCACATGGTTAGTTGCCTCATTATTTTTATAGCTACCCTGAAAACATTCAGTTCAATTTTGATTTTTAAAAATAATTTTTTTTTGCGAAAACACCACTCTATGACTCATTCCTAAGCATCCTGTTAAAATATTTCTATGAAGTTGTAAATCACCCTGTAAATCGAAAAAGTTGTAGCCTTATTTTAAATGTTATACCTACTTATATTTATACGAATAGTTTGGTTTTCTCTACAGGCCGTGCTGTGTTATCCTTAAATTTTAAAATAGCAATTATATTTTGTTGGCAATTTGTAGAGAGAAAACAATCAATCACTGGTTTTGATGTTTTGCATTCATCAAATTGGTAAATTTCTCTCTTTGCTGAGCTGCTAAAACAAAACCAAACAGTTGCTTTTTTTACAAACTTCCTACAAAAATAATTAATATTTATTAGATATTATTTCTTCAGTTCAAAAGCGACTGAAGATGCATTGTCACAGCTGCTGGGAGTACCTTTAGTAAAGTCGCTTACATAATTTATTGTTAAATTTGACTACAGGGCATTTTAAATATTTTCGCAACACTGACATTAAAAATATGCAGGACAATCCATGTAGAAAAGTTTTAATAATATCACATTTGTTTATATTTAGATACAATTCAGTAGATGCTCATTCTGAACATTACCATGGACAAGAATGAGTTTATTCTATATCACAGTACTACTTTGCTGGATAACATCTTAAAGTTAACGATTATGTATTACTTTCTAAGATTGTAGCGATTTTCTATAGTAATTAATTGAATTCAAACTCATCTTCTTCAGGACGTGTAAAGGAAAATAAATATGACATGTATCACATCCCCAAACGTTGCAACGTACCTGGCTAACAAATAGTAGTCTTGTTCAAACTGTAAAGAGCTGTAGGTCTCCTATTCATTTTACATATTGTCAGTTTTCAATTGTACAAAATTTTTGAATGATGAAAATGAAAAGCTAAATAGAAATACACTGCAGCTAATTGACATATAGCTCTTGCTAATAACTTTTAACCATTGGAAGCAAGTATTTTGTTATTCACTTAAACGTTCACAGAACATTAACTTAGCTCCAGTACAAAACAAGCTGATGGTCATCAATATTACAATTTTTGTAAGTATTAGTGTGCTAAATAATACTTATGTAAATTTCAAATAATGTTTAATTAATATTTTGATCATAACATTATGAAACTCTGATGATCTTTTACCTACAGCATTGGTTCAAATACTAGCTATGAAGTGCGGTACACTAGTAGTGGACTACACAAAAAAGATAATTTTGTTACTACATACTATAAACCTTTTTGAAAATTTATTCTCAATGCTGCACAATTTAGAGTAGTATATCATACGATATTCATGTGAACCCCAGGCCTTTCAAAAGTCAATACAATAAAAAAAATAGCTTCTGCACTTCAAAACAAGCGCAGACGTAATCAGCTAACAGTTTTATAATACAGATAATTTATTTAACAGGCCTTTTTTGAGCTTTCACTGTCAAAACAAAAACTGCTTTTGTTCTTTTTTTGAACCATATTTCATTATCATGGGAGCTTTTTTTTTCTAGTTGTTTCAGTATGCGTAACTGTTAACTTTCTCATTGGTAACAAATAGAAATAAACTTTATAATTTACATCAAGTCAACACGAAGGATACATTATGAGAATTTACAGATCTAAATAGATTGTATATACAATGCTTGTTTGATACCTGCAATTCTTAGATTCATTTACCAAACAACGAAGATATTAGATGTTGGTTTATTATAAAATACTAGATCCCAATCTTACTAGGTTAGCTAAAATGTACCTTACTTCACAGTTAAACCTGATTCACTATCACCCCGCACAAATCCCTTAAACCTGTAAATGTTTAATCTTCTTATTTAGGTGTTAAGGATATTTAAACAAATTAAAGATTATTTCTTTTAATTAGCTTTAAGTTTTACAAATATTTTAATTAAGAACTTAATACTTGTGATATATGTTAATAAAATATAGCAATATAATAAGTTAACGTTTCTTATACTTAAGTTCCTGAATTGTCTTATTTTTAAGCGTATAATATTAATAAACACCTGTTCGGGTCCAAATTTGAATTTAGTTTATTCAAAATATTATATAAAGTGCATGTTTAAAATATAAAGTACTAACATATTATTTGCCTTCTATGATACATGTAAAAATTGATTCTTTCCTAAAATAAAATTGTTTATTGCATTCGATTACTTTATTTTTTCTGTACCATAAAAATCAGAAGAATTCATATTCACATTATACATACAACCCAATATTTTGAAACATTTTTCACTAGTAAGGTTGTTTCTCATTATTTGATTTGTCTAATAGTGTGTTACGTACTACGTACTGAATTGACACTACGTTTCTGAATTAATTTTACTCTACAAGCGGCTGAGTGACGTAACAATTGTTACGTTTTATTTCATATTTAAAAAACCAATTTAATGCCACATTACTGTAGGAACTATTCAGTTCCTGGGTTCCAATACCGAGAATCAAACCCGAGCCTGCTGGGTAAAAACCAGATATATTTCTATAATTTAAGTCGTGTAGATAGGCTACCACCTTTACTTGCCCTTCATTAATCAATGAGTTAGTATATATTCTTATCTCTACCTATGCATGTTTATGTTATACTTTCTGGTTTCTAATATAGGCATGTGTTTTGATAACTGTCTTGAATGTAAATTTAAATGATTGGGATCGAGTGGTTTTTAGCATGATGGGGCAGTGAATTTTTTTTTAATATGAAATAGAACGTAACAATCTTTTCCTTGTTTTTGAAGAGAACAGCTGCACATTTCTACCATGTTTCCTGCGCATATTCTCCATCACCAAAAGGTTTTCCCCTTTTAGCAATTACATTAGAGACAACAAAACTAGAAGCGGTTATAAGTGAAGAACAATATTTAAAATGGTAGATTACTATGGTAAGAAAGTGATTGTTTTGTTTATGTTGAATTATATGACATTTATTTTATAACAACAAATAACGATGTTGCTTTTTTATAAACTTTTTTTAACAGGAGACTGCATTGAAGACTGACTCAATCGCAAAATACTATAATTAAAAAGTTTAGCATTAAGGTGAATATTCGGAGATAAAACGTATGACAAACTTCAACTTGAACTGCTATATATAATCCTTCGTGGAGAATCGGTTTTGAAGCTTTTCCTTTTTTTCTATTTCTACGACCCCTCTCGACTGGCTGACGCAACGTTTTTCCAGTTCTTTTTTGTTGTGGTAATCGGTGCGAACTAATTACGTTGCTTTTGTCTCTCTTTTTCTTGTCCACCCGCTGTACCGTAACACAAAATATTAGTGCACTGGCTAGCTTTCAGTTGTGCATGTGGGTTCTATGAATGCAAATTGAACCAGTTCCCTCAGAGGCTCAGAAATTCCAGGGGTGCGGAAACGAGTGGTTGCCCTTGCAGATGTTGGCCCCGGCTAGCGGCAACCCCTCTCATGTGGTATTTTTGTGATCCTTTAAGTTTTACCTGTTACAACCTGTGGATATGTAATAATAACTCGTAGATGGATTTATGTAGTTTAATGAATTGTAACCAATGTCACAAAATAAAAAAAACAAACACAGCTAAATAAAAATTAATGCAGCACGCACCGTAACTACCATGTGGCCAGCGGCGTTGCCATTAAAAAAAACAAACAAAGAAACAATACTACAACTATAACTTATCTGTAAAGTACAATCCAGACTGATCCTCATTAGCATCAACTATCACTGCCACACTCTTACGGATAAATCTATCATTTAATTGCAACGCAAAGTTCACAAATTAACTGGGTTCTAGAACAACCGACACGCGTTTTGATAACATGCCGCACAATCTCGCACGCTTAACCCCGACTGACCCTTACCTATCGGACCAACTTAAACATTACGGCTACTTCTACCTATTATTATAGGGGGCGGCCTAGTACAAAATGTAATACTTTTAGAGATAAAAATTCTGAACTTTTACTAAATACTTTTACTCTTACGTAGGTCTTTACACTCTCTTGTCTGTTTTGCCTTTTGAGTGTCAACCCACATGAGAAGAATCAATGCAGATATAGCCTACTCAGAAGATAGGTGTTCTGAATAATGATTTCGGAGTTATCATTGTTGTTGGAGGTTGATGCAACTCTACTTACATCCTGATTTTCAATTCAACCAATTTAATTTTTACATATAATTTATGCAAATACAATTGTAAGCTTCTATTTATGAAAAGTCAGTCTGTACAATACACTTTCAATAAACCGGCATCAACATTAATAATCCTTTTTACTAATAATAAGCTTCACACATCATTATTGTTATTACTTCAAACACAATTATTCAATACAATGCAGTTTGTGAAGTTTAATCAATTTACAGTTTCTTGTCCTCTACAAAGCTACGTTGATTTCTACTGCAAGATTATTTACAGGCAAAGGCCCAACTTTATATCAACACAAAAGCACCCAACACTGGTAAATTTTACGTTAATTAAAAGTATAGAAAATACGCGGGTTTCTACTCGCGTTGGGAAAACTTTTCACTAACATTTCCAGGGTTTGGATACTTGGTTTCCAACCTTGTCGCACCTCGATCGTGGTCCATATGTCAATTCGAAGGTCTGCTGACTTATGTCTCGTAATGAATTATTGATGAATAAATGAATCCCTCCCTTTTATTATCGGTCGATTTTTATAATTTTTTTGATTCCAGGATCATTGCATACTATTTTTGTTGATGGATTGTGCATCTAAACTATTCTGATTCCGAGGTTAATATTGTTGTCCATGTAAACGGTCAGTTTGTTTCCACGCTTTTACATTTAGTACCAAAAGCTGAATCATTCGTTATTAATTTTAGAGATATTTATGAGTCTATGGTTTATTTGGAATGTATCTTCTGATTGTTCTTGAACTCGTGTAAATTTCTAGAAAGAACTTTATTATGCGGGTTATTTCCCGAGTGTGTATTTGTAATCTTTCTGAATTTAATACAAAGGGGTGTAAAGCCTCAATATTTATTACTGTTGCTGTTTAATGTATTAAGACCTTTACTATTTATCCTTTTATCAAAATTTAATATCATATTGGGATAGCAACGTTATTAAATGTAAACTACCAAAGCTTCTAAATTTTCAGGCTGTTCTGGCGCTAAAAGCTTATTTAACTAACTGAAATTAGTAAACGCGTTTCTACTGTCTAATGTTTGCTAAAGTAACACCAGCGATGCAAGGATCAAAGTAGTATTGTGATATTCTCATGATGGCTATGTATCTCATTCACATCTGGTTAATAAATAACTCTTTTACAGTCGATTGACCATCTTTTTAAATAAAGTTTTAGGCGCACAAACTATTTTTATAAATTTGAATGTACTCAAACTAAACTGTTGATTCACTTGTGTAAGAATAAAATAATGGTGCATCAATCTGATTCAATGTATGCCGTTAGTGATAATGCAGTGTACTTGTTCTGTTAAAGAAGACCTTGTCTAGTAATTATTGACAGTAACAAACTTCTACAGCGATGTTTCAGTAGATTACGGATTAAATGTTAATATGTGAATAATTAGATTTTTATCGAACCAAATATGCAAGGTTAAATTGAAGTATGTTGCAGTGCTGTCAGTGTGGAGTTTGAACCTACACTTACTTTCGAGAATGAAAACTTAAATCTGGTGTCTTTAATGCCTTTCTAGAATCTACCGGAATATACTTCTGTCTTCTTTTTGTATTAGTTCTAGCAGCTCTGTAGTTGCCAAAGATGTTGACCATACATGGGATTTTGCAAACTTGTGTAAGTGCCACAATGAAAGGCTACCTTCGGTTATAGATAAAATTAGTGTATTGTTCTGACTTAAGGGAGTTGTATTAACTGGAAAGAAAGAAATTGAAATACTGGAAGTATCTAGACTTTCTCAAATTTAAAGAATTGGAATGTAAACAGTAAGTAATTATAAGCTTTTATGCCTGTACTTTATAATTGTGTACATGTGAATTTTAAAACATAAACAGAATGATATTTATGTAATAGGAAATTAACAGATTTTAATGGATTTTATTACTTTCATTCTTAGACAATCCAGTGACAGTGTTATAGTATCCATAACTACCATAAACTAAAGAAAAGAGTGTAAACTTGAAAACATTTTGTAGTAGAATGTTGCCAGTAGTTGGTTGTCATATTCTGATACAATTGTTGTACAATAGAAATCACGATAGAATGGATTTACGTCATCAACCGTGTTTGCACGCATCAAGATTAGTCGATCGAGTGTAAAAAAACCCACGTTATTCAATATTAATATAACTGTAACGAAGCTAGAATATTCAACAGATCGCTGTTCTCCTTTTTACTTATCATAAATTCTACAGCATATGTCGTTACTAAGCTACTTTGCTCAAAAAGCATGCTACTGATATCCCGAACTGAATCATAAATTAATGACTTAAATGCATTCTTTCGTGATTTCTACTATATCTGTTTCTATTGTTTATACATCATACACGGATAATTCTATGCGCAAGAAGTTTGGTATATAATCCGTAGGTTGTTTTAATGAAATTATGCATGAAAGGGGTTTATGAAAAACTGATTTTACCTACATGTGTGTGACTTGGAGTGAACTTATTCTTTTCAGACGTCAACGGGCAAAAAAATGTTTACTTATGTTAAAAGAAGTATTTAGTTTACTGTTTTACGGTCAAATGACATACAGATAAACGTACTTAGTATTGGGCGTGGTTTTATAGACGGTGCAACGTTGCATAAAATTTAATGCAATGAATAACAATTTAATAAACTACAGAATGGATTACTTTTGTTCATAGAGGTAGTTTTAGGTAGGCCTAGCGTTCTTTGTTTCTCGATATACTTGCTCTAGCGTATAAATGTGCTACAGAGTCTTTAGTAGGATCAAAAGCTGTTTTTCTTTACAAATTTTTGCAACAAAGTTGGTCGTTAAAACCTACAAAATAGCTGAACACAAAAGATATTAAAATAAAATGGAAGGTAAGGAATTCACAGCAAGCACATAACAATCGCAAGTTTATGCATATTATGCTAATTTATACTACAAAAATAAGGATAGGAAATAATGTTTTCTTTTTTGATAAAAAAATTCTTATATCTATATTACAGCAAAACTTTATGGAGCTAATGAGGTGCAACAACTACAAAAACACAACCTTTTATAATTATACTTTTAAACATTTATAGTTACTCTAATGAAGTTATAAATACTTAACCACAAATTTGTTTTAAAATTAGATTTAAAATAGAATTATGTAACTAACTCAGTTTCTTCAAAGCCTAAATGCATTGTCAATATAACTTGCATTGTACACTAGCGCAATTGTTATTTTGAGTGGCGCAGTATATTTAATGCTGAGAAACTTTACAGTATGGTTACTATGACAACGGTATGCACAACATTGGAATAGCAATATTGCGATTACATTGAGAAATAACTGAAACGTTGGCAGACCTGTACTCTTCTTGCTGCATTAAGTTTTTAGTGCAGTTTACTGTAAGCTGATATTGTTAGCTAGCTAATTTGTGTATTTTGTATGATAATGTATCCTTTAAATTAAGTGATCCAGTGTGTATTTTATTGAAACATGATTTTCTAAATAAAGAGATAATGACAAACAAGACTTTTTGATAATCAACAACAAATTCATTCTTTAAGTGTAAGCAAGATTATAAAAATTAAGGATAAAGAATATCCTTAAAGTTTTGGGAAATCATAATGTTTAGAGTTATGCTATAGATATTATTTAAATAAATCTTTTGTTTCTCATGGTTGGTATTTCATGTTAGATCAGATGTTTGAAATAAGGCAGTGTAACGTCTTGGTGTTATGTTAAACAGAAACCAGATGTAAAAAGATAATAATCTTAAACGGACAATTTAATATTGTTGCACCCTGTATAATTTTGATTTCATTAAGCATGATATACTAATTTTTTTGTTTTTAGAAAATATAATTTCAATTAGGGCAACTATTATGATTAAACTAATCAAAAATTAATTTTTTAAAATAAATTGGTACACTTTAATACAATACTAGGATAACGCATTAGTCATTAAATAGGATAAACGTCACGGCAATAAAAACCGCTAAAATAAAAGATTTCATAAATGATATAATGTAATAAATATTAATAAATGTAGGGCGTCATGCAATAAATGACAACAGCAGAGTATACATCAATAAATTACATTGCACATGTACGTGGCTGATATATAATTAACGAAATAATTACATTGTTATTAATCATAAATTAAACTTGATACTTTGTATTTCCAGATTCTAACTGTAATTTAAAGAATTTTTAAGATTGAAAAATAAAATATTACAAGTACGATTGTTCAAAGTTCAAGTTCGGAAAGTAAAATTCAGAGAAATTAATTTAAAACGTAAAAATGTAGTAATACGAGCAAGTAGTAATGGTGGGAGAAGTAAAAGGTTGAACAAAACCAGTTTCAAGATGTAACATAGATTTTTTCGAAGGGGAATATTAAACGGTGCATGAGCTTTTGTATAACTTTGCTTGCAGATTTGACAAGGATGTTAACCATACAAGGGATTTTGCAAACTCGTGTAAGTGCTAGGATGAAGGGCTACCTTCAGGTATAGTGAAAATTAGTGTATTGTTCTGAGTTAAGGGAGTTGTGTTAACTGGAAAGAAAGAAATTGAAATACTGGAAGGAAGTATCTGGACATTCTCAAATTTAAAGAATTGCAATGTAATCAGTAAGTAATTATAAGCGTTTATGCATGTGCTTTATAATTGTGTACATGTGAATTTTAAAACGTAAACGAATTGATATTTATGTAATAGGAAATTAACAGATTTTAAATATAAGTTTTATTGATGAAATTGAGTGTTAGTTAAAGCATAAAACTTTAATATTTTGAATGGACAGGAAAAAGTATAATAAGAATAGTTAGAGTTTAACCGATTTCCATGTTTAAGATTAATGGCATTTCCAGTCAATGGGATTTATAATACCACGTAATTCAATATAAGAAACAAAAAATTGGGATGATAGGATTGTTGATGGACTAGGTTTACTGTTTTTTTAGAATTTCTTTTAGTAATACCTGGCCAGATTTGAGGTTAAAAAACAGATTTTTTTATATTTGTATCTATATCGTGACTATGTCAATATAATTTAAGTTTTGGCTGAATTTTATTTGAATTTATTTACAAACGAGATAAACAGACATTTTTAAAAGATATACAGGTGCCCCAGATGGTATTATATTTGGAAGACATTTTATTTTTTCAATTTTATTTAGTTTGACCCAAAATTTTGATGAATTTTTGTTTTATGATATTTTAGAGAAGGGTAACTTATAAGGTGATCTAACTCAGAAAATCAAAGGCAAAGGAGATCTATGCGGAGTAACCATCTTCCATGTAAGAATAATAGCGAAGGGATTGCTGAAAGAAACGGTTTGGCGCCTTTCAATTATGACAAGGGATAAGCCTTTCAGGGTAAGAGATATTGTAATGTAGTTTGTTTGTAATTCAACAATTTTATTCATCATTTTTATTTCAAATGTGTCTATTTTTTTTTATAATTTCTTCTTTAGGAACCCACTCCTGCACCATTGTAGTTAGCCAAAACTTCAGGGCATATCAAAATTTATAACGTAACGTTCATTTTACCTCTAACAACAGGCTATAGTTTTTGGAATGTAGAGCACTTTTCACAAATATGAAAATTTTTCTGAGTACATACTTGAAGTCGTTTTAGAAAATAGTACAAGTTGTATATTAAGCATTTTAATGAAAACATGCTTCCTTCCATACAGGTGTTTCATGTAACTACTTATTTGTGCGTTTCAGTTAGAAATGAATTAGCATTTCGTCATCGTCATGAGGATTTTTTCTATTAACTATTGAAATTTTAAGAAACTGCTAGACGCTTTTATTCCAATAAGCCAAGTAGATATTCAAGAGTATTATTTAAGGACCTACCTATCTATTTTCACTAGTGGTTCCAAAACTTGTATTTCTTAATAAATTAGCATACTAAAAGCAAGATTGACTTTATCTTTTTTTATTCAAGTAGATAATTTCACAGACAACATACAAGAATCTTAATGTAACATTATAATTAGATATTGTAACAGTAATTAAGGAATATATGGAACATTCTCGAAAGGTTACTTATTCAGTTTTAACTAAAGTGGCCTCATACTTGTCTACTATTAATAAAGAAGAATGACAGGTATCACAATACAATGAAGTTGTTCTCGAAGGGTTTGATGATGCACATTCTAAATGTTTTCTATTTTTTTCACTAGAATAAAGTTTTAGTTTGAACTTACTCCTGAAAAAAGTTTGATAAAGATAAATTAATGTAAAGATGAATTTGCTTATGTAATATAGATGTGTTAGATAAATTACCAGTAAGATAAGTGCTGTAATAGCGTTTAATTCGTTGTATTTACAAGATTAAATAAATGCCTACAGATAGAGATTAATCTAGTGTTAGTGTAAACAAGACTGTAGATATTTGTGATTCTGAAGAATAGATAGATATATAATAGATTTTTATTTGAACCCATGTATTATATGGTAGTTAGTGTATATAATTGTATTACATAAAACAAAAAATACATTTTATCACTGCCATAACTACAATAAGCACTAACTAGATTATGGTGTCCTCTCGGTACGAAGGAAGTTCAAAAAAGGTTTAAGTTTTTGTAGTGTAGTAAGTGCTTCCATTCTGTTTTACGTTTGCGATTAGAATTAATCCTACCATTCTTTTCCCATTCCCTTTCCTATAGAACTTGATAAAGTACTATGCACGAATGCTAATGCAGTGCATTACTAGAAACACATGGAAAGATATCGTATTCGCATGTGTATGTGTGAAGATTGGAATCCCGAGCCGATCACCTCAACTCTACTACACATAGCAGAGTGCAAACCACTAAACGTTATTATCTTCATTCATTATTACACATTAACGTGCTGGTGAGTACCAGAGATTTTATTTTTTCCTTTTCTTTTTATTTACCTATTATTTACCCGCAATTATCAATGAACCAATCCCTTACAGTTCGCTCTAATACAATTCATTTAATGATCGCAATCGAAGCCAAATTATTGAGTAAAAAACATTTTATTTTAATTGTGGGTTAATTAAATTGCATGCAATTTAACAATCTGTGCATTTTTCAAATAATATACAAATTATTGGAAACATTCGTATAATACAGATGTATAGTTATTAACGTAATATTTATCAACACACGTTTGTTTATCACTTTTAAAGAAACGTGAGCTTATATTAATAAACACAACGAATTGTAAATTGCATTTAGTGGTTAATTGCAACCTTATTTATTTTGATCAAAATGTCTGAAAGAGAATTAAAGATTCTGTTAGCTAATAGAGAAAATTCTTTTTGATTTGTTAAAAAATGTTATAAATGATCCAAATAAAATTGATAATTTCGAGACAAAATATTCCAAACTAGAAGATACTTATCTTAAATTCGAAAAGCTTCAAAACACGATTATGGACGTAACCTTATGAACTTTACCTGATCAAGAAGTTGATATGATAGCTCTATTGTCTTTTGAAGATCTATATTTTCAAATCAAAGCAGTAGCAATAAGGGTTTTTCCTACTGTAATATCAACTCCAGGGTCGTCTCAAATTTCTTAGTAGCAAACTTTCAATTAGTCCACCCTGGTTTGACAGTTCGTTACAAAGCTGGAAAGCTTTTTATGATAGTTATTGATCTTTGATTCATACGAATTATAGCCTAACTAAAATTGAAAGGTTTCATCACTTAATGCCTTCTCAAGACCGGCATAAAGTATTGTTAAAAGTTTACCATAAGAATATTAGTAGGTGATTTGCTAGATAATATGCATTTTAATACGGAAAATCTAAATAGTTTTATGCAGTTTATCCAAACATTTTATGAATATGTAGTGTCATTAAAGGTTTTGCAAATACACTATCTTGATGATTTTAGTCTGTTTTATTTGGCTTTCAGAATCTTACCAAATGACCCTAGAAAACAAGTTTGAAATATCTAATACAGAAGTGTAAATCTACTTTCGACCAATTAAGTTTATACAAAATCAGATGCAGACATTAGGGTTGTCAAAACTACCAAATACAGCTCAATATGTTAAACCTTCACAAATAATAAAGGGTAACACAACTTTAACATCAAATTCGAATTTGCAGCGTTCAATTGTTACTACTTCCTATTCGAAATCGTGCCCTTGCTGCAAAAAAGTTCGCATACGATTTACAAGTGCTCAAAATTTTTGTCTTTGTCTACTACCGACAAAAAAGACAAAGTTCAGGCTTGTAACCTATGCTTCAATTGCTTAAAAGCGGACCACAGTGTATTTAATTGTATACCAAAAACCAATTGCCTTCATTCTGGCCATAGGGCTAATTCAATGCTTTATCCTACTTTTGATTTGGTTAACACAAATAATGCCAACTCTGAACCTAGTATTCTGGCACTTACATCATTTGCTTCTGATAGCGAAGATATTGCTAATTCGAAACTTACGGTTTTGATCCATGCGAGCACCATTACAAAATCAAATTGTTCTTTTAGGAAAAGCTATTGTTCACAGAACAGATTCGTCTATTGTTTTTCAACCAGTCAGGGCACTGATTGACTCAGATGTTCAAACATCATTTTTAAACATGTTGTGTGCTCAGAACTTTAGGCTCCCGGCCCAAAAATGCAACTAATTGTTGCAAGCTTAGGTGAAAAACTCATATTAAAAGTTAAAGTCACATCTGATTGTTTAATTACATCTCATAGTAGCGAAAAACCTCAATTTAATTAAAAACTGTATTAGTACCAAGTATTACTTCCAAAATGCACTTGGTAGAGGTACCTACAGATATTGTCAACCAATTTAAGTACTTACATTTGGCGGACCCAAAATTTTATTTGCTGTCTAAAATAGAATTGTTACTCGGCGCTGATCTATATCCAACCTGTTTAATGACGAAAGGTTGTGTCCCAGTGCTGAATCTCTGTGGGTACTCAATAGTGTATTTGGTTGCTTTATTATAGGTAAAGCTAGCGTTTGCTGTAATGCACCTGCTACTAATATTCAAAATGTATTATTTAGATCTCTAAGAGACTCGTTAGAAGGGTCTTTACAAAAATTTTGGGAACTTGGCGATATTCTTGATCATTAAATTATAAATCCAGATGAAGGGAAATGCGAACAAGTGTTTAAGGAATTTTAAAGTCGTATGAAAGAAGGTACATTTGTGGTATCCTTACCTTTCAAAACAAACGATTATCAATTTGGAAATACTTATGATCTAGCTCTTAACCGTTTATATAATTTAGAACGCCGCCTTGCTTGACAACCTCAACTTAATGAGAATTATGTAAATTTTTTTCGTAAAAATGAAGGTCATATGAGATTTTTCCAAATAATGAGAATGGATGATACTATATTCCACATCATTGTGTGGTAAAACAGTGAAATAGCACTACTAAGTTTGTGGTGCGGCTGGTTTATTGTGAACTGTGTGATAGTGAAGTGGATTTGAATGCTGATGCACTCGCTGGTAATGCAGGAAACGGGAAAGCGACGGCGAGTTTTAAATAACAGAGGGAGAGAATTAATTAATAAGTAGCAGTGGTAGACGGTGGACGATATCACAGAAACAAAGCAGGTTGTAGTTTGTATGGTCTTAAGAAAATTAAGTGTTAAGTTGGCATAGTTTATATAAAAAACGGTTTTATCCAATTCCAGTTGTAACCTACACCGAGATTGTGAAATTCAGAAAATAAAGTATTGTATGTGTTGAAAATTAATTACTATACTTTTAGTCTGACGATGGGACACCTCAAGTTAAAAGTGGTATTAGATGTTTCTGCACATTTACCTAATTGTCAATCATTGAACGATGTCTTATATACCGGCCTCAAATTATAATGCGATATTGTTGAAATTGTTATGCACTTTAAATTGCATCCAATTGTGTTTAGCACAGACATTAGTAAAATGTACAAGATGATCCTTCTAAGGGAGGAAGATCAGTGTTTTCAGTTTTTGTGGCGTGAAGTTCCCACACAAGCAATTAAAGCTTACCGTTTAAAAACAATAACCTACATTGTCTCGTCAGCCCCATACTTGGCGCTGAGGACCTGAAGTTACGTTTTATAACAATATCTATTTAACAGACATTAATAACAGCCGTACTATTGAAATAGACCAAATACTTTATTAAGTGTACTTTTACAACTTGTTCATGACTGATTATTATTATAACTAAAACATATGTCAAATTGACATCTTTCAATATATTAAAACATCAAGTCCTCTATGAATAAGTGATGACTACACTACAGTTCATTTATACAATACATGACACGCCTTTTATTAAGAAATAGCATTATTACACAAATAATATTATAAATCTAGTTTAAGTGGTGCTCTCACAACACGACCACTTTTAGTAACAGTCGTATGTGCAGTAGGATTTGTCGGAGATCCGTGTTCCTGAAACGAATTGGAATTCTGAATTAAAGTATTGGTTTCACCAGCAGGAATTACTTTTTTGTTTTCTGAAATTGATATTTCTACTGAGTTATCATTTCTTTGGTTACTTGAATAACGTGGTGTGGTGGAAAGTTGAAGAGGTCTTAGATGTTGACAATTTCTTCGATATTGTCCATGTTCGACCTCAACCAAGTAATCTCGCTCTCCACATTGTTTTGAAATGATACCAGGCTTCCAGTCCCTTTTGTTATTTTGCATTAATATGCGTTGTCCCGGTTTAAGTTTATCAAGATCCTTCACACCTCTGTTATAGTACATTGCTTGTTTATGTTGTCTTGCTTGTAATTTACTTTTGATGCCTTTTGTGCTGTACATAGGCTTTAATTGCTGTTTTACTACAGGAATTGAAGTTCTAATCATACGACCCATAGCCAGTACACAAGGAGAAGGTAGGTCATCCTTAGGCATAGCATTGTACTGTAAGACTGCTAAGAAGGGGTCCTCGTTATTTGATAGGCTTTGGTGAGAAGACCTTTGACTGTCTGAATGGCTCTTTCAATCATCCCATTTGATCTAGGATATATAGGGCTTGAAGTTTTTAAGGTAATATCGTATCTTTTTGCAAATTTTTCAAACTCATAGGAGTTGAATGGTGGACCATTGTCTGAAAATAATTCTTGAGGTATGCCATGAGTTTGAAATACGTTTTTAAGTGTGGATATTACTGTTTCTGCAATTTTATTGTGTATTTTGTTAACTACTGTTAGTTTGCTGTAGTAGTCAACCACAACTAGAAAATGGTTTTGGCCAAGCGATTTGAAATTTAGGCCTACCTTTTGCCAAGGCAATTCAGGAATGTCATGTGGAATCAATCGTTCCCGAGGGTTTGATGAAGAGTATCACTGACATGTTATACAGCTAAGAATACGATTTTCTATTGCTTGTGTGATTCCAGGCCAATAGATGGATATTTGAGCTAATTTTTTACAGGAAACTACGCCTTGATGTGCCCGATGTAACAAAGTAAAAAATTCATCCTGAAGTGAAGTTGGTATTATCATTCTTTATTGATAAAATAAAACTCCTTTGTGTAGATAAATATAATTTCTTACCATCCAAAACGGCTTTACAGAAGGAGGAACGTTTGATTTATGGTTAGGCCATCCATTCATGACGTAAAATTTTACTTTTTGTAAAGCAGGATCTTCCTCGATTGCTCTCAGTAACCGTTTTTCATTATCCAGTGTTGTAGATATTATTGAATATACACGTAAAATACGTGTTTAAATAATTAGTACTTATTGTGTCACGAGTTGGGTCGCGACTTAACGTATCAGGAACCTGCATAAGCTTTCCTGGGACATATGTTATTTCAAACTCATATCTTAGTAGACGAAGCACTAACCGTTGTATTCTAGGGGAAAGCTCATCTAAGGGTTTCTTTAATATGCCCAATAATGGACGATGATCAGTTTCAACCTTGAATTTATTACCGAACAGATAATAGTGAAAGCGTTCACAGCCAAAAACTATGGCGAGCAGCTCTTTTTCAATATGGTTGTATCGTTGTTGAGTTTCTGTTAATGATACAGACGCATATTCAACAGGGCAACCATCTTGATTGATCACCGCCCCCAATCCATAGGGACTAGCATCAACAGAAACCACTGTATCTTTTTCAGGATTAAAAAATGACAATACACCTATCTCCCGATTTACATTGTAGATACATTCCTGAGAAAAACGAGTAAATCGAAAATTAAAAATTTTCAAGTCAAAACCGTGTAAATCGAAAAGCTTGCAGAAAATGCATAATTTTGCTATTTAACAGTTGCGATTTTTTTCAATATTTTTAGGTGTACACAGAAATAAAAATACAATGCATTGACAGGTTAAAATATGTATGTAATATATTACGGAAACACTTTTTTTTTTATTTAATTACAATACATACATTAAACAGAAGAACAAAAAATAAAACCAAAGGTGTTTTATTATCCTTCATCACTGTCAGAAATTACTCTTTTCCCTCTGAATGTTACTTTAATCACAGCCGTTAATTTATAATAATCTAAATTATGCATTCACTTGTAATTTACGAATATGGAAAATTAAATCTTTCTGAAACTGTGAAACTTTCACTCAAATGTACAATTTTCCGTAGATAAAACTTTAATTTTATGCGAAGAAATACAGACACAGTGTGCGTGTGCAGCAAGTCAGCACATAAGATCGGGATTCCCCGTGAGATGTGTACACAGCGCACGTATTCAATCACAGTAGCATTTAGTAGAGTGCGATAAAAACAAAAAAAAAAACTTATTTGGAAAACCGTGTAAAAGCGAGAACGTGTAAAACAAGTACCGTGTAAATCGGGGGATAGGTGTACTGGCGTTGTGGTGACTAATTGTTTTAATTTATCAAAACATTTTTCTTCATTAGCAGACCATTGCCATGTATTCTTAAAACTTAGTAATTTCCTAAGAGGTGCAGTTTCTGTCGAGAGGTTTGGAATAAATTTAGCTAGGTATGTAATCATTCCGAGAAACCTCTGTAATTCCTTTCTATTGCTGGAGGTGTTCATCTTCTGAATAGCTTGTATTTTTTGCCCATCAGGAGCTATGTCTTGTTCGTTGATCACATGACCTATAAATTTTACTTGAGTTAACCCAAACGTAGATTTTTCTAAATTTAATGTCAAGCCTGTTCTTGCAATTCTCTCAAGAACTAAGTTCAAGCTTTGATTATGTTCATCAACAGTGTTTTCAAACACGAGAATATCATCAAAATAGGCTATTACTCCTTGTAATCCGTCTAGGGTTTTAGGATTAATTTTTGGAATATCTCGGGAGCCGATGAAATTTTATAAGGAAGGCGAAGATATTTATATCTTCCGAACGGGGTTGCTATGGTACAAAGCTTAGAACTGTCTGCGTCGAATGGAATTTACAAGAATTCAGATGATGCATCCAGTAAAGAGAAATATTTTGCACCAGCCAATTGACTAAAAAGCACGTCCTGAGTGGGTATTAGAAAATTTTCACGTTTTATAAAAACGTTTAGTGCCCTAGGGTCCATACACACTCTGATGTCACCACTTGGCTTTGCAACTACAACAATGGGATTCATCTAATCTGTAGGTTCGCTTATTGGTACTATAATATTTTCAGTAACCATTTCATCAAGCTTTTTTTTTACTTTTGGTTTTAAGGCCAAGGGGATTTTTCTAGCAGCTGAAATGCGAGGTATTGCATTTTCAGCTAATGTAATTTTATAGCTCCCGTTCACACAACCAATACCTGAAAACACAGATGAATGTTTTTCTAAAATTTCCTGGACGCCACTAGGCATGTATTTTGAAGTTTCTGCTAACAGCACCTGCAGGATTTTCAATAGACTTTTTCTTAACATTAGGATTATTAATTATTTTCAATTCCCTAATAGCACCAAGTCCCAACAATGAACAGGCAGATGTTAAATCTGCAACATAAAACAAAATACTCTTCTGCATTTGCTTATAACTACATTGTAAATTAATTTTACCTAATATTACAATTTTATGACCTGTATATGAACATAGTGTAGGAGTTGTTTTGACTAACTCGTTGTTGTCAATACCTAAACTTTTAAAGTAATTTAGATTTAATATATTAACTTGACTCCCTGTATCTATTTTTAACGTTACAGCTACATGACCTATTTTAATTGTTTCTAACCACTCTACTGAATTAACAGTTGCATCAGTGATTGTCCAGACAACAAGATCGGTTGAATCAGACTTGTTACTGTCGAAAACATCTAAATTTTCAATTTCATGAACATTCAGTTTTACAAAATTTCCTGTAGTGACCTTTCAGCTTACATCTACTACAATATCAATTTAAAGCAGGGCACTTACCATCTGAATGTATTAAACCACACCTTGTGCATTTGTTACCTTGTTTGTAGTTATTTCCCTGGCTAGAAGATGTCGCAAATCTACCTTGAGCAGGATTGTTCTTTCTAACTGAAGATTCACTAGTTATGCCTTTATTTTGCTTCTCATTACGTGTTATTGTACTAATACTAGCTGTTTCCCAAATGATCTACTTTTGAGTATTTACACTGCTTTCCATCAAACGACAGATTTGAACCACCTCATGAAGTTCCAAGTTTTGTACTTGTAATAACTTCTCTTGGATTTGTGCATCTCTTATGTCCAGTACAATTCGATCCCTTATCAACACATCTTTTTCTTTAAATTCGCAAGTAGACGACAGTTGTCGTAATGCAGTTATAAACTGATCTACCGTTTCATCCGGCAGTTGGTCTCTTTTAAAGAATTTAAAGTGTTCGTACACCAAATTTTTAATTAGATTTGAATATGCATCAAATTTTGATAACACAACACTTAACTTAGACTGGTCTTCTTCAGAAGTATATTCAAACATATTAAATATTTGAATTCCTTCATCGCCCAGAAGATTAAGTAAAATGGCAATTTTTACATTATCTGCTTTTGCTGTTTTCCCACTTGCTAACAAATAAAGTTCAAATTTTTGTTTCCATAGCTTCCAGCTATTAGCGATGTCACCTTTAAAGCGCATTTCTTCCAGTGCCTTGCTTTGGTACGCCATGCTGCTTTTTGTTTTGTATGCAGGTTTTGATAACGCGTTTTTTAACAAAAATAGACTTTATCAACCAAACTTCGTTTGGTTAATGAGATGGTCTAGTCTGTCGGTCGGTCTGTCTGTTTGTCCGTTGCACGGTTCCCGTGATGTTACAAGACATATAATATATGATTCTTATCCAGTTTTTTACGCTGAATACGAATACGCTATTCATTTTTCGATATTTCAATTATTAATCAAGATATTGGACTTTAAATACGAATTTTTACACATTACTATTTATTATTTTCGCGTACAATTAAATTTCAAATATTTAACACAAAGGTAAGTAATATTTGTTGAACTTAATGTCTAAGTTTGGTTGTGAGCCGTACATGCGGCTTATTTTCTAATGCTTACTATTTACTACTAATTTCAACTAAACTGTAATAAATTGCAAGTGTGTAAGGTAGGTTCTAAAAATATCCATCTTTCTAAAAATAAAAGGGTACACGAGAATCTCGACCCTCGCTTTGTATACAATTATGAGTATTTCCGAAAACAGGTAGCTTGGTGGTTGTGGACAGATGCAAGTGACATTCCAGTAACATGAATTTTAGTAGAAGCAAACGTACAGTGTACAGTTAGCATTGAGTGGGTGTTGTGCTTGTGCATGCGATTCTTTTGATATAAAATATATATATATATATATATATATATATATATATATATATATAGGTGAGTTTTCTCACTGAGTGTTTTATCCTGATTAATTTATTTTTCAAGAATGTCATTGAAGTGATATTGCATGCGAATTTATTTAATTTTAATATTCTTTGCGTAGAGGGGTTGCATTGAAATTCTATTATTTTTTTGTGGCCGTTATGGGCTTTAAGATGTATGTCATTTAAAATTATACAGAAAGGCAAATTTGACGAGGGAAGGTTGCATCGCGTGTTTTATCCCTTTGTAACCATTGCACTCCCTATAACAAGGCTCTAGTATTTGGAGGAGAGTTCAATGCGCGTTGTATCCCTTTGAGCTTATTATTCCCAGTACTAGATTATGATTGAATTTGGAATGCACTGCGAGTTGCATCCCTTTGCATTCGGTGCGGCGCATTGCGAGTTGTATCCCCTTGCGTCGAGCCTGGTAGCTGGAGCGGGTTCATCGCACGTTGTATCCCTTTGGACTCATTGCACCACTCAGTACCAGGGCGTTGGAGAAATATAGTGAGTAAACAATGCGTGTTGTATCCCTTTGTTTACCGAAATGTGATTTTCTGTATTGAAATAACTTTTGCAAATATGCCCATATTTTAATTATAGTTTTGATTTGATTAATATATTAATGATTGAATTTTTGGGATTCTAGACACTCATTCAGGGTCTTGATTTCAGATAGAGATCTTCGGAACCACTTCGGATCCTTTCCCGGGGGTTTTCTAAGAAAAGAAAGGGATTCTAGTTTAATAAAGAAAAGATTTAGGTGATTGATTAATTGGCTTTACTATTAACTATTAATTTTCAATTCGCGATTAATATTATCTTTACACCTATGTAAAATTCCCCCTACTTCCCCCTTTTTTTTTGTTATTCACTTACAAGTGTAGCTTTGTCTTTTCATTCACACTTTTTCACACCGTAACCGCAATTTTTTTTACACGATTTTTACCGCTGCCACCATGTTATGTTTTATATTAACGTTTTCTAACAGTTACGTTTTATAACAATATCTATTTAACAGACATTAATAACAGCCGTACTATTAAAATAGACCAAATACTTTATTAAGTGTACTTTTGCAACTTGTTCATAACTGATTATTATTATTATAACTAAAACATATGTCAAATTGACATCTTTCAATATATTAAAACATCAAGTCCTCTATGAATAAGTGATGACTACACTACAGTTCATGTATACAATACATGACAGGCAACTCGTTCAAGGCGGGGTGAAGAAATATCCATTGACAGTAAAGTTTTACGTTATGACACCTATGTTGACGATATTTTAACCAGAGCTTTTTCAATCGAAACCCTTTTAGAAACAAAGAAACAACTGTCAAATCTGTTGGTTTTAGGTTGTTTTAGTTTGCAAAAATGGACTTCTAATTGTCCACAAATATTAAAAACGGCTTTACTGGAGCATAGGAAAACTTCCCTTCCCTTTGGGGTGGCTTACCCCAGTTATTTTCAAGGCATTTATTTTATACAAAAATTGTGGTTGGCCCATTAGGATGGGATAATTTTATTCTAGGCAAATTAAAGGTGGAAATGTCAGAATTCTACGAGAATACGTGTTTATAAAAACCATTAAAATCTACAGGTTTTTTTCTGTGCGTTCAGTAGCACATAATGTTGTAGTAGGGTTTTCTTATGCTTCAGAATGCAGTTATTGCGCAGCTATATATTTGGCCAATTTTAATGAAAAGGGTGTAGTTATTAAAACGAATTTGCTTATAGCCAAAAGTCGGGTAGTACCCTTAAAATCCATGACAATACCTTGCTTAGAACTTAGCGGAGCATTTTGCTGTTTTGATTATTTAAATATGTAATTGATTAATTTGAATGGGGTACTATCACTTGAACCTAGCCTTGCCTTTATAGATAGCACAACCGTTTTCTAATAACCAAAAATATCCGAAAATACCAAAGCTAAAGTTCAGTAAACATTTATTATGGTTACAGCAATCTGTGGATATTGTGGATAGCATTGTAAAAAAGAATGGTAATGAAAATGCTCGATTACTAAGAAATAAACGCAGGACATTCTATCGTCAGGAACTGAGAAAAGCCAAAATTGAAGCAACTAATCAATTTACTAAAAATTTGTCTAATCCCATGAAAAGTATGTGGAGTTTAAAATAACAGTCAAACAAAAGTCCAATGCAGTGATAATGTAGTACTCAAATCCAGTGATTTCAACGCTCACTTTACTAACATTGCGCTTCAAGTTGTGAAAAATCTCCCGTTGTCTCATTTAAGTCCAGTAACGTTACTTAATTCAATAGAAATACCCAGTAATGTACATTTTGCATTTAGATCAGTAACTTTGTCGGAAGTTAGAGATGTTCATAAATTCTCTAAAAAACTGTGCAAGCCGTGACATCTACAAATTGAAATCTTATCTTATAAAATCAATCAAAGATACTATAATTTCTCCTCTTGCAAAAATTATAAACTATTCCTTTCAAAACAATATTTTTTTGGACTCACTCAAAATAGCTAAAGTGCTTCCATTAGATAAAAGAGTGATACAAATAATGTAAACAACTATAAACCTATTTCCATATTACTAGTTTTCTCAAAAATTTTTGTAAAGCTTATGCAAATACAAATTGTTGACTATTTTAAAACTAACAGATTATTCCATTGCTTGCAATTTGGGTTTCGTTCAAAAAAATCTACATTAAATGCTGTTTTATCACTGTTGAATACAATTTCACAGTGTTATGAAAGTAAAGAATTTTGTCTAGTTACCTGTTTAGATGTCACCAAAGCTTTCGACTGCATTTCCCATTCTATATTGATTGACAAATTATCCTTTTATAAATTTAATTCAAGCAGTTGCTTACTATTGAAATCATTTTTAAAACAGAGAAAACAATATGTTGCTTTTCAAGACTCACTTTCAACTGTTGAGAATCTGGAGTAGGTGTTCCTCAGGGATCCATTCCGAGTCCCTTACTGTTTTTAATACACATTAACGATTTACGTTATAACTTAAATTCAAAATCGATTCTATTTGCAAATAACATCACTTTGGTTGATTCCTCAGTGAACATAACATCTTTGCATAAATCACATCTAATATCTAATACATGTGCACAGTCTTGGTTTCTCGTAAATCAACTTTCTTTAAATAAAAGTAAAAACAAAAAGGTAATGTTCTCATTAAGAGACCGTGATTTTAAAAATCCTTATTGCGTTAAATTTTTAGGTTTATACGTAGATGCTGATCTGTCTTGGACTAAGCATGTAGATTACTTAGCAAATTATTTAAATTTTGTGGTGTACTTAATTCGAAATCTTTAAGATTCTGTTTCACATACGACAATAATAACAGCTTATTCTGCCTTATTTCACTCTGTGATCTTATACTGTTCCTTAGCTTGGGGACTCGCATCTTCAGCAAAGAGAATCTTTTCAATCCAACGGCGACTCATAAGAGTGATTGCAAATCTAGGTTTTCGAGACGACTGTCGCACTTTCTTTAACACTCTCAATATTATGCCTCTTATATATTAAAAATAATCTATCACAATACGTATCACACAACCAAATCCACACCCATGACACTCGGAATAAGCTAAACATCTATCCCAAAAAACAACGTTTGAATGTATCCCGCAATAGTGCAAACTACTACTGTGTAAAATTTTATAATGTATTACTAGCTGGCTTTCAAAATTTGCTGTACCCTCAATATAAAAGAAAACTAACAGCATTTTTGATAATGAAAGCATTCTACTGTATTGATGAATTTGTAAGTGGTAAATTACATGAAGTGAACTGAAACATCATGAACTGATCTTTGCTACCTTGAACTTTTATGTAATTTATTATTGACTCACTTTAAAGTGTATTTGCTGATTGCAATAGCTTCACTAGTACCTGTACGGTTTTATAATTGCTTCTTTGTTACATGTGTTTATCGAATGTTTATGTTATGTATTATATCACAGGACTTGTACATAATGTTTATACATTCTGAGCACCAATAAAGAATTCATTCATTCATTCATTCATGGATCCAAACTGCGCCATATTTACTTAAACCCTTTGTAGCCAACAGATTAATTAAAATAAGAAAAATATGCCTCGTATAAAGTGGCACCACGTTGACTCAAAAGAGAATCCTACGAATTTTGGTTCTCGAGACATCTTAGCTTCACAATTATTAGATCACCCCTAGTGGTGATCTGGATCTTTCTGGCTTAAGCACCATGTTGTCAGTGGAGGAGTTCAACTGTTTATACATTTAATACATCTGTTATAAATTCAGAATTAAAGTACTGTGTGCTGAATATAGAGTGTTGTACTTCGGAAATTAAACAGCCCGATTGTAACATTATCTGACGTTTTTCTAACTTTTTATGTTTTGTGTGGTGTATTCGTTTTATATCAAATTGCGGTGTCAATTTTTCAAATCGTCAATTCGGTTCCGTAACTTCACAAGAATTACGCATTGCTATGTTAAAATTAGTAAAGCTGGCACAACATGAACATTTTAGCAATAACATTGCTTTGTTATCAAGAGAGAGGTTACGTCTCCATCTCTTCAAAAACTAAGTGTTTGGTTAGACCTCCTGGATCTCCTCAGGGTGGGGATTACAAAATGCCTTCATGACTCAGAATGCCAAGCACCCTTTGTTATTGCAAAAAAGTGTTATTTATCTAAACTTACTATAAACTATTTTCACATTTTTCTTATTTACATGTAGGTCATCGAAGCTATTGTCAATCAAAAATTTTGGATAATAGGCATAAGAAATGTCATTAGGTTTAACCTATCAAAATGCACTGTCTGTATTAGACTGAGGACTAAACCACTATACACATATATGGCAAATTTAAGTTCCCTATGCGTGACTCCATCATGAACCTTTCTTCAACGTAGGAGTTGATTATCGAGGGGGACCCTTTACTACAAAGGAATCTAAGTGGCGTGATGCAAAATTATTAAAAACATATCTTGCATTATTTGTTTGCGTAGCGACCAAGGCCGTGCATTTAGTGGTTGTGTCTGATTTTACTACAGACACTTTTTTAGCCGTTCTCGAAAGATTTGTATCCCGGTGAGGGGTATGCAACAATATTTATGGCAACTGTTATACAAACTTTGTAGGTGCACACAGACATTTATTCAAAGTTTTTGCTTACTTCGCTAAGATACAGGTCCAGGAACAAATCGTTTGGCATTTTAACCCACCTTCTGCCCCACACTTTGGAGGTCTTTGGGAGACTGGGATTCGTAGCACCAAATATTACTTAAAGCGGGTTACTAAAGACCAACCTCTTAACTTTTGAGGAAGTGACTACTTTTTTTTCTAAAATAGAGACGATAATGAATTCGCGCCCTTTTTGCAAATTATCTCCTAACCCTAGTGAATTTGAGGCTCTGACGCCAGGATATTTTTTAATCGGCTCATTGCTAGTATCAATTCCCGAGAATAATAACGTCAAAGGCGTTCCCAATAATCGTCTTAATCAATGGTAGTTACTGCAAAAAATGCAGTCCCATTTTTGGCAATGCTGAAGTTTAGAGTACCTGCATACTCTCCAGCAGTGTGCAAAGTGAAACATTCATACACCCAATTTAAAAATCGAAAATTTGGTTGCAATAATCTATCAGAATCAACCGCCACTAAATTGGAAATTGGTCAGAATCTAATCGTTCAGACAACATCGTTCGTGTTGTTTCTGTCCAAACTGCAACCGGTGTAGTGTCCAGGCCTGTAGTTAAACTATGCCCACTACTCTTGAATTAAGTGTAATTTCTCATGTTAATATTATTATTATTTTATTAAGTTTCTCATTTTTTTTTAATTTGTGAAACATACGATTTATGCACAGAATTAACTATTAATAATAAAAATTTTATTTTATCTACTGATTTTAGAAACCCTTTGATTTCGGTGGGTGATGTTTACGCTTGCGATTGGAATTAAATTTCTTACCATTCTTTTCCCATTCCCTTTCTATACAACTTGATAAAGTACTATGCGCAAGTTCTAGTGCAATGCATTACTAGAAACACGTTGAAATATATCGTATTTGCGTGAGTGTGTTGTGTGTGTGTGTGTGTGTGTGTTGTGTGTGTGTGCATGTGTGTGTGTGCGTATGTGTGTCTGCGTGTGTGCGTGCGTGCGTACGTGCGTGTGTGCGTGTGTGTGCGCGTGCACGCGTGAAGATTGGGATCCTGAACCGATCACCTCAACTCTATTGCACATAGAAGAGCCCAGCCACTAAACGATATTATATTCATTCATTATTACACATTAACGTGCTGGTGAGTACCAGAGGTTCTATTATTTCCTTTTCTTTATATTTACCTATTATTTACTCGCAATTATCAATGAACCAACCCCTTACAGTCCGCTCTAATGCGATTCACGAGTTATTGTTAATCTTGTTAAATAATGTGGGAGCTTGATCAATAAAAGATTTTTGAACTCTATTGCAATATGGTAGTTGTTTATAGAAGTCATTGATATATCTAGTATTACGATGGCGAATAGTATTTGTGGTCAAAAATTTATTCCTCGTTTTGTAGAATAAAATCAGGGTTTCATATACAAACGTACCAGTGAACGTAAGAATATCGTTTCTGAAATAAAGGTTTAGAATGTAGGTTTTTGTCGTATGACACATAATACACACGGCTTTTTTTGAATTTTAAAAATGGAGTATGTGAGTACTTCGGCTATACCGAATCTCATTTTAGATTCAAATAGGACATGATATACTTTGCAAATGCAAGTGAAAGATAATTCATTTAACACTGTTCTAATTGCAAAACAAGGGGAGGCGAGTTTTTTGGTTAATGAATTAATATGGTCTGTCCACGTTAGACCTTAGTCGATACTTTAACATAAAAATTTAGAAGCTAAAGCTTCATTAAAAGATATATTAGTGTCAGTAATATTATCAAGGCATGAAGGTCTAAACAGGATACAGCGGGTTTTACTTTCATTCACAGAGGGTTTCTTTATTTTAAACAAATGGTGTGCCAACAATATCTACTGTCATATTCTTTGAGAATGAAGTGACAAAAGAAGCTTTCCACATCAGACTAATACCACCAGCATAAAAAGTACATTGTGCATATTAGATAGCTGTAACGAAGTCATGTATATATAAAAATATTACTGGACTAAGAATTGATTCTTGCAGAACTCCGATGTCTAAGAATACACTGTTTGAAAAGGTGGGGTTGGTATTAGATACTAATATAACAGATTGTGATCTATCACTGAAGTATGATTGGAACCATGAATCAAAATTTATTTTCTGTAGAAGAATATTGTGATTAACACACTCGAATGCCTTACTTAAGCAAAAGAAAACAACACCGGAAGACTTATGAACCCCATTTAATGTTGCATACAACTTGGAAAGAAAATTATGCACTGCATCAATGGTGCATTTGTCACACATGAAACCAAATTTGACAGTGACAAAGATGTTATACTTTAGAGCAAAAGAAATTACACAATTTTTTATGAGAGTTACAATCACTTTAGAGAGAATTGATGGTAAGAAAATAGGACGGTAGTTACTTTTGGTGACTGATCTGCCTTTATGAATTGATATAACAATCACATACTTGAGGCAAGATGGGAAGATACCACTAGTAAAACATTCGTTGATTAACCTGCAAGATACTGCATAACAGTTGTAGGTAAATCGAGTAAATCACTAGCCGAAAGATTATCATCACCTGTACTCATTTTATTCTGAAAAGCTTTTATGAATCTGAAATTTGAGCAAGGTCGGTTGGAAAGATCATGACGGTATGGAACTTAGTATTTTTGTAATTTTTAAAGTGATAGATAGCAACCGTGCAGAATAAGTGATTAATAGCTGTTAACGCTGGTGCAAAGGTGTGAAAGTGTGTTTAACTTATCCACTATAGGGACCTCGTCACAACTAAGTAGATGAATAGTTGGACTGGGGGTGGTTTGTCTACCTGATTTCATTAATGATTTTCCAAGATTCTCTTTGTGCATTACAGGCTGTTATAGGTGAACGGTAGTTAAAATTTAAAAGTTCGATAATTACTACACCGGTAGCATAGTATAAGAGACACTATCACAGTTGGCAGCGCCGACTCTTATACGGATTTCGGCGCGTCAAGTTCTGATGATGTCATCGATATTACACAATAATTTGCATATAAAAATTAAACAATTAAAGATAAACGAGAGTCATTTTAACCACAAATTAATCCCTTTTTACACAAATGAGTAAAGATTACTTACATAAGTGATCCGGTATCCGGCGGAATGAGAGATCATCCGTCGACGCCATCAAATGCGTAAGGAACAGCTACAGCTCGGCTCGGCTCGCTGCGGTAGACATGGAGGACATCCACAGGCATGAAGTTCGAAAGTCCTTAGGTGGCGGTAGATTTATACCTATGTAGGGTTTTGACAGGAAGAAGGTAAAGGTAGACAAAACAAAGAGATAATTAGAGAAGGAACTACATAGGTAAACCCTAAGATAGATACGTTACCAGACAATCACGCGCACATAACTTCACGATCAAAGGCAAAATGGCCACGATTCAGCGCGTCACCACAACTCCTTGTCTAGTATTGGTCTACCCCTATAGGGATATGCACACTACGCAAACTCACTACTATTACGTGCCGGAAGCACCGCCTAGTCTATTTACAATGTTCCCGCGTCTCGCGTATTTGAAAATTTGGCGGGAAACTTCCGTACATTAAAAACTAAACTACTAACAATGTTAAAGTGCAATGGCACGTAACAATCGCGACAAAGCCACAAAAGAAAAACTTAAAAAAAGAAAAAGTCTGTTAGCACAGTAACAGCTTAAAATCTAAGTCCTAACTACCCTACATAAACCCTAACTTAAAACCTACAAAATGTTTATATAAGGCAACACCTGGTTTTTCGACCGATAACACGTCTACCGAAGTACCAGGAAACGGAATAGGTAGCCCGATAGTCTTTGACTACACTAATTACCGACAGCACAAATTTGTCGGGGAGCATGAAACACTACTTAAACTAAAACAGGTGCGACAAGTCGCCTAAACTATCATAACCTATCTAACTAGAGCTAACATAAAAGTTGTTATGTGCAAACACACATGAGTGTTGCATCAAACTATTCTTCTTTTTGGCAAGAAGTGCCCAAATTTAAAATGTTCATGAGAGTGCGTCACCTTGCACTCTAGCAAATTTTGTTACTGGTACTTTGGTTTCCTAATGATGCACATTTAAAACTTGTCCATGACATCGTTGTGAATCAACAAATTTACCAAAAGTACCACCTACTAAATCCTTATATGCTAACCTGACAAATTACATTTCTAAATCGGGTTAGCTTTTTCACTTAAATTTCAGAAAGATAATTCCCACGTCTGATCATATATACCACACGTTAGGACGATAAAAAGATAAGATAAGATCTCAAATTGATGTTAAAGATAGTAGATAAGATAATGACATTAAGCTTAAGTTGTTATCCTCAAAGGTAATGAATAAGATAACGGTATTAAGCTTTAGTTATTATTTGAGATACTAGATAAGATAACACGATATTAAGTTAAAGTGATTATAAGAGATAGTAGGTAAAGTGACATGAATTTAAATAAAAGTTATTACTAAAGATAACCGGTAAGATAACGCGAAATAACTCGGAGTCATTCCTAACGGTAGTCGGTAAGATAACGAGAAATTAAACCAAAATTATTACTAACGGTAATCGGTAAGATAACGATACTAAACTAAGTTATTACCAAAGGTAATCAATAAGATAACGATATTAAACCTAAAGGTATTATCGAAGATAATAAAGAAGACAAAGATATTGGCCTAGTTATTACCCAAGACAATGATAACAACAAAAGAGTGGCTCCAGTAGAGCCGTTGAAATGGGATTGACCCGTGCCCTCTAAAAAGAGAAACCTGTGAAGCAGGTCCGTTCACACGAACAGCACGGGGGACCGGCAAAGACCTTTGGGTGCATTCCTGCACCCAGCGTTGATCGATATCGGTGAACTATCACCCGATATCCACTCGGTATATAGCGATATACACATTCACTCACACATTCACACACTCATACATACCTTCACTGCCAGAGCCCATGCACTGACAGCGGCACCGCATGACCCCACGAAAGATTCGCAGAGACATGGTCCAGGTGTCTGTGGAAACCTCCCGCGCAACCACACGGTGACTAACAGAAATGAAAAGGCAGTAGAAATAGGAAAGGTAAAAAGAAGGAGGTTGGTTTTTTGGAGTGCATAAGAGGCACCTCCAGGTAGAAGAAAGTAGAGGAAGGGCTCGCATTGAGCAAAAGCGACAGAGGGAAAGGTGGATAGCAAAGCGCTACTCAACCAACCAGTGTGGTCAGCAGCTCGGAATGAGGGAACATCATTCTTATGTGGCAGACGGGTGTTCCGGGACAAGAACAGGTCCACCGAGAGAAGAATAAGGCATAGCGGAGATAGCGGGTTAAGAAAAAAGTATAGTTTTTGGACAAGCGTCCAAGAGAAGGTAGAGAATTGTCCCTATTAAACACAGCGCAGTCTGAAGGACCACCTGCGATATTAATCCGACAAGATAAGGTATAACATATGTTAACATTCACTAGGCTCCTAAGAGAACTAGTGCGATCATTTTCCTAACGAGTACATTGACTACGATAATAAAATCAGACAAAGGTAAACACGACAACTTAAAAGTATCATTACAGATACAAACACACAAAAACAAACTGTTTTAAGGTAGTTTTTAAATCGGTAGCACCCTAAACACACAAAATGTCCAATTATAAGCAGTTAAATACAGATACACTGTCCCAATATACTAAAACAACCGAGAATTTAATAAGATAACAATAGGAAGCCATAGCACCTCACCACAAAGTTCAATAAAAAACAACGAAAAAAAAAAGTTTATAAGTTATGTTGATTTAGTAGAAAGAGAAACAAATAATGATGTGGTATAATGTGGGCGATTGCAATAATTCAGAAGAAAAACACATGGAATAGGCAATCCTAGTTCTTGCAACTGCGAATATGAACTATTTCTTTCAATGGCATAGATCGCGCGTGTCCTATGTGAGCCCAAAGAAGAAAGCATTCACTCAACATCGGCTAAAACCAATCATAAAAATTCAATGAGTTATTACAACCAAAGTTACGACAATTACCACACAAAATTAAATGACGTAAGATAAACACTAAAAACCAATTAATATGTAGTAGGAAAAGTTCAAGGGTTGATTAAATGAAACGACAGAGTTATATTTGGGGGTGTAGAGGATAAAGTGATATATAACTACGTTATGATTAAGAAAAAGTTAACCAAAAGAAAAAGATAGCTAAATTAAGGTAAGTAAAGTTAAACGTGTAAGAAATTATATACTGTATGAGAGAAGGAATAAGTAATTAAAGATACTAATTGATGGTGAAAACAGAAAAATATTAGGTGAATCGTGAGGAGAATGGAACGTGAAAAACTTAAGTAGCATTTGGGTCGGCAGAGAATGGCTTAAGGTCTTTAATATGCCACCTGCCTTGGCGTTTTCCTTCAGCATCCTGAAGTTCGTAGATAAGGGGACTAATGACACGAATGACCTTACAAAGAATGAATTTAGGGGCTAATTTTGAAGAAAATTTCTTAGATGCATCCGATAAGACATAGTTCTTTTTCCAAACTTGTTCGCCCAAGGCGAAGGAAATATTTCGTTTACGTAGATTATAGTGGTCCTTACTCTTTTCGTAAGCTTTTAACAAATTTTTTCTAACGTCGTTAAAGATAGAAGGTAATGACTGTTGGTCCTTGTCCCAACGTACTTTATCGTCAAATTCAATTACGTTAGTATCGTCAGGCACTAAACCATAGTAACTCCCATCGATTGGGGTATATCTTCCAAAAACAAGAAAAGACGGAGTGAATTGGGTTGCTTCGTGTTTAGATGTACGCAAAGCTTGAGCAATTTTAAAGATATGTTCATCCCATGTAGTATGGTCTGAATCAATATAAGACGAGATAGCGGTAATTAACACTCGATTTACTCTCTCGGTAGGGTTTACTTGGGGGTGATATTTTGCGTTAAACCAAATTTTTTGTACTTTATAACTTTTAACGAAATTCTGAAAATCTTTAGAGATAAATGGTGCACCATTGTCACAAAGAATAATCTGTGGGACACCAAAGATAAGAAAGACATTTTGTTCTAGAAATTTAATTATAGCTGCAGATGTAGCTTTGCGTAAGGGTTGCACCATAACAAATTTAGAAAATCAATCGGTAACCACTAAAAGATATTGATTACCTCTTTTCGATCGGGGGAGAGGTCCTAATAAGTCAAGCGATATTAATTGAAAGGGATAAGATACACGCTTAAAGTTACCCATTAAACCAGGGCGAGCATCTTGTGAACTCTTATGGGAACCACAAATTTTGCAGCTCTTAATGTAGCGACAAACAGATTGCTTAAGTGTGGGCCAGTAATATAATTCAGATATTTTGGCGAGAGTTTTCGTAACACCAAGGTGTGCAGCAATGGGATCGTCGTGACATAATTTGAGCACCTCACTGCGGTTTGCAGTGGGCACGACCAGTTTCCATTCAGGTATATTCGATAATTTATGTGGGGACGAAGATACAAATTTATATAGTCTATTATTAGTTACTCGAAAGGTAGGAAATTTGTCAGGATTATCGGAAACTTTTTTAATCATATTGAGGTACCAGGTATCCAGAATTAAATTTGGAAGGTTTAGAGAAACAACATCTCGAGATAAGGCATCAGGTACGATATTTAATTTGCCAGGCCTATGCCTAACGTCAAAAGTAAATTGGGATATACGCAAGTTCCATCTTGCCAAACGACCTGCGGGCTGTTTCAAGTTATTAAGCCACGTGAGAGCTGCACAATCAGTGATTACGGTAAAGTGTGTACCTTCGACATATCCTCTAAATTTCTCGATGCCAAAGATAACGCCCAATAGTTCCCGTTCGGTAGCAGAGTATTTTTGTTCGGCAGAAGTTAAGGCACGGCTCGCATATGCGATTGGATGTTCTAAACCATTGCTTACCTGGAATAACATTGCACCTAACCCAGTAAGTGAGGCATCGGTTTGTATATAAAACTTATCATCGAAATTTGGTGAGATTAAGATAGGTGCTGAAGTGATTAATGTTTTAATTTGTTCGAAAGCCTGTTGAGATTCTAAATTCCACTCGATAGTTTGGGATTTCTTTTTTATTTTTAATTAAAGCGGTAATGGGTGCAGATATAGTTGAAAGATTGGGTAGAAAAATGCGATAATAGCTAATCATTCCTATTAAACGTTTGATTTCGGTAACAGTTTTAGGTGTTTTAAATTTAGTAATGGCATCAACTTTAGCAGGATCGGCTCGTAAGCCAGTCCCATCGATAATAAAACCAAGAAATGTGAGGGATGAACGACAAAATTGAGACTTTTCCCAGTTTATCTTAAAACCTGCTGCGTTTAAACGTTCTGCAACTTCATTTAATGTGACGATATGTTCATCGAAAGAACTTGAGATAACTAAGATATCATCTAAAAACACAAAGGCACGTTCTTGATGTAAGATAGGACCTAACGTTTGATCCATAGTACGTTGTAAAGTTTGTGGAGCGTTACAGAGACCAAATGGCAAAAAATTATATTCGAAAAGACCTCGGCCTGGGACACAAAAAGCAGTTTTTTGACGAGAAGATAAGTCGAGAGGTATCTGATAAAAAGCTTGTCTAAGGTCGATAGATGAGATAAATTTTGCGTTTCGAAGGCGGCTTAAAATCGAGTCAGTTCTAGGTAGAGGGTAAGCGTCTGGAACAGTCACGGAATTCAACTTTCTGCCATCAAAACAGACACGCCATTCGTCATTCTTTTTCCGAACTAGTAATACAGGAGAGGTCCACGGTGAATTTGAAGGAGAGATAACACCAGATTCTAACATTTTGTCTATGTCAGCATGTAAATGCTTTTGTAAGGCAGGCGATAAGGGATATTGACGTTGCTTAAAAGGAAGGGCATCACCTGTAGAGATAACGTGTGTTGCAGTTGTAACGCAACCAAGTTCGGAGGTATTAAGTTTGCGAAATTTATCGATTGTAGCGTTAAGAGTTATATTTTGGGAATCAGTAAGAGAAATTTTGTTAGATATTCCTGTAGATGCACAGGAGTTCGTTTTAATGGAGGTTTGCCATGAAAAATCTTGGAAGTAAAGTGACAAATTAAAAAGTTTACAGAAATCAACGCCCAGTAGAAAAGGATATGCTAATGCAGGGACAATCAAAAATAAAACGTCACGTTCAAGAGATTCTACTCGAATTTTTAACTTAAGGGAACCGGTTACATGTATTTGATTATCGTCAGCTAAATTTATGGAAGTTTTCTCGGGAATAATTTGAATTTTAATATTTTGTTGAGATAATTGATGTAAACCTTCGTTATTTATAAGAGAACGTGAAGAACCTGTATCCAATAAAGCAATTACATTTAAGGAACCAATTAAGATAGATAAGTGTGGACGGTTATCGAAGGGTTTTTTAACGAGTTGTGAAACGGCAGCAGTCTTTTTATGATAAAAGGAATTGACGGTTTGTAACCACTTAGACCACTCGGCTGGAGTAGTATAGCATAGTTCCTCTAATGAAGGTAAGGTATTTTGTACATTAATAGTAGCGGTATTATTATTAGATAAATTTAATGACGGTACAACGTTAGAAGTGGTTTTATAATTTGAATTTATTGGCGTCTGTGTCCGTTGGATGATTGGTGATGAGGGCGATTTTGGTTTCTTGAGATATTCACACCCTGATTTGAAATATCTCGACGGAAGTTTCCCGATACGTCAGGATTACAGTTGGTGCAGTTAGATTTGTAAATATTTGAGCGACCACAACCATAACAAAAAATATTTCTAGGGTATGTGCAGACAGTGTAGTTATGTCCACTTCGCTTGCAGTTCCAACAGGTAAGTGAGTTGTTAGTGACGGTAGAAGGAACGTTAAGTGTAGATACTTTACGGGAAGCTCGAACTTGGCAAGCTAGATCAGGTTCTA
This sequence comes from Platerodrilus igneus, assembly GCA_036346225.1. Classification (NCBI taxonomy): domain Eukaryota; kingdom Metazoa; phylum Arthropoda; class Insecta; order Coleoptera; family Lycidae; genus Platerodrilus; species Platerodrilus igneus. Next base: position 9,683,659 of record JARFIW010001381.1, read on the forward strand.
GAAGACCAGATAATTTCTCGGGCGGTGGTCGATATTTGTTAATTCTTGACCTCACTTCTTGAAGAGAACGACATAGGTCTTTAAAGTGGGCTAGCGAAGATATGGGCTGTAATGCCAAACGTTCTGAGAAATAGGGGTTTAAATTTCTAAGTAATTGATCGATAATTTCGGATTCGGAAGGTTTTTTGTCGAGTCTGCTATATAAAGCTTCTAATGAGGTAATAAAAGACACAACATTTTCGTCGGGACCCTGGGTTCGGTTACGTATTTCGTTCCAAAGGTCGTTAATATAGCCATAAGGTAGGAAGTCTCGTTTTAAACACGCAACTAACTCCTCCCAGGTAGAAATTTGGTCTCGTATGTTTCTGTACCATATTAATGCGGAGTTTGCGAACAAGTCACCTGCTGAGACAAATAGGTCGTGATCGGTACACCCGCGAGAGATTTTAAAATCATTGATACGATCAAGAAAGGATGGTAAAGAGACCTTCGAATCAAACCCTTCGAAAGTGAGACCCCATTTGTATACAGGTATAGATTTTCCTACAGGTTTGGGTTCGGCACGCACAAGATTTGAAAAGGGTAACGATATATCTACGTCTGCATTAGGATTAAGTCTTTCTAGAACAATCCCTTCAAGCAATAACACCTCGGACAACAAACTTTGTTTAGCTTGAGTCGCTTGGTCGTCGTTATATAAAGATAGTAATTCAACACGCTGTTTGACGTGAGTTATTCTCGAAGTCAATCTCCCTAGCTCGATATTAGTAGCAGCAGGATCCGTTCTATTTATTATACCCGATATATCATCCAAAGATAATTTAATTTCCGATACGTTAAGGGGCCAATCGCCAACGGGTTTCTTTAAGATATCAATGCCTTTGGATTCTTGAGCCAAAATAGCCCTGAGCTGAGATCGCCTATCATTCTGATTACTCGCTGCGATAATATTCCTACACTCCAGCTCGTAGATCAATTTGAGGGATTTTAAATGTGAAACGTTCATTGTGAATAAAATATTCAAGACACGATATATAAAATATAAAATAGTTAGACAATTCGGGAGGTAATAAACGTTACAGCTATTTTAAGTTAATACGATACGGTATTTAGGGAAGGAACCTTGTTAAAAACGTCACGGTAAAGAATAATATGCTAATGTTAAAGCGTTAATTAATAAACCACTAAGGAAACATTTAGGGTGTATGACAGCAAAATCAATGTTCAATTAAATACATATTTTGTTGATAAATACAGAAAGGCCCTTCAAAATAGAAAAAAAGGACGCAGGTGATATGTTATTTAATCTATAAAAACAACAACCTATAGTCAAACCTTCTTAAAAAGATATAATAACCGATTGCGCATTGAAGTTTCAAAAACGGGAATGAACAAAAGTTATATTTTAATAGGTAATTTTGTAAATAACTGTATTTAAAGACATAAGGTAAGGTAAATGCTTAACAAGGGGATATATCCTTCATAAGTTACAAGAAAGTCCTCCAAAATAGAGGAACAGAAATAGGTAAGGTATTATTTTATAGATAAAACGATTTAATGCAGCATTTTCAAAATATATTCCAGAGGTCAAATCGTTACGTTAAATGTTTTTTTTAAACATAAGGTTTCTTTAAAAAAGGAGTTTAAATATTAGTTAAACAAGTGATTGATTAAAACGCTTTAAAAGACACTGAAAACTTAGGTAAGCAAGAGTTCTATATTTAGGAAACAATTTTGTTATTAAATAGGCATTTTTTTAAAATGTAACATACAAGAGTGCATTTAAGCTTCAAAAAAACGGGCTTTTATGGTTAAGAAAACAAATAAGGATTATATTTTAACTGATATAAAGTAAAATGCAATTAAAATATTTATTTTACTTACTTGAGAAAAAAGTGAGGTTATCCATACATCTTTGAGTTTATTTAGAGACTACACAGTTTTAGATAAATAACACATATTTGCAGATAAGTGGAGTTTGAATTTTACTATAAAACTACATTAATATAGATAGGTTAGCAATTTGATAATATGTACATGTTACAAAAATAAAGTTTACATTGCAAACGCTAATCTGTCAATTACTGAAAATATTTCTGGGAGTTTTCAAAGGTACCAACATGAAATTAAAACTTCACAGATATGTTAGGTAACATAGATCATATAATTTAAGGAGATTATTTAAATGAAAAAGCATGTTTAAAATTAATCTAAACATTCCATAGGTATAGTACCACCTAAATACACACGTTGGAGCGCTAAATTGTTATACGTGAACGGTAGTTAAAATTTAAAAGTTCGATAATTACTACACCGGTAGCATGGTATAAGATACACTATCACAGTTGGCAGCGCCGACTCTTATACGGATTTCGGCGCGTCAAGTTCTGATGATGTCATCGATATTACACAATAATTTGCATATAAAAATTAAACAATTAAAGATAAACGAGAGTCATTTTAACCACAAATTAATCCCTTTTTACACAAATGAGTAAAGATTACTTACATAAGTGATCCGGTATCCGGCGGAATGAGAGATCATCCGTCGACGCCATCAAATGCGTAAGGAACAGCTACAGCTCGGCTCGGCTCGCTGCGGTAGACATGGAGGACATCCACAGGCATGAAGTTCGAAAGTCCTTAGGTGGCGGTAGATTTATACCTATGTAGGGTTTTGACAGGAAGAAGGTAAAGGTAGACAAAACAAAGAGATAATTAGAGAAGGAACTACATAGGTAAACCCTAAGATAGATACGTTACCAGACAATCACGCGCACATAACTTCACGATCAAAGGCAAAATGGCCACGATTCAGCGCGTCACCACAACTCCTTGTCTAGTATTGGTCTACCCCTATAGGGATATGCACACTACGCAAACTCACTACTATTACGTGCCGGAAGCACCGCCTAGTCTATTTAAAATGTTCCCGCGTCTCGCGTATTTGAAAATTTGGCGGGAAACTTCCGTACATTAAAAACTAAACTACTAACAATGTTAAAGTGCAATGGCACGTAACAAGGCATTAGCAGCGCATCTGGAATTTAAGTTAGTCTTAGCTACTTTGTAAATCTTATTAAATTTTTTTTTGTATTGAAGGTAGTATTTTTTTAAAAATCTGGAATCATTAAAACGATTTCATAAGGTGTGGAGGTATTTCTTGTTCTTAGCAGATGTTTTATACCATCTGTAAGTCAAGACTTCTGCATTTGATTGATTCAGACTGATATTTGAATGATGTCCAGTTAAAATATATCAATCCTTTTGCTTGAGGTAGGATTAATTCTAGTGTCGTCCTTTGCTTTGCATTCTACCCTTTTTTAGCTGATATAAAAAGGATATATGTGCGACAGAGTGTAGTTGCTGCCTAGATTTCAAAGGAGCAACATATTGTAACAATTTTATTTTTGATTAATAAATCCCTTCATCAAAGTGCGAGAATAATAGAACACTTTTATTAAAATAATGGTAAAATACATTTAACAACTAAAGTAATACGTTAAAGCAGCATCGTCCTTCAGTGTTCTATTCGAGGTTGAATATCTGTGTCTTCTACAGCTATTCGCGCGCGCGTTTCGGTATGACAGCCTCCTCCTTGGACGCTCCGATCGCCCGAGCGAGTTTGATAATCAGTCGGCCATACGTGGAGGAAAAGATAAGAAATACCAGAGACTTCAGGCCGGCAATTTAAGTATAAATTTTGAGGAGTCGGAACACATCTTTGAATAGCGCGCACGTACGACATGAAAAATGCAACTTAGAAGATAGGAAATTCAATCCCTTTTGTTAAAACCACTTTGTTAAACGACGTGAACAATGCAACTTAGAAGATAGGAAATTCAATCCCTTTTGTTAAAACCACTTTGTTAAACGACGTGAACAATGCAACTTAGAAGATAGGAAATTCAATCCCTTTTGTTGAAACCACTTTGTTATACGACGTGTAAAATGCAACTTAGAAGATGGAAAGTTTAACCAATTTAAAGAAGACCACTTTGTTATACAGCCTGACGAATGTATTGTGACCGTATTTAATTCTACACCTGGAACAACTCCATGTGGTAGAAGCTGTTTAGGATGAGCTGGGTTCATACTACATGCAGTAAACATCGCATGATATAACAAGTACCTCATCTAGGCGAGAAAAGCAGTTTTTGGTTCGTAGTTAGCTTTAAGTAATTTCTTGTGTTTCAAATTAGAAACACGCTAATTTGTTCTTATGTGTAAGAGCATAAATTTATGAAAGTTTCAACTATTGCTGAGCTGGATTTCCAGTGTCAAAATCAAAATTCACTAATTTGATGTTTTAAGAAATCACACGCGTGGTTCAATATGAATCGTTAGTAACAACAACAGGTGTTACTGACGTCACTTATTTTTCTGTAGTATACTGCTGACAGATGTGTTCTTGAAAGCAAATGCTTCAAACAGCTTTTGCACAAGTTATGTAAACAAGAATATTTTTGTGATCTGCTTTTTTTAGAAACTAAAACTAATACATGTAACTTAAAAAGGAAAAGCTTGAGCAATAACATTTTTAAATGTAACCTGCCTGAACAGATCTGCACGGGTCGGAGTATTTTTGTGTAACAAGTTTACAACATACTCTAAAATGTTTGATTATGAATAATTTTGATAAACCTTAATTTAAAATTCACGAAGTAATTCAGTTATTAATTAAATTTTGTTGCATTGCATTTTATTTTAAAAGAGATTCTTTTTAGTAAATTATTGGTTCAAGATTAAAGTTTTTTATTTTGATTAAATCTAACCACAGAAAGCTAACATCTTTAAGAGTAGAATTTTGATGCCAACTTTATATAGAAAATATCTTTTCACTATTTCTTTATGTATATTTGCGGGACACAAATAGTGTTCCACCTTTTTTATTAACCTAACTATTATAATTTCTTACAGGAACAGCGTCTTATTTTATTAAGACAGGTTTTTGTCATCGAAGGCGATCTTTTTTTCTTTGGGTCTCCACGTCCGCCCTTAGTAATATGCCATGCCATTATCTGAGATTAAGTTTGACATACAAACAGATTTCGACTTCCCCCCCCCCCCATTTCTCATAGCTCTACCCAAGGAATAGACCCCTAGTTATGTCGGAAGACTTCGTTTCACTGGCGCCCATTCAAAAAAATACGCTTCACTGGCGCCCATGCGTGAGGCTAGCTGCGCCCATTCGAAAAATTCGTTTCACTAGCGCCCAACGTCTAGAGTCACATATAATTAGAAAAATACGCTTCACTGGCGCCCATTCAAAAAAATACGCTTCAATATACCTACCACCGCCTCCGGGCGATCAAAGGTGAGCAGCGGAAAGGTGACGACCTGAGGGAGTTCTCCAGCTATGCGGGGTGCCGAGGAATGGGTACACAAGTGAAGTCGTTGGGGACGCACATCCGTCAGTCCTGTTAGACGAGCTACCTGATGATGGAGCGGCCTGTGGCGAATAGCCATCTTGTCGGCGAAAACCACAGGCCAGTGTGCCCAGGATCCGGATATCGTGTAGTTGGAGGACAACCAAGGGGAAGATCCGGAAAACTGCTCACTGCATCAAAACAAGAGGATTCCAGGAGCAGGTCTTTTGGAATCTAGACCAACATATATATTTAAGAAGATCAACCTATAAGAAACGCCACAACAACCAGTAGAAGAATTCCAACAAGCCAAAAACTCTCTAGAGTTATAAGGCCCTATAACGACGCTGAGAACGTCGCGTCCAGCTACTGCAGAACAGAGTGTTGAATTTCACTCTGGCACAGCTAACATCAACCATTGAAGGTCGTGTTGAGCAGCAAAAAACTTACATACAAAAAAATATCTCAGGGGGGTACAAACACAGCTAAGAATTTTTTATGGGCACTGTAAATGGAAAGAAACACTTAATTGGAACAAGATACTTGACATATAATTTTTTAAATAATATCACTAATATGCAAAATAAATTTCAACCAAACAAAAAAATTATAATAGTAGTTGTAAATAAATTTTAGCATTGGTACATTATTATTATCATTTGATATAAAATGTACTAAGTGCAATAAATATTAAAGTATATGTTGACTATTCTAATAATCAAAGTCTGCCATTAAATGTAATAAAAACTGTAAAAGTACCTTAACCACAATTATCTAAATGTAAGCATGATTTTAATACTTTTAAATTCAAATAACCAGTTCATAGGCAATGCTTGACAAAAAATTTCATGAAACTGCTGTCTTACATTGATTAAACTTTACAGAGACTAGTCTGGTTGTTCGAATGTAACTCTATTAGCTGCGTTTAATTTATTAGATTACATTCGAACAAATTATTTAATCAATTTACGACAGATGATCTTAGATAAAGATAGATCATATACGTACCTGAACTCAAGATGGCTATAAACAACAAATATTACCTTATTTCAATTTTATTTTTTTAAGTGCTCTAATTACGGAAGTTTCAAAATAATTGCGAAGTCTTTATACCAAACAAATATCAACTGGCAGAATTCGCTGCTCCATCAGGATTTCACCTCTGCGTGTGGTTGGAAGTTAAGAAATATACCTGTCTAGGAAACATTCCAAATCAACAATTTAATTTGTCATGTTTTTGTTCCAATGAATTTAAATACGAATTAAAAATTGAAAAGAAATTTTTCTTACCCATACTAAATTTATTAAGATATGCTTTTGAGTCCTGTCTTAAAATACTGCCTTAAAATCCTCCATAAAATTCCATCTATAAAACTCTATCATAAAACTCATTTTCATCTTGAAAATGAATTTATAGCAGCTCATCTAACCACCACTTATCTAAACAGAAATTTGAATTTAAAAGCTATTGTAAGAAATAAAGAGTCAAGTTGTTTAGACCTCCATAAAATCTAGAATCAAATAGACTGGCCAAAGGTTTTAGTGAACCTAATTTTATCATCAATGACTAAGACAATCTCGTTGGAGTAACGTTTGGCTGATTCTTTATTCGTTTGTAGGAGTACACTATCTTCAGTTCCAGGGTATGTTCAATGGCGACAATGGTAATTTATATACCAAAAACATCTTTATCCTGATGACTTCCCTCAAGTGGACGAACATTTGAGAAAACAAATGGAGTAAAGGTAAGTATGGTTTTTACAAAATACAAAAAGTGTTGGTCAATTTAAGATAGTTGAAACTTTATCTTAAATGATTTCCAGTCCAGATTTTAGAAAGACTTAGTTCAACTATTTATTTAATAAAGTTGAACAAGAGTGGGTTGATACTAAAGTACACATCAATCAAATCTGAAAGAGTCTTTCAAGTGATTTGTCCAAGGATACTAATGTAGATTTTGAGATGGGTAGACATGATGTTGGTGATCAACTAGTAAGGTATGTCGGAGAGGATTCTGAATCTGTCGTAAAGCAAGATGTCAACCAATGTAAAGACAAATCAATTTCACTTACTTCTCATGTGTCAACTCGTTCAGATCGTACGATTCAAGCCCTAAAACGATTTTCTAATTCTTCATATAATTATCCTAGAAAACAATTATAATTATTACATCTTTACTGAGTTAAGTTTCGAAAGTGAAATGGTGATATGTCTGAATAATTAATTCTCAATACATAGTTAAAGTGATATAATAGTTTGGTATAAAACATGTAATGGTTTATGATTATTGTTAGTAGTACTTGTTCTAGACTGTCAGATTGATAGTTTTGTCTATTTTATAAAGATTCTAATAAAATGTTTTCTGGAATATAATATAATTCGCCTGAGTAGCCAGTGTAACACCCAAGAACATTTTTAAATTAATTTAAATTTCAAATGATATTTTCGGCCAATTGCAAACAATCTGATCTAAAATGTAACCCATCACTGACCAGAATTAATATAGTTACCCAATCCTAGTTCGACTTTAGGTGACAATTGACACTTTAAATGAACATAACCTATCAACTGATATCTAACATCCCCTGAAATTTAGAAGATTTTAAATTAAGGCGCCAAAGGAAATGCTAGTTTGTTCTAGAGAATTCGAAACCGGAAGTGCGTAATAAAATGTAATTTTTCGTGATATCTATAAAAATATTAACAGGAAATACTTTAGAATATTGCAGAATAACTTAAATTTAAATATAGGGTAGTTTCAATTAGCAATGGCAATAATAAAAATCGATTTATACCATTAACCTAAAAGCACATGTAGGGATGATATACGATTGTGAAATATGTAAGATTTTTGATTGGCTAGAACAGTCACGTGATTAAAGGTATATAAATATGGGAAGTGGAAAAATTCAAACACACAACACACAAAGCCTCACAAAGACAAAAAGATATGAAAAAAGGCACGTAAATGTGAAATGACTAGCCCGGAGCTAGTGCTGGTTACGCTGCAAGATTGCGTAGCAGTATTGATTATATGACTGTGTACCTTAAAGCAATGGTTAGTGATCAGAGCTAATAAATTAGTATGCTTATTACGGGAAGAATAGTGAATTTAAGTAGTGAATAAAAAAAACAGATAAGTTCGGTTCGTAAAGGAAAAGTAAATCGTAATAAATTTAAGTATAATCAAAAAACTAAATGGTTCAGCTGCAGGGCGGTTAATGGTAGAAAGTGCAGATTTATTAACTGCAAAGAAAATGATACTTAACCACACCTATACGGTTCATTATTGATTGATTGTGGAAGTTCGGATTTTGGAAGTTCGATTCCAAACCAAGTTGGTACAGGAGTAGAGAGATATCAAGAGTTTCGAGTACAAAATTTATCAACAACCGTGTTAAGCACTATCAACCCTGGTGACGATAAGTTGCCTTGGTGGTATTGTAGAGAGTGGAGCAACAGTGGGTATTGCATACCTGAAACAGGTATTGAGTTAATCTTTGCATAAATGGTTCAAGAGAACAGACGTGTATATGCATGCATACACGTGAGGTTGTAAGTATGAGCTTTTATATAGTAATACATATGCTTTTCATGAATATGTTAAGTTGCTAAATTAAGGTTGGAATTTTTGAACATTCTGAATTTTGTGTAAAATATCAAGAGTTATTAGCTATGTTTAATTTGGAGTCAATTTGTTTTAACGTTAGAATTTGCAGTGCTTAGTACAATATTTAACAACTTGGCTTAAGGGAACTTTTAGTTAAGTAAGAGATATTGATTTTATTTCATTCAAGTATGTCGATATAGTAAATGTAAATAGTTATATCACCATATTAAAGGTTACTAAATTCATTACTTAATACGAATGTTGATATATATATATATATATATATATATATATATATATATATATATATATATATACAAATAGAGCTCCTTTTTAGTCAATTGGACTAGTCTAATATTTTTAATCAATTTCTGTAGTTTTCAAATTGGGATATTGTCGTCCAAAGAATGATACGATATTATTTTTGCATCAATTTATTAATATTCTAACGTTTCGGCAACGGTTGTTGCCTTTATCAAAGATACTACAAAAAAAATTAATAAATGTCAATAAGGTAAAAAATCATTTTAAAATATCACAGTACTTACTTAAAATCTAATGCCAAATAATCAAAAGAACCCCAAACATGGGGATGTTGTTCAAACTTTAAAAACAGCAGACATGTAAATGACATATGAACAGAGCACACCAAGGGAGTTTTTTTTTTGTTTAAACTTAATATTAAAATATCACATCTACTTGATATAAACAGACAGCCAAGACTGAACAATATTCGAAAACCAGTCTGCATAAATTAGGTTCCATATGTACAGTTAGATTAAACAATAATATATGTTTGCAATGAGCCTTGACTTTATACAATTGGAAATAATTATGTTATCCTGTAAAGATTAGAATAAATAGGATGTAAATTTTGAGTATCTTGTCTAAGGTTAATTGAATTGTCTTCTATATATGTAATACGCTTCTAAAAGATCCGAATCTTATAGTTCGTTTCGTAATCTAATATTTCCACCTCTTCGTATTTGGGGATGTGCTGGGTATTGTGTACGTGTTGTGCAAGGGCACAACTTTTCTTTCCCAATTTAGCATCTGATCTATGTTGTGTTAGACGATTTTTTAACCACTGACTCGAGTTTCCCACATACGTTTTTTTACAGGAGCAGGTTATCTTATATATAATATTACTTCTAAGTAGTTTACTAGTATCATCTTTCAGTTTTGTAAAAAAGTTTCTAACTGATTTTTCATAGCTATATCCTATGATAGTGTTCGGTTGTTTCAGTATTTTAGCTAGTAAGGGAGTTAGTTTTTGTACAAACGGTAATTTCTTATATGTAATGATGTTAGGTCTTGAATCAATTTTTTGTTGAATAGTATTGGTGTAAATTAATTTCTTTACTAGTTGCTTAGGATATCCGTTGTTGCAAAATGTAGTTTCTAAGTATTTTAGGTTGTTTTTGAGAAACTGAGGTTCAGCTATTGATTTTATTCTGTGTTTCAAAGCTAATACTGTGTTCACCTTATGTCCGAAAGAATGATTGGAAAAGTAATTGACATATCTGCTTGAGTTGGTAGGCTTTCTATACCAGTCAAATAATAATTTATTTGAATAGTCCCGAATGACTAAAGAATCTAGAAACGGAATTTTTCTTTCAATTTCGAGTTGGTGTGTGAACTTTAGATGTTTGTTGAACGTATTTAAACAGTCTACAAGTCCTTGAATCTTTTCAGGAGGGGCAGAGCAGATTATGTCATCCACATATTTCACAAGAAATATCATGTTGAAATCTATCTTCGGAATTACGGTTTCTAGAAGATGGTCCATTACTATTTGGGCTATTATAGGCGATAAAGGGGATCCCATGGGTGTCCCAAATTTTGTAGATAATATGACTCTTGAAAAACAAAATAGGTGTTGTTAAAAATGACGGCAATGGTCGCCAAAATAAGGATTTGGAAAAAGTTGTGTTGGATTGTACGTTTTCCCATTTTTGTGAAATAATATCCAAAGCAAGATTTAGAGGTATGTTTGTGAAGAGGGAGGACACATCTAGAGAGAGTAAAACATGATCTTTGGGTAACTGAAACTTCCTAAAACGGTTGACGAACGAGAAAGTGTCTTTTGTATTATAGCCTTCTGAGGGAAACGACATTTGTAAAATTTTGGCACAGAACATTGCTAAATTGTATGTAGGAGTATGAAGGGAAGATATTATTGGGCGTAATGGAACGTTTTGTTTGTGAATTTTTGGCAGGCCATAATATTTACCTGGAACGGAATTAGTCATTGATAATTGCTTTTTCTGTGTATCAGTGATATAATGCTTGGCATGATGTGCGTTGTAGTATCTTTGATAAAGGCAACAACCGTTGCCGAAACGTTAGAATATTAATAAATTGATGCAAAAATAATATCGTATCATTCTTTGGACGACAATATCCCAATTTGAAAACTACAGAAATTGATTAAAAAATATTAGACTAGTCCAATTGACTAAAAAAGGAGCTCTATTTGTATATATTGAAGATGGGATTTTATCAGCAAATAAAATGTGAATATGGACAACTTACAGTAAATTCATTAAAATCATGGAGTAATATCACAAGGACATTAGCCAAAATGAGTACCAGAGGGTGCTTTCTTTTACGTTGTAGACAGCAGCGGATTTTTCCGAGACATATTATGGACAGGTTTAATAAAATGAGAGGTCTTTTAACGCACACAAACCACAGATTCAACAACAGAATCACCACTTTCGTAACCAGGTCTAGTATTAAACTTCTCAATTTGGAAATAGAAATTACACACTCGAACATCAAATTTTGGAAGAATAAATTACAGGTTGTAAAAAATTCTCTTCAGGAATCTTTGACCCCAAATATTTTTGAAGAATTTCAAAGTAGACAAATCAGTTCTTATAAAAAGTTATTCAAAAAACATAGACAGATTCTGATAAAAAAGTTTCAATCACTAAAGGATACCAAATCTAATTGTCAAAATTTTTTTCAAGATAACAGTAAGTGGGTTGTGAACTTGAGCGGAAAAATGGTGCCCGAGGATATTAAAAACCTATTGTCGTTAGGACCAAAATTCAATCTAAAAGTGAATGTCAGTGATATAAACATGGGAAAAATGCTAGGTAACGTTGAAAACATTTTGGACAATATTGAACTTTCACAACGGGAAAAAAACAGTATACGTGCAAGAGTAATTAATTGTATTACGAATTTTATTAACGTTCCTAACAACAGACACAATTGTAATGTAGAATCTAAGTTATATGGTAAAGTAAAAAAGTTTCTAAAGCAAAATTCAGATATAATAATCACTACAGCTGATAAGGGAAATGTTACAGTAATTTTGAACAAAAAGGATTATATAGATAAGTCTTTGGAGTTACTTAGAGATGACCACACATACCAAGAGATTAACAAAGATCCCACTTTCATGATTAAAAAAATGTAATGACCACATTAAGGCACTTCATTATATCACTGATGCACAGAAAAGCAATTATCAATGACTAATTCCGTTCCAGGTAAATATTATGGCCTGCCAAAAATTCACAAACAAAACGTTCCATTACGCCCAATAATATCTTCCCTTCATACTCCTACGTACAATTTAGCAATGTTCTGTGCCACAATTTTACAAATGTCGTTTCCCTCAGAAGGCTATAATACAAAAGACACTTTCTCGTTCGTCAACCGTTTTAGGAAGTTTCAGTTACCCAAAGATCATGTTTTACTCTCTCTAGATGTGTCCTCCCTCTTCACAAACATACCTCTAAATCTTGCTTTGGATATTATTTCACAAAAATGGGAAAACATACAATCCAACACAACTTTTTCCAAATCCTTATTTTTGGCGACCATTGCCGTCATTTTTAACAACACCTATTTTGTTTTTCAAGAGTCATATTATCTACAAAAATTTGGGACACCCATGGGATCCCCTTTATCGCCTATAATAGCCCAAATAGTAATGGACCATCTTCTAGAAACCGTAATTCGAAGATAGATTTCAACATGATATTTCTTGTGAAATATGTGGATGACATAATCTGCTCTGCCCCTCCTGAAAAGATTCAAGGACTTGTAGACTGTTTAAATACGTTCAACAAACATCTAAAGTTCACACACCAACTCGAAATTGAAAGAAAAATTCCGTTTCTAGATTCTTTAGTCATTCGGGACTATTCAAATAAATTATTATTTGACTGGTATAGAAAGCCTACCAACTCAGGCAGATATGTCAATTACTTTTCCAATCATTCTTTCGGACATAAGGTGAACACAGTATTAGCTTTGAAACACAGAATAAAATCAATAGCTGAACCTCAGTTTCTCAAAAACAACCTAAAATACTTAGAAACTACATTTTGCAACAACGGATATCCTAAGCAACTAGTAAAGAAATTAATTTACACCAATACTATTCAACAAAAAATTGATTCAAGACCTAACATCATTACATATAAGAAATTACCGTTTGTACAAAAACTAACTCCCTTACTAGCTAAAATACTGAAACAACCGAACACTATCATAGGATATAGCTATGAAAAATCAGTCAGAAACTTTTTTACAAAACTGAAAGACGATACTAGTAAACTACTTAGAAGTAATATTATATATAAGATAACCTGCTCCTGTAAAAAAACGTACGTGGGAAACTCGAGTCAGTGGTTAAAAAATCGTCTAACACAACATAGATCAGATGCTAAATTGGGAAAGAAAAGTTGTGCCCTTGCACAACACGTACACAATACCCAGCACATCCCCAAGTACGAAGAGGTGGAAATATTAGATTACGAAACGAACTATAAGATTCGGATCTTTTTAGAAGCGTATTACATATATAGAGAAGACAATTCAATTAACCTTAGACAAGATACTCAAAATTTACATCCTATTTATTCTAATCTTTACAGGATAACATAATTATTTCCAATTGTATAAAGTCAAGGCTCATTGCAAACATATATTATTGTTTAATCTAACTGTACATATGGAACCTAATTTATGCAGACTGGTTTTCGAATATTGTTCAGTCTTGGCTGTCTGTTTATATCAAGTAGATGTGATATTTTAATATTAAGTTTAAACAAAAAAAACCCTTGGTTGTGCTCTGTTCATATGTCATTTATATGTCATTTACATGTCTGCTGTTTTTAAAGTTTTAACAACATCCCCATGTTTGGGGTTCTTTTGATTATTTGGCATTAGATTTTAAGTAAGTACTGTGATATTTTAAAATGATTTTTTACCTTATTGACATTTATAAATTTTTTTGTAGTATCTTTGATAAAGGCAACAACCGTTGCCGAAACGTTAGAATATTAATAAATTGATGCAAAAATAATATCGTATCATTCTTTGGACGACAATATCCCAATTTGAAAACTACAGAAATTGATTATAAAATATATATATATATATATATATATATATATATATTGCAATTAAAAGGGGTTGTTGAAATACATTTAGGTACAGATACTTTGTAAGCTTTTGGGTAAGTTAACTCATCAGTATAGGTTTCAGAATTCTAGGCCTAACCACCCTGGAACATGTCCATGTACTCTCCGCTGTAGAGTAGCCGAGGCGTTTGAGGAAAGTAGAGTAAAGACTATTGGAATAGGTAAGTGGACCCTTGTAGTGCAATTTTGAACCATAAAAAGTGATATAAAGTTGGCATTCGATTATACATGTATTAGGTAACTCGGTCCTTGTTTCTTTGACTGCTACATAGGTTAGGGTAGGAGGGAAAAGTGTTACACCTGGCAGACAAAGAAATTGTTTTCGAAGGCAAGTATGGTATGTTGAGGTAAAAGAATATATGAATAAAATAGGGGAGCAATGTTTCAGCATTACGTTCATTTGTAATTTCTATATCTTTGTAATGTCAAGTAATTACATCAGTCTTCTTATTTTCTAGAACATAATTTCCTGTAATAACAAACTTCACAAGAGTATTTCTCATCACTACTTAAATTACGATTTTCCTTTCTTTGATATTATATTACCGTACATCTGAAGAGGATTCAGTTGAAAAAAATACTATAAAGTACCTACCTTATAATTAATTTTCCCTAAATCCATATACATTTTTCAATATAACTGAGGACAAGTAACAGTTAAAGTATTTAAAAAAAAGGTACTGCTGCTTTTGAGGCGATTATCAAAGGAATGAGGTTATTAACACATTCAATACGGGTGGCTCACATCGGCGCCACAGATCTCTTCAAGTGATGTGCAGTTGACGCCTATGTGAGCCGCTTGAATAGATTGTTTCATTGCTTTAGTATGTTTTCAGTTTGCTGGTAAAGGGTGTTATATCGGGTGCCGCATATAGGTAGAGCTTTGATTTATACGTATATAGTTCAGTTTTGAGATTCTAATTTTTTTTCGTGTTTTTTACGGGCGCTTAATATGGGCGATTCAGAGCCAGGATCGTCGCGTCCTAAACGTATGAAAATCAATGTAAAAAATTCTAATAATCTAACAAACGAAGAATTAGAACAGTTTTTATTATATTCTGATTCAGAACAGAGCGACAATGATGACGATTCCTATATTGGAAATGAGGAAACATCATCAGATGATAGTGCAGGTATGCAAATATTACTGTACATTGAATTATGGTTGTAATTTGATATTTACTAGATAATGCAGAAGAAGTTGAAGAATGTGACATTTCCAACAATCCACTCAATAACCGAACAACGGAACCTATTGAAAAAAAATCCTGGGATGAAGCGTCTAGTTCCCCAAAATCTTTTATTTTTACTAAACTAATGAGGTTTTAGTGGATATTCATCAAGACATGCCACCTTACGAATGGTTTCGTTTATTTCTTGACGAAAACTTTTTAGAAATGTTGGTGAGAGAAACAAATATTTATGCAGACCAGGTATTATTCTTAAGAACCAATAGCAAACGATCACATGTAAGTGATTGGAAAGAAATTACAATTCCAGAATTATTGATTTTTATTGGATTATTGTTTTATACCGGCACAATAAAATGTCCAAAAATACAAGATACTGGAAAACTCGTAGATTATTTGGTCTAAAATGTTTTTCTAGTTTTATAAGTAGAGATCGATTTTTGCTTATTTTAATATTTCTGCATTTTACTTCGAATCCAGATGCCGGAGTAGTTCCTGAAGATCGTTTATTCAAAATAAGACCTGTTCTAAACTATTTTAATTCAAAAATGGAAGAGATATACTACCCAGGAAAAAATCTGTCTCTGGATGAATCGATGGTTCTGTGGAGAGGAAGACTACAATTTAGACAGTATATAAAGAACAAACAACACAAGTATGGAATTAAATGTTATATGCTTACCGAACCGGATGACCTTGTTTTAAATGTGGCAATTTATACAGAACAATTGGACTAATTGGGAGGTACCGGGCATGCAGAAAAAGTAGTCCTTCATCTAATGAAAGGAAAGTTGGATTCTGGACACTCTCTCTACATGGATAATTATTATAACAGCCATCATCTGGCTGCACAAGCAAACCTACTGTACTGGTACTGTACGTGCTGATAGAGAAGGACTTCGTAAGAATATAGTCTCCCAAAAATTAAAAAAAGGAGACATCAGTACAGGAAATCAAAATGGAATAATGATAGGTAAATGAAAAGATAAACGAGACGTCACCTATATTTCTACTGAATTTTCCAACGAAATGGTTACTACAAGAAACAAAAGAGGCCAGGAAAAAATGAAACCACGTTCAGTTGCTGAATATAATAAATTTATGAGTGGAATAGATCGTTTTGATCAGATGATGGCTTACTGCCATTGCAGTCGTAAAACCTTACGATGGTACAAAAAAATGGGAATTTACATTTTACAAATATTGTTATATAATTCGTTTCTTCTGTTCAATAAATATTCAACTAAAAAAATGTCATTTTACATTTATCGCTTAGCGGTTTTGGAAGTTTTGCTTCCAGCTCCAACAGCTCCTATATCAAAAGCTCCACAAAGGAAAACTACTCATGTTATTTCTAAAATAGATAAAAAGGATTCTAAAAACAGAGTATTGCGTAAACGGTGTCGAGCTTGTTCTCAAAACAAAATAAGAAAACTTACCTTATACCATTGCACCACCTGTCTCAACGTTCCAGGGTTATGTGTCGGACAATGTTTTGACAACTACCACAGTGTGCTGTAATAATATTAATTTTTATGTTGCCTATTGTTTTTAGTTTAAGTTTATTCATATAGGTGTGTGTGATAATTTTCATTACACACACATATATCTTTATTCTCTAAATGTATTTATATAACTGACTCACATAGGCGCCATCCGCTCATGCATTAAAAATTTCTTTCAGTGTGCTGATGGCTTGAATTCTAACAAAAAATTGTATATTGTCATTTTGAATTTGTTGTTATGACTCTTGTTAACTTTTAGGTTGAAATTTAGTAAAAGTTACTATCAGCATATTACAAAGTATTTTTAATTTTGATACGCAGCCAACGTGTTAAGAACAAAAGAAAAACACCCCATGTACTTAATTAAACCTCTGCTAATTTTTGCTGGAGCAAAACCTCAGTCAATCTGAAGTTTTTATTTGGAAGAGGTGTAAACCGTAATTAGTTTGCTTCTCTATTTAAATAAAATTAAAGAAAAAGTTATTGGGTCTCAGAAATAAAATTTATTATAAAATTGTTTCAGTATCAGATAGTGATGCATTATCAGTCAAATGACTTTATTGTCTTTGTTGGACAGTACAGATCTGTTCTTTCTACACTTCGATCTTTACCATCTCAATATTATCTAATATTACATCATATATTCAAAGTTTGTTAGTGTAAAAGATCGAAGGTTACAAATAACACGACCTTTGCAGATAATTAATAATTAATTTATGAATCGTACGATTAATTTTTAGCAACGCAGTTGATTTATGTGCTGTTGCACAGGCGAAATAATTTATTTGTTGGAAATGATAAATACGTATTTAAGTGTTTATTCAAGTTACATCTTTTTTTCCTGGGCTTAGGAAAAACGTCATGCCTAATTCTCTGACAATTATAGGAGGGGTTCAGGACTTGCACAGACTAGTTGTATTCAACTTGACGCTTTACCGAGTGTTATATCAGCTTTAGTGATCTCAACTGATATGGATGTTATTTAGTTCGTAACCTTTTCCAACCTTTTCATTTCATATTTTTTGCTCTTTGATTAATATCTTAATTACGAATGCTAATAATGTACCAGTTTTAACTAGGTTATATGTGACTAACTTTATTTCTATTTGAACTTCAACCTCCAGTTGGTCTGCGTTCCATCTCAAACACTTGAATAGTGTTTTTTGGATTGTATATTTATTTAGATAATCTTAACCATATTAAATATAATATTAGAGTGTATCTCTCATAAATTAATGCAGTGACCTTACAACTGTTTATCACAATTGATTTCTTGTCTTTTTTTGCTGAAGCTTTATCTGTTTTAGTGTTTTTCTGAAGCTACCGCATTTTTCATTGCATGGATGATTTTGTTTACACAGGACACATTTTTCTTCATTCTTGAATACATTTGTAAAATACTCCTCTTTGCCACAATTGTAACTCACCTTTCTTCAATTCGGGCTGTTACAGTCTATAGCGGGCGCAACCTGTTTAATACTTGCTGAAAACACTAAATGGTAATTTCTTACATTAAAAAACGATAGTTACATTTAAAAGTTCGTTAAATACAACACCGGAAGCGGGGTTTACTAGACACCATCGGTGGTTGGTAGCGCTAACCTTATACAGATTTTGGGCGCGCACATCCACCAATGACGTCACCAATGCACAATTTATATTGCATAATAATCGGAAAAATATATAAAGTTTAGGCAATATATTCTAATGCAACTACTCACATGAATATGCCTCTGGGTTAAAGTTGGCTTCTATTCCAAGTCTATCAGGCTACGGAGACCCTGTTGAGGTAGATAAAGGTGATACGCCCGACGCTCTTCCAACGCGTTCGGACCAGCAATCAGGGCTCCGCTCCGAGGTGATTAAAGATGGTACTTGCTCCGGTACTGTCTCCGGCTCATTCTCGGGTCGTGCAGTACGGTTCGCCTAGGTGGCTTCCAATTTCTTCCTACCTCTAACGTCCACACTCCTTGAAGATTCTGGCAAAACAGTCACGTTTTAGAGCCTAACCGAAACCTCTCACCACTTTGTCCCCACTCTTTGTCTTTTTCACGTCGGCGCGAAGTTATTCGTCCAACCCTCTCGCGTCGCGCGATCTGCGCAAACGCACTGTGTCGTAACGGAAGTACGCGCCTAGTCTTTTAAAATTCCGCGCATCGCGTCTTTTGAAATTATGGCGCGAAACCGTACATCAAACTTAACCTAATACATGTTAAAGTGCCAATTGATACGTAACAATCGCGACAAAGCCACAAAAGAAAAAACTTAAAAAAAGAAAAAATCTGTTAGCACAGTAACAGCTTAAAATCTAAGACCTAACTACCCTATATAAAAACCTAACTTAAAACCTACAAAATGTTTGCATAAGGCGCCACCTGGTTTTTTGACCGATAACACGTCTACCGAAGTACCAGGAAACGGAATAGGTAGCCCCACTGTTTTTGACTACACTAATTGTCGACAGCACAAATTTGTCGGGGAGCATGAAACACTACTTAAACTAAAACAGATGCGACAAGTCGCCTAACCTATCTAAACTAAAGCTAACATAAAAGTTCTTACGTGCAAACACACATGAGTGTTGCATCAAAACTGTTCTTTATTGGCAAGAAGTGCCCAAATTAAAAAATGTTCATCAGAGTGCATTAAGTCTACACTCTAGCAAATTTTGTTACTGGTACTTTGGTTTACTTGAAACTTGTCCATGACATAGTTGTGAATCAACAAATTTACCGAAAGTACCACCCTACTAAATCCTTATATGCTAACCTGACAAATTACATTTCTATATCGGGCTAGCTTTTTCACTCAAATTTCAAGAAAAATAATTCCACGTCTGGTCATAGATACCACACATTAGGAAGATAAAAAGATAAAACAAGATCTCAAGTTGTTGTTAAAGATAAGAGATAAGATAACGATATTAAACTTAAATTGTTATCCTCAAAGGTAATAGACAGGATAACGGTATTAAGTTTAAGTTATTATTTGAGATACTAGATAAGATAATGCGATATTAAGCTAAAGTTATTATTTGAGATAGTAGGTAAGGAAACATGAATTTAAAAAAAAGTTATTACTAAAGATAACCGGTAAGATAACCTGAAATTATCTCGAAGTTATTACTAACGGTAGTCGGTAAGATAACGATACTAAACTAAAAAGTTATTATTAAAGGTAATCGGTAAGATAACGATATTAAAACTAAGGGTATTCATTCATTTCATTTCATTTATTACCCAAAACAGCTTATTTGGTATGGCGCCTAACATTTTAAACCATACCGTTCTATACCCTATTGTACATGTGCTATATTTGATGTTTTGCTGTTAGTTTTATTTTAACTTAACCTATTTTATCTACTTAACTGCTACATACTATTGAAACACCTTACTAGACCCCGACCTTCGGCAGCCTGAGGTTGGAGTAAGATCAAAATGTTTCAGTATTGCTGTGTGTGTGTGTGTGTGTGATGATGTGCGAGTGTGTGTGTGTGTGTGTGTGTGCGTGCGTACATGTGTGTAATAGCTTAGGTTAGTCCACACAGCCACAATGTGAGTTCGGAGTACTTAGTACTCACCTTGCGTGTTATGCGCACTTTTCCTTTACTAGATGCTTGGCTCTGTGTGCGTTTATGTGTGCGAGTGTGTGAGTGTGTGCATGTGTGTGTTGGTGTGTGTGCGTGCGTGTGTGTGCTTAGATGTGAGTATATATTAATATGTTAATATTTTAGTTTTCATACTTGTATTATTTGATCGAGTTATTGGTTGTTTGTTATTGTAATTTGTTAGGAAGTATTCGTCCCTAATCTGGCTAAATTTTATTTTCCCTCCCAACCAGAAATATTTGTATCACTGGTTGTATCTTGTCTTTCTTGTAGGTGGTCCATCCCGGATTCCGGAAGAAGATGTTGCCATATCTTCCGGCCTTGGTTAGACTCGTAGGTAGGGGATGTTTTGTTATCCACTTGAATGTTGTGATCTGGTGGGTTATATTCTTCTTCTGAGTTGCCGTATGTATTCGTCATGAGCCTTTTTGGTAATAATTTGTGCAGCATTATTTAGGTGAGCGGTCATTTCCGGATCTCGTAGCAATTGGTATGTTGTTTTGTCCCTTATACTGTTTCGTATTCGCTGTAGTTCTTGTTGCAGTCCAGGACACTCCCTCAGTAGATGTTCCGGGTCTCCTTCTGCTCCGCATGCGCATGTATTGTTTTCTACAAAGTTCATCCTATGTCTATATGTGGGGTATGGTCCGTGTCCCGTTAGGAAGTGTATTAGTCCGTCTGAGGGTTTAATGTGCGTCATGTCTAGTCTTTCTTGTACATTTGGTAACAGTGCATAAGTTCGTCTTCCGGTTGTAGCATTATTCCAACGTAGTTGCCATTCTTGTATTATTGCTGCATTTATGTCTCGTTTTGTGTGCGTTTCCCGACCTAATATTTTCCTGATTTTTGTTTGGTCTTCTCTTTTTAGCCAGTATATTGCGGCCCTTTTTTTAATTTGCAGGTCTAGAGGAATCGTTCCTAGCACGACTGCCAGTGACTCCAAAGCCGTAGTTCAGTACGCTCCTGTCAGTCGTATTAGGATCGCCCTTTGGGTTTGGTTCACTTTGTTTCCTGGCCTTACCAGGTTGAGTCTGTGGGCCCAGCAGCTAGCAGTGTATGCCATTATTGTTGTTAATATGGTATTTAAGTAAAGGTGTACCCATTTCAAGGGTAGTCGGTATTTGTTCTGTGCTATATTTACAATTGTGAACATGGCAGTTTTCGCCTTCGCACACGCTGTTAAAATGTGTTGCCAAAAGTTTTGTTTTTCATCAAAGTTGACTCCCAAGTAGGTGTTTGTTTGCGTTCTTCTAACTAGTGTCCCTTGTGTGTGAAATCGCGGTCCCACTGTCAGTGTCCCCTTCAACAATGTGTAGGTTACTTTGTGTTTGGATGTCTGTAATTTGTTATCGTCGCACCATTCGTCTACGAGCGTCATGCAATGTTTCGATTTTCGTTGGAGTTCCGAGCGAGATCGTCCCCGATAACAGCGATAATATCGTCTGCATATGCATACGCAGCCTACACTTCCTCTGCTCCTCCGAGAATCTCAAGCAGTTCCTCAGCTACTATGTTCCAGAACATGGGTCCGCTGACAGATCCTTGTGGGCAGCCTTTCGTTAATAGTTTTTGTGCTTTCCCGGTAGTTCCTTGTAGTGTCGTGTACCTGTTTTGGCAGTATTGTTTTATTGTCATGTAAATGTTGCTTGGACAGTGTATGTGTGGTAGTCTTGTCAAGAGTGATGGCCACCAGAGGTTGTCAAATGCTCCGCTAATGTCTATAGATATTGTGACAACATATTTGTCATTGCTGGTTTGTACTGTATTAAGAGTTTCATTTATGGCATCCTCTGTAGATTTTCCCGTCCTTAAACCATATTGGTTGGGGTGTTCACCAGTTTCTGTCATGTGTTGTTGTAGTCTTTTGCAAATCAGTCGTTCCTGTATCTTGCCTAAGTTGTTTAGGAGGCAGATTGGTCTGTATGCTGAGGGGTTGGCGATTTCCTTGGCCTTTCCCTTTTCAATTATTATTGTTAAGGATTGTTTCCAAATGTTCGGTACCTTTTTCTGCTGCAAACATTCGTTCATTAATGAGGTAAGTGGTTTTAATAATTTTGTGCGTAAAACTTGTAAAGTCTCGTTGTGTATTTCATCTGGTCCGGGTATTTTCTTTTTCTTGCCTTTCATCAGTGCATCCAGTACTTCGTTTTCTGTAAATTCTTCTGCTTGTTTGTTTGTTGAGTATCTGGTGGTTGATTGTTCTCGTTTTTGTTTTTGTGCCTTTGTTTCGTTGTATTGGTTGTCATCTGGTAAAAGCGTTTCTAGAAGGGTATTTGCCGTGTCGTTCCAGTTTGTGGTCTGTGTGTTGTGGTTTGTATTTACGGTGGAGAACATTGGTGGTGGTCTAATCTTTGATCTAGCGATCTTATAAAGTATTCCCCAGGGATCCGTGTCCAGGTGATCTACTAAAAATTTTTTCCAAGTTTCTTCTTTGTGCCTTAGTAATGCTTGTGTGTATTGTGCTTTTACGTCTCTATATGATTCAAGGTTGTGTAATTTTTCCTCTGTGACCGATCTTTGTTAGGTTTTGCGCGCCTTTCTGGTCCTTGTTTTTAGTTGATGTAGTTCGTTTGTCCATGTTAGTTGTTTCGTATGTGTTTTGTTGTAGTCTATTTGTGGAATTGCCATGTTCATAGCCGCCTTTATTCTTTTTGTGAGGTCTTTTGAGTACTGGTTAATGTCTCCGTTTCGCGTTATTTCGGGTGGGGTAGTATTTCCCAATATGCTCGTTTTATATTATATTTGTGTATTTGTGTTTGTTTTACTTGTGTGTTGTTTTGTGTCCCTACTTCGAAAGTTATGAGATTGTGGTCGCTTTGTGTGACAAGATTGTTTACTTTCCATTTGTGAATTGAGTTGATAGAGTTACCATTTGCTAGTGTGACATCTATATTCGTCCCTACCCCAGCTCTTCCTACGTATGTTGTTGGTTGATCTGGTTTATTGGCGATATGCAGATTTTCGGAATTTATAAGGTCTTCCAGCTTTGCCCCTCTGGAGTCTGTAATACTACTATGCCAGAGTTCGGATTTTGCATTGGCGTCCATCGTGATTATTATGGGTTGTTGTCTGTACGTTTGGGAAATTTGTTCGATTTTATTAAGGTAAGGGCCAATCTCTTCGGCAAATTGGCAATATGTTGTTGTTAATATGAAGTTTCCAACTTCTTCCGTATTTATTTCTACGCAAATCGTGTGTTCGTCGCAGTACTGTCTGATTAGTGTTGCTGTTAAATTCTTTTTTAGAATTATGATGGCAGCTTTTGGTTGATTGCCAGTATGTATGGTTCTTGCCATTATAGGCATTCCCCTTATTTTTGTCCCAATGTATATGGCTCTTGTAAGCACAAAATGTCCAGTGCCATTTCTTCTGCAACTTTCCTCAATTCGAAGTTTACCAGTCTATTGTTATTGCAATTTAGTTGACCTATTCTTATTTGTAAATGTTGCTTGCCGTTTTCGTTTCTTGTCTGTCGCTGTGTTATGGTTTTGTCTGTTCTCCTTTGGTAGGGTCTAGTTTCCATAATCGGTTTTTTGTATAATTCGTTCGAGCAGCATTTTATGCGTTGGGCAAGATTTTAAGTCTGCGTTGCATTTTCTGCCCCTTGTTGTACATGGTATGCACACTGGTGGTTGTTGTTTACTGGAACATGTGTTTCTCTTGTGTCCCGAGTCCTTATCCGTTTCCTTTCCACAATGCCCGCAAGTTTCTAATGCTTTTGTGCAATGTTTTGCTACATGCCCGAGATCTTGGCATCTTAAACATTTTGGTACTATCAAGTAATCTTTTGCGCTAATTGCCCTAAATTCCAAATAAATTCTGTTTTGTCCTAATATTTTATGGCGAAGTGCGGCGCTTACCTCCGCTACGTGATGTTGCGTGGGTTTGCCTTTTTGTCCTGTCTTAAACCGTAAA
Organism: Platerodrilus igneus; assembly: GCA_036346225.1. Taxonomy (NCBI): domain Eukaryota; kingdom Metazoa; phylum Arthropoda; class Insecta; order Coleoptera; family Lycidae; genus Platerodrilus; species Platerodrilus igneus. Next base: position 9,708,302 of record JARFIW010001381.1, read on the forward strand.
TGGAAATTGTTTTCAAATTCTTGATTGCTCATGCATTCTTCGAAGTTTTGATGGTATATCATAGAACTAACATCTTGTTCGCTTAAATGTGATGGTATGTCGTAGAAGATAATTAGTGGATTTTTCTTTCTCGGCCTTTCACATTTCACTAGTTGCGTAAGTTTCGTGTTTTCTAGGATTTTTTTTGCGTCTGTTTCCTGCTCTGTTTCTATTATCAGTACCTTGTTTGTGGTCCTTATGCTGCTAATTCTAATTTTGTCTTTTGCTGGGTTTATTGTGTTTGTAAAAATTTGTTGGACTTTCTTAGCGTCTTCCCCATGTTTTGAAGTTATGAACAGGGTGTTGCTTTTTCTAGTTGTTGTTCTGATTATTGCCTCCTCTTTACTTTTTGGTTTTGTGTTTGATACAATTGATGCGTATGTTTTTTGTGGTTGTGCGAAACCAGTATTATTTGTATTGCACTTTTCCTGAATTTTCCCGTTTAGGTTTCTAAGATGTTGATTTTCTCTTGTAATTGCTGAGTTTTCTCCCGTAAGCTGTGCCATTTGGAATGCCAGCGACGTGATTTTTTCACGAAGCGTGCTTTTCCTGTCCTTCGTAATCTTGTTTCCAGGGTCGAGTGTTTTGTCTATGTAGATCATAATATCGGCATAGTTATTTTGAATGGTTTCAATAAGGGAATATTCTGCGTGTTGGTTTATGCTTTTATTTTCCGTGTCATTCTCATAACGTGGGTTGTTTTTTTCCAAATCGTTAGTTTGACTTTGACTTTCATAATTCGTTTGTGCGTTATGATCAGTACAGATAGCTAGTTGTGCTGTTTGTGTTAGTTGTTCTTGATGGCTGCCGCAGCTTTCGCTTTCACCTTCTTTCACGAATTTTATCGGCGTGAAGGGAGGTGACCTACTAGTTATTGATGATCTATTGAACATTGTATCTTTGATTATCGTTCCTACTTAATTGTTATAATTGTTTTGTATCACGAAAGTGTTACAGTAAACGTATTTAAATTGCATACCATCAACTATTTGTTATATTGATCTACTTTCTATAATGAGATTGTATAATCGCTTCAAGGTCTAGTTTGTTTATCTTACATAAGTCTACCAACATCGCATTCCTCACATGTTGTTTATCTGAGTAGGTCAACTAGTACGAAACAAATTAACCGTAATACTTTCACAAGATGTCCTACTTTCTCGTTCTTAAAGAAGTCTTTGACGTAATTGTCTTTCTAGTCACTAACTACAGTTTATTAATTTTACACACTTACATGAACAATATATTTTAACACACTTCACAGTAATTACTTGTCTAGCTCATTAAAAGCGTCCGTCTTTATTGGCGGTTCACTCGCGACTCCAACTAAGGGTATTATCAAAAATAATAAAGAAGACAAAGGTATTGGCCTAGTTATTACCCAAGACAATGGATAAAGTAAAGTTAGAGTGGCTCCGGTAGAGCCGTTTAAATGGGGATTGTCTCGTGCCCTCTAAAAAGAGAAACCTGTGAAGCAGGTCCGTTTACAATAAACGGCACGAGGGACCGACAAAGGCATGTGGGTGCATCCCTGCACCCGGCGTTAATCGATATCGGTGATACAATCACCCGATACCCACACGGTATATACGGTATACAGATATATACACATTCACTCACACATTCACACACTCATACATACCTTCACTGCCAGAGCCCATGCACTGACAGCGGCACCGCATGACCCCACGAAAGATTCGCAGAGACGAGGTCCAGGTGTCTGTGAAAACCTCCCGCGCAACCACACGGTGACTAACAGAACTGAAAAGGCAGTAGAGAAACAGGAACGGTAAAAAAAAAAGGAGGTAGGTTATTTGGAATGCATCAGAGGCACTTCCAGGTAGAAGAACGTAGAGGAAGGGCTCGCATTGAGCAAAAGAGACAGAGAAAGGTGGATAGCAAAGCGCTACTCAACCAGCCAATGTGGTCCGTAGCTCGGAGTGAGGGAACATCACTCTTATGTGGCAGACGGGTGTTCCGGGGCAAGAACAGGTCCACCGAAAGAAGAATAAGGCATAGCGGAGACAGCAGAATAAGAAAAAGTATAGTTTTTGGACAAGCGTCCGAGAGAAGGTAGAGAGTTGTCCCTGTTAAACACGTCGCAGTCTGAAGGACCACCTGCGATATTAATCCGACAAGATAAAGTATATCATAAGTTGAAATTCACTAGGCTCCTAAGAGAACTAGTACGATCATTTTCCTAACGAGTGCATCGACTACGATAAGAAAATCAGACAAAAGTTGACACAACAACTTAAAAGTATCATTACAGATACATTCACACAAAAACAAACTGTTTTAAGGTAGTTTTTCAAAACGGTAGCACCCTAAACACACAAAAATGCCTAATTATAAGCAGTTAAATACAGATACACTGTCCCAATATGCTAAAACAACCGAGAATTTAATAAGACAACAATAAGAAACAATAGCACCTCACCACAAAGTTCAATAAAAAACAATGAAAAAAAAAAGTTTATAAGTTATGTTGATTTAATAGAAAAAGAAAGAAATAATGATGTAGTATAATGTGGGCGACTGCAATAATTCAGAGGAAAAACACATGGAATAGATAATCCTAGTTTTTTGCAACTGCGAATATGAACTATTTCTTACAATGGCATAGGTCATGACTACTATGTTGGCCCAAAGAAAAAATCATCCACTCAACATCAGCTAGAACTGCGAATATGAACTATTTCTTTCAATGGCATAGATCGCGCGTGTCCTATGTGAGCCCAAAGAAGAAAGCATTCACTCAACATCGGCTAAAACCAATCATAAAAATTCAATGAGTTATTACAACCAAAGTTACGACAATTACCACACAAAATTAAATGACGTAAGGGAAATACTAAAAACCAAATAATATGCAGTAGGAAAAGTTCGAGGGTTAATTAAATGAAACGACAGAGTTATATTGGGGGGTGTAGAGAATGAAGTGATATATAAGTAACGGTATGGTCAAGGAAAAGTCAACCAAAAGAAAAAGATAGCTAATTTAAGGGAAGTAAAGTTAAACGTGTAAGAGATTATATACTGTATGAGAGAGGGGATAAGTAATTAAAGTTAACTAATTGATGGTGAGAACAAAAAGATATTAGGTAAATCGTGAGGAGGATGGAACATGAAAAACTTAAGTAGCATTTGGGTCAGCAGAGAATGGCTTCAGGTCTTTAACATGCCACCTGCCTTGGCGTTTTCCTTCAGCATCCTGAAGTTCGTAGATAAGGGGACTAATGACACGAGTGACCTTACAAAGAATGAATTTAGGGGCTAATTTTGAAAAGAATTTCTTAGATGCATCCGATAAGACATAATTCTTTTTCCAAACTTGTTCGCCCAAGGCGAAGGAAATATTTCGTTTACGTAGATTATAATGGTCCTTACTCTTTTCGTAAGCTTTTAGCAAATTTTTCCTAACGTTGTTAAAGATAGAAGGTAACGACTGTTGGTCTTTGTCCCAGCGTACTTTATCGTCAAATTCAATTACGTTAGTATCGTCAGGCACTAAACCATAGTAACTCCCATCGATTGGGGTATATCTTCCAAAAACAAGAAATGACGGAGTGAATTGGGTTGCTTCGTGTTTAGATGTACGCAAAGCTTGGGCAATTTTAAAGATATGTCCATCCCATGTAGTATGGTCTGAATCAATATAGGAAGAGATAGCGGTAATCAAGACTCTATTTACTCTTTCGGTAGGGTTTACTTAGGGATGGTATTTTGCGTTAAACCAAATTTTTTGTACTTTGTAACTTTTAACGAAATTCTGAAAATCTTTAGAGATAAATTGTGCCCCATTGTCACAAAGGATAATCTGTGGGACACCAAAGATAAGAAATACATTTTGTTCTAGGAATTTAATTATAGCAGCGGAAGTAGCTTTACGTAAGGGTTGCACCATAACAAATTTAGAAAACCAATCAGTGACAACTAAAAGATATTGGTTACCTCTTTTTGATCGAGGGAGAGGTCCTAATAAGTCAAGCGATATTAATTGAAAGGGATAAGATACACGTTTAAAATTACCCATTAAACCAGGGCGAGCATCTTGTGAACTCTTATGGGAACCACAAATTTCACAGTTCTTAATATAGCGACAAACAGATTGCTTTAGTGTGGGCCAGTAATATAATTCAGATATTTTCGCAAGAGTTTTTGTAACACCAAGGTGTGCAGCTATGGGTTCATCGTGACATAATTTGAGCACCTCACTGCGGTTAGCAGTAGGCACGACCAGTTTCCATTCAGGGATATTAGATATTGTATGCGGGGACGAAGATACAAATTTATATAGTCTATTATTAGTTACACGAAAGGTAGGGAATTTATCGGGATTATCGGAAACTTTTTTAATCATATTGAGGTACCAGGTATCAGGAATTAAATTTGGAAGGTTAAGAGAAACAACATCACGAGATAAGGCATCAGGTACGATATTTAATTTGCCAGGCCTATGCCTAACGTCAAAAGTGAATTGAGATATACGCAAGTTCAATCTTACCAAGCGACCTGCGGGCTGTTTCAAGTTATTAAGCCAAGTGAGAGCTGCACAATCAGTGATTACGGTAAAGTGTGTACCTTCAACATATCCTCTAAATTTCTCGATGCCAAAGATAACGCCCAATAATTCTCGTTCGGTAGCAGAGTATTTTTGTTCGGCAGAAGTTAAGGCACGACTTGCATAGGCGATTGGATGTTCTAAACCATTGCTTACCTGGAACAATATTGCACCTAAACCAGTAAGTGAGGCATCGGTTTCTATATAAAATTTTTCATCGAAAGTGGGTGAGATTAAGATAGGTGCTGAAGTGATTAACGTTTTAATTTGTTCGAAAGCCTGTTGAGATTCTAAATTCCACTCGATAGTTTGGGATTTCTTTTTATTTTTAATTAAAGCGGTAATGTGCAGATATAGTTGAAAGATTGGGTAGAAAGATGCGATAGTAGCTAATCATTCCAATTAAACGTTTGATTTCGGTAACAGTTTTAGGTGTTTTGAATTTAGTAATGGCGTCGACTTTAGCAGGATCTGCTCGTAGACCAGTTCCATCGATAATAAAACCAAGAAATGTAACGGACGAACAACAAAATTGACACTTTTACCAGTTTATCTTAAAACCTGCTGCCTTTAAGCGTTCTGCAACCTCATTTAATGTAGCGATATGTTCATCAAAGGAACTTGAGATAACTAAAATATCATCCAAAAACACAAAGGCACGTTCCTGATGTAAGATAGGACCTAGCGTTTGATCCATAGTACGCTGTAGGGTTTGTGGTGCGTTACAGAGACCAAATGGCAAAAAATTATATTTGAAAAGACCTCGGCCTGGAACACAAAAAGCAGTTTTTTGACGAAAAGATAGATCGAGAGGTATCTGATAAAAAGCTTGTCTAAGATCGATAGATGAGATAAATTTTGCGTTTCGAAGCCGGCTTAGAATAGAGTCAGTTCTAGGTAAAGGGTAAGCGTCAGAAACAGTCACGGAATTCAGCTTTCTGCCATCAAAACAGACACGCCATTCGTCATTCTTTTTCCGAACTAGTAATACGGGAGACGTCCAGGGTGAATTTGAAGGAGAGATAACACCAGATTCTAACATTTTATCTATTTCAGCATGCAAATGCTTTTGTAATGCAGGTGATAACGGGTATTGACGTTGCTTAAAAGGAAGGGCATCACCTGTAGAGATAACATGTGTTGCAGTTGTAACGCAACCAAGTTCAGAGGTATTAAGTTTACGAAATTTGTCAATTGTAGCGTTAAGAGTTACATTTTGGGAATCAGTAAGAGAAATTTTGTTAGATATTCCTGTAGATGCACAGGAATTTGTTTTGAGAGAGGTTTGCCATGAAAAATCCTGGAAATAAAGTGACAGATTAAAAAGTTTACAGAAATCCACACCTAGTAGAAAAGGATAAGCTAATGTAGGTACAATCAAAAATGAAACCTCACGTTCAAGTGATTCTACTCGAATTTTTAATTTAAGGGAACCCGTTACATATATTTTATTATCGTCAGCTAAATTTATGGAAGTTTTTTCGGGAATAATTTGAATTTTAATATTTTGTTTAGATAATTGATGTAAACCTTCGTTATTTATAAGGGAGCATGAAGAACGTGTGTCCAATAAAGCAATTATATTTAAGGAACCAATCGAGATAGATAAGTGTGGACGATTATCCAAGGGTTTCTTAACAAGTTGTAAAACGGCAGACTTTTTATGATAAAAGGAATTGACGGTTCGTAACCACTTAGACCACTCTGATGGCGTAGTATAACATAATTCTTCTAATGAAGGTAGGGCATTTTGTACATTAACAGTAGCGATATTATTGTTAGATAAATTTAATGACGGTACGACGTTAGAAGTAGTTTTATGATTTAAATTTATTGACGTCTGGGTCCGTTGAATGATTGGTGTTGGGACGATTTCGGTTTCTTGAGATATTCACGCCCTGAGTTGGAATATCTCGACGGGAGTTTCCCGATACATTAGGATTACAGTTGGTGCAGGTAGATTTGTAGATATTTGAGCGGCCACAATCATAACAAAAAATATTTCTAGGGTATGTGCAGACATTATAGTTATGTCCACTTCTCTTACAGTTCCAACAGGTAAGTGAGTTATTAGTTACGGTAGAAGGAACATTAAGGGTAGATACTTTATGGGAAGATCGAACTTGACAAGCTAAATCGGGTTCTAAAAGACCAGATTGTTTCTCTGGGGGCGGGCGGTATTTATCAATTCTTAACTTCACTTCCTGAAGAGAACGACATAGATCTTTAAAGTGCGCTAAAGACGAGATGTGTTGTAAGGCCAGACGTTCAGAGAAGTACGGGTTTAAATTTCTAAGTAACTGATCGATAATTTCAGATTCTGAAGGTTTTTTATCGAGTCTACTATATAAAGCTTCTAATGAGGTAATGAAAGAAACAACATTTTCGTCAGGACCTTGGGTTCGATTACGTATCTCGTTCCAAAGGTCGGATTGAGCCAGTACGAGATTTGAAAATGGTAACGATATATCTACGTCTGCATTTGGATTAAGTCTTTTAAGAACAATTCCTTCAAGTAATAATATTTCGGACAACAAACTTTGTTTAGGACAATAATTCTGTACGTTGTTTGACATGAGTTATTCTGGAACCTAAACGCCCTAACTCAGTATCACTGGGACGGGGATCTGTTCTATTTATTATACCAGATATATCGTCCAAAGACAGTCTAATTTCCGATACATTATGAGGCCAATCGGAAACGATTTTCTTTAAGATAGCAACGCCTTTCATTTCCTGGGCTAAAATTGCTCTAAGTTGAGATCTTCGATTATTTTGATTTGATGCAGAGGTAATATTCTTACACTCAATCTCGTAGATTAGCTCGAGAGTTTTTAGATGTGAAACATTCATTTTGGATTTCTATTTGAGACACGATATATATGAGATATGCAATACTAACGTAAATCAGAAGGTAAAAAACGATACAGCTACTTCAAGTCAGTACGATTAGATACTTAATGGTGAAAACTTGCTATGAACGTCACTCGTAAAGAATAATATTCAAATTTTATCACGTTAAGTAACCAAAAAAACTAAAAAAAACACGTTTAGACTGTATGCGGACAAGGTTAGTATTTAACAAAGGGATATATCATTGATAAAGTACAAAAAGGCACTCCAATTTATAAAAACACGCAGGTAATTTAGGTACAGTTTTTTTTTAAAAAAAACAAGGGTTATATTTAAATTTAATATACATGAATAATTTTCGTGATAAACGGTGCTTAAAGGCATGCAAATTAGTTAAATGATTAAGTATTTGTATTCATTCCTATATAAATGATGCACTCACCTGTATAATATAAAAGCAGGTTGGAGGTATAGATCCTAAAAGTTTGCAGGTCTGTTTAGAACAACTAAACACATATTTCAGATAACTTCAGTTATAAACTTCATTTAAAGTTACCGTAAAGTAATTAGATTAGCATTTTTAAGACAAAAGGTCTAAATCACAATAACCTCAAAATGACGGTTTTCATTACAACCGCTGACCTGTCAATTCAGGAAAATCTCTGGGGAATTTTACAAGATACCAACCTGAAATTTAAAATCCACAGATATCTTAGTGAACATAGATAATGACGTTTATTAATTTAATTTAGATGAAAAAGCTATTTAAAACATTAATTAATACATTCCATAGACATACAGGAATTATACCACCTAAAAAAACAACACGTTGGAAGGCAAATTCCTACATTAAAAAACGATAGTTACATTTAAAAGTTCGATAAATACAACACCGGAAGCGGGGTTTACTAGACACCATCGGTGGTTGGTAGCGCTAACCTTATACAGATTTTGGGCGCGCACATCCACCAATGACGTCACCAATGCACAATTTATATTGCATAATAATCGGAAAAATATATAAAGTTCAGGCAATATATTCTAATGCAACTGCTCACATGAATATGCCTCTGGGTTAAAGTTGGCTTCTATTCCAAGTCCATCAGGCTACGGAGGCCCTGTTGAGGTAGATAAAGGTGATACGCCCGACGCTCTTCCAACGCGTTCGGACCAGCAATCAGGGCTCCGCTCCGAGGTGATTAAAGATGGTACTTGCTCCGGTACTGTCTCCGGCTCATTCTCGGGTCGTGCAGTACGGTTCGCCTAGGTGGCTTCCAATTTCTTCCTACCTCTAACGTCCACACTCCTTGAAAATTCTGGCAAAACAGCCACGTTTTAGAGCCAAACCGAAACCTCTCACCACTTTGTCCCCACTCTTTGTCTTTTTCACGTCGGCGCGAAGTTATTCGTCCAACTCTCTCGCGTCGCGCGATCTGCGCAAACGCACTGTGTCGTAACGGAAGTACGCGCCTAGTCTTTTAAAATTCCGCGCACCGCGTCTTTTGAAATTATGGCGCGAAACCTCCGTACATCAAACTTAACCTAATACATGTTAAAGTGCCAATTGGCACGTAACAAATTCTAGTTCTTTTTTTTTAATGCAAGAGTAGCTATTTAAAAGTATTAAACAACGACACCCCAATGAGACCTTAGCACAGGGTCATTAAATGGATATTTTGTTTGTTGCTGTAGTAGCTATCAAGATATAAGTTCCATTACAGCATCCTAAAATTAATACTGCTTCTTACTAAGTTAAGGTTGTTAAATAAAACAACCGAGTTGTTACCACTAAGTTCATTCATGCTAAATAAAAATAAATTAAGTCAATAATTACAGCTTTAAAGCTCCACATCAGATATAGAGTAACAAACTGTTTACAGCCAGTGTGTAATAAGGCACTTTCTTAAAAAATAAAACAAATAATTTGACAATCAGAAGTTAAAATTATTTATCAACACCATGAGCTCCTATCAGCTGTGTTTATATTAAGTTTTTAGTTAGCAGATTTACGACAAACTTTGACTTTTAAGATTTTGTTAAAATTGTACCGTATAACTGTGATAAAAACGTGTGTATTATAGATTTAAAAATGTTTTATCAAATTACATAAATACTGTGTATTTTTGGTTTTACATTATTGTAAACGGCATAATTATAGTTTTTGCCGTAATAAATTCCGTTGTGATTTTTAAAAAGCGTGATTAAATATTTCAGATCTTATTTAACCTCTACTTTCAGAAATATTTCTTGCACTTAGCAGTCATAAATAGGTCTACATGTTAGGTTTGTCTTAGATTTAAATTAATTTTGATTTTAACGAATTTTCGAGTATATTTTAAGTCAGAGTCACTCTCAGGATCTCGAGATTTTGGCACTCCTTTGTTATTCATTCTAGAGCTCTTCCCTATCAACCCTGCAAGATTAAATGGCGTCTAAGGTATTTCCCGATCAAGACTACATTTCATACCTGATAGCCTTCTGGAACCCTCGTTAAACACTTACACCACCCATCCCACTGAGTTAGTCGGCAACTAATCTTTTTGTAAGTACAATCAAGGTTTTCGGTATTTTACCAAAACGAGTTTTGTAGTGGAGGCTTCACGGAATTTTCTGTGAATTACCCACTAGATATTCTGAGGACCAAATGTAAATAAAGACGATTTTAAAAACTCTGAGTCGTTTAATTCCTAAAGAATATTAAGAAAATACAAAATAAACCAAAACTAACATACAGGGAGTATTTATGACCAAAAACTGTACGTAACAAATGTCAGTTCAAATTTATCAAGAGGTGCCAACCAGTTAGTACTGCGAATAACGTCCCTGCGACTATATGGCACTTTAAAAAAATGACATACTTGTGTAAGTATATTCCTTCCTATAGTTGCCCATAAAGAACTTGAATTACTAAAATTGTCAGCTGAACAAACTGCTCAGAAACTTGTTTGCATGACAAAAAGAACCAGACATGGTAGTGGAAATCCATCGTTCACCACAATACTAAGAAAAAGTAGCAGGACGATGCGTGGAACAGCGTCTCGCATCAACATGCTAGACTGCACATTTTTTCTGTTGCACACGATAGGATGACAAGAGCAGCTGCTTCTCGCTCTTACACACAAATTACGGATACACATAGAGTTAACTTTACAAATTAGTAACAGGAAATTGCACTGTTACAAGTCTTTCATCCATGCGTGAAGCACCGACATTTATGACACTTGTTTAATCGGATTTCCTTCTTTGCAGAGCTTAATTCAATGCAGATGCTCATTGCATCTTCCGTCCTCTCCATTAATGGTAAGCGACGTTGCTAGCGTATACTATGCATGCTGTCTTTCCAGTAGTTCAACCTTTTTCTCTATTGCTAACTTAATTTCTTACGTTTTTGTTGCTATAACAACTCCCTTAATACGAATCGTTTCAAGGGTTCTTTTCCTAACTGTTTTGTGTGTATGTGTCGATTGTTATTCTTATTTACTAGGCTCATACTTGTTAGGGTACTCGGTTCTTTGAATATTGTCAATAACTGCTTTTGATGCTATTGATAGCTTCAGAGGTTTTACTATCCTTGTATTCTCTTTTATGTCTCTTAATATCGTTTGATAGTCTGTTCTAGGTTTCTATACCATAACTCATCTGCAAATCTTCTACATCTTACTTTTTTTGGTGTTGTCGGAATCTTTTGCAGTTTTCCTTTTTACGGTTATATGTACTTTAAGCGGTTCTATGGCTTAATTAATATGCGTGTGACTACTAAGCCCAAGTCCCAGGTTCGATTCCCGACACGGACAGCTTGAAAAATGTTAGGCAAGCATTTTTCACAAAATATGTACTCGTTCGGATAAGCTGTAAAATGTAGATACCATGTGTGAGTGTTGTCACGCACATTAAAGATCCCTACATTGCTGGGAACAGCAAAGGTTTGGCAAAAATCAAAATTTCCAGGAAAAAAACTTGCGTCCAAGCCAATGTAGTACGTACGGGTGGAGCAATGGAAAAGCAAGCTTTGGTTTGGGTTGGATGGAAACCCACTTTACCATTTTGCACAGTATAGTCGAACTCATAAGGCTAGCATGGTGTATAGAAATCTCTTAGTTGTGTTTCGTTTAATCTATTAGCTGACGGACCTTGAAGCATGACCGGTTCTGTAGCATCCACTTTAATTTTTATCAACCTCTTTTGGCTGACTATATGCGTTATTTTACATCTTATTTCCAAATACATTTTAACATTAGATTCGCTGAAAACCACTTAAGCCATATCGTAGGTACGATATAGTGAGTTTTGAACATTCATGCATGAGCATGTGTGAATAAATCCGAAGATCACCATTTGCAGTCTTTCTTTTAGTAGAACTGTTCTCTGACCGTTATTTTATGAAAAGAGCCAGAAAAATATGTATTATTGTTACATTAATGATCGGCAAGTGAAGAAATATTAAGAGCTATTGCTATTTTGGAATTAAACTTTATCATCTAATAATATTCAAATAAAACTTAATCTTTTAAGCTTTATCCTGTTGTTTCTATGCATTCTATACACAACCCCTCTTTATTCTATGTTGGACCCTTCATGTTTAGCCACCAATTAACCTTACTCATCCCACTTCTACAATCGACCCCTTTTAATATTTAGCACCTGCCACCTTTCGTAGGATCTGAATGTTATCTGTGCACGTTCTCTATTTGAATACGTAGAAATCTAACGACGGTTGAACTTGCTGACAACGATATTCAGAAATCCTTGATACACTAAGAAAGCTTCCTTCCACAATATATGTTATAAACTACTCGTTGTTGCTTTAGCTTTTGAAGGTTACGTACAAATGCTAAAGTGTTTACTAATTATATTTACACTTATAAACTATGATTAAATATGCACGCTAAGAATACTTACACCTAGAACACCTGTTTTTTCAATTAGTATTTATAATTAACAGATTATTCTTCCTAGCCTTTAAATATCCTAAAAGTTCCTTGTAATATTTACACACGCTAAAAGATGAAGCAAAATTACCCTTTTAAAATTAATGAAAATTTTTCATTAAATTGTTAATTTTTTTGCTAGAGATATGGAAATCGTTTCAAAATTTTAATTAATTGTAATTATATGTGGAAACTTGCAATAAATTATGAAATGACCTATCTACCCCTTTTTAACATTTAAATTTCACAGAAATATATATATATATATATATATATATATATATATATAAATTGTTGATAATTTCTTGACCATCTGTAGTACAATAATAATCAGCAGTTCCTGGATTTTGGTCATCAAAATAATATGTAATTTATAGGTACAATATCTTTTGTCAGTATAATAAAATAGTTAATAAAAATATGGTATAAATTACATCAGTTTCTTTGTTAAGACGCGTTTCGGTCAGCGACCATTTTCAATTAAAATTGTCAAAACTTCTTTTTTGAAATGAGTATTATAATAAATTTTATTATGGTATTATACATACTTGTTTAAATATAAGTTTGACCATAATACTCATTTCAAAAAAGAAGTTTTGACAATTTTAATTGAAAATGGTCGCTTTAACTTTCCTTCCTATAATGAACGTATCCCTTTCTCAAAATACTAGTTGCACATACACACTCCAATCCTTTTAAATATTATTTTGTCCTTAACTACAATCATTCACAACCGAACTTCTTACAACAATAAATCAAATTCTACTTTCCTTGTTTGTTAGGGCCCTCCGATCTTGAAATCCTCTCTGCTTCTATATACTTTTCTTCAGCCGCTTATTCTTACTCCGTCAAATAACTCTGGTAAATTGATCTTCTACTTGCTCCTATTAACTGCACTTTCCACAGGGTAAATAAAACCACAAAATTCTTGGTTGATTCTATTTTCTGATTTTGGAACAATTTTGCTATCAATACAGGTTTAATTCTCAGTTTGAATATTCACAAATTCCAGTTTTTTGTCTAAATTTTATAACTTTGAATAACTAATTAGACTCCTGGTACATTTTTAAATAATATATATCTTCTAAAATATAATCTTTTTGACCCTCACATAGAACTTATTTTTCTTTCAATCATTAATTAATTAATTCTCTTGTTTCCCCTGGCAACCTTTCTTTCTGATGTCTGCCTACTACATTTTTTATTGCTGTTACAGTTCATATCAGCCTACATGATCCTAAACCTACTATACAGTTTTTTATTACATCAACACATGCCTACTTCTTAATAAACATACTTAAAGTTCAATAAATCTACAAAAGTGTTCTTTTGAGTAATATTACTTTTTGGTGCCTTTTAGGGTTCATTTTTCATTTGTGAACTTAACTTAACTCTAATACAATATGGTTCAATACCATACATTTTGTTTCAAGTATTGGCTTATAAATAGGTACATGAACATGTCCCTTGATTTTGATCAATGAATACATTCAAAACCAATCTCTTTAACCTCCAGTTCTAAACATTTTTAACCCTGTTGTAAATTTATTCTCATAATATATATATATTGATGTGATAAAGAGAGTAGGTCATGAGAGGTCAATGAAACCCAAATTCCATAAATGGAACCCACGCAAATTGAAGGAAAACGGAAAAATTGAAATTTCCGAATATTCATCGTTCCACCTTGTACTTCTTTGTCATTAATCGACGAAGCTCTTTTTAATTATGTGAGTAAATTTTCCGTGTGTAGATATAAAGACAAGGCGAAATATATTTCCGCTTTAATAAAAAACATATTTTTCCGTGTTTGAAATAAAAGTCTTCTTAATAGAAACGAGTTTTCATTACTAAGAGATAAAATACAACGCTTTGGCATTTACCAATGAAGCCCTTATTAATTGAAATACTATATGAATTTTATGCGAGTGAAATGTGCGCTAGAGTGCGTTTTCCTTACCATATAATCCAATCTCTTTGTTACAATCATTAAGAATACAAATCCATGCAAATCTTTTGCATTTGCAAAATCCATATTCTAGAAATTTTGGACAGATTATTAATAAAGACAAATTTGTTATCAAACACTAAGAAATACGCGCTAGAACACGTTTCGTGTACCATTTGCAAAGTATAAACAAACCCTTATTAAATATGTGTACTTGTAATATTTTAATTCACTTTAAGAGTTTCAGACCAAAACATTATTCTAGCATCTTCCTTATTCAAAACAAATATGTTAAATCTTAAGAAATGCTTTAAACGTCATTAAATAAATAAACGTTTATTCAAGGAACTCGCGCGACAATTAAAAACCCATAAAATCGATTCTATAGTTTTCTGCACTACTATAAGATAGCATGCGACGCAACGATCAACTCCGTATGTTAGACATGGATAAACGGTACGTTTAACTGCATACATAAATCACGCAGCTTGATATAAATTGATCGTTAAGCGCTGACATTCTTGTAAATTCTTACATCAGCGGTGACTAAATCTTCAGAAAAAATCTGGAATCGTCTGGAAATTCTGACGTAGTTAGATTATAATTTATATAAATACGGAACTGGATTAATCGTTAATTACGAGGTGGATAAGCACCATTTTACCATCGCAAGTATAAACCTTTGGTTCTTTATTTGTTAATTGATCAAAATAATTGTCTATTTTCTAATTTAAATTTAGAATAAGTTCTCAATTTATTATTTGTGAAGGGGATTATTTGAATCAGGTTTGAGGTTGGAGTTCGCAATATTTTGACCTATAATAAATTATCCGTTACGGTTATTGGCCAATCACATTCACGAACGTGATAATCAAGGATCAAAGAATTATTCACTTATTAATTAAAAAGGGTAGTGTAAATGTTAACAAGGATTATGTAAGGAATATTTTAATAATTAAGTAACTCGTAGAAATTATTGTCTGTGTGAATTCAAATTGTAAATCATTTATAAATTTTTTTGTGTGAAAGAAAAATGTTTTTGAATATATAGATGTTTTCTTAAGATTGCTGTATTTTATTTCATTTTGTAAATTCCCTAACTTCCGTTGAGCTAGCCAGATAAAGTAAAGAAACAGAAGGTAAATTAATTAACGACAGCAAATAATTTTAATTACCGTGTATAAGGAAGCTTTGGGTAATAATACACTTCATTTAAAGGTATATTGGATAAATTCGTCATTTACTTCTAAACATAAGGTTTATATTGTTTAGATAATGTTAAACACCGTGTATATTAAAGCAATGGAAAACAGAACGCTTAATTAAAAGCCTACTGTGTAGATTTAAATCATTCAATTAGAATGTAGGGTTAGTATATAATCATAATCAACGTGTAGAAGGAAGTAATGTAAAATTTAATTAGATAATACGCATTATTAAAACCGTGGAGCATAAAAATTTATTCGTTTCGTTAAAAATAAGGGATTTAAATTATTCACTAGACGCTTTCTATAAAAAGAAGCAGAGTTAAAAGGTTCAGTTTGTATTTAATTTAATCATTCCAAGTACTAAAACTATCGAGAAATAAAAGACGTAGGGAAGGCACGCAAAAGCTTTCAGCGTATTAGAACAAGGAACACCTGCAAAGATAACGATGTATATGATAGTCGATAAGCTCCAAGCTATATGAGTGCAAGTAAGAAAGCGAGTTTGTGGTATAGAAACAAGCGAGATGGAATGCATTGGTAGTTAAATGAGGGGAAATGTGTAAAACGAGAGCACAGGTTGTAGATAGAATGAACAGACTAGATTGGCGGTTAAGGTTGAAATAAGATGCAAACAGGAGAGGTGGAAACATAACAATTTCTATGTAAAATTAATTAGTTGTTCTCGGACGTGTTGCGAGACGAGTGCAAATTTCAGTAGAATCATTGTGCCGAGCCATCGGAAGGGAAAATAGAATGCGAATTTCTTAAAATCGTCCGTCGCGGGACAAATTCGACTTGCAAGCGAGCCATTATAAAAACCCATGCTGATAGGAGTTTAGCTCTCTTTTATTTTTGATTTTATGCGATACTTCAAACAGTTTTGCTCTTTATTTTTTGATTTTATTCGATACGTCCAGCAGAATAGATGGTGATTACGTGCTACTATAACAGTTATTATGCATTAGTGCACTTAGAGAAGATAAATAAAGGGTAATAAAGTCTAGTTATATTTGCGGGTATTACTGTACCAATTATCCAAATTAATAAAGATTAAATAAATAAATAGAAGTATGCAGTTTTGGGTATAGCGTAAAAGAATTATGAATTTCAGTGCTATTTTTCGGGAATGTTAGTAATCAAATGTTATAAGTAAACGTGATTGGATCCACAAAACAAGATTTAGATATACATAGATGAAGTCCTGAGAAGCCCTGAAACCTCTTTAGACGAATGGTGGTGTAGAAAAATTTTAAAGGCGGTCAGAAATCCAAAGACGTAAACATAAACCAGCTGGAATGGGGGGATTAGCAAGGACGATGTACATTGGAGCCACGAGTGCAGTAACCTTCAGGTAACTTATACTTTGTTGTTCGATCTTTGATGTTTTGATGTGTGTTGAATATTTTTATAATTTGTTTGATAAAGATGGACAGTAGTAAATTTGTATAAACAACAAATTTTGAATTTTAAGGTAAAATTTTCTTGTATAAGTAGAAAGGAGTATTTATCAGGTTTATGTTTTTGATTATGATGAAAATTTGGGTCTGTCTTTGAGCTCAATTAGACTAACCTGTTAAATTAACGTAAAGGGTGGGAGATGCTCCTTTTATTCAGACTCAGGTCTGCAAATATTGTTAACTTAATTAGTATGCATCCTACAAGGACTCTAATTCCGGATGCAAATTAAAATGAGGACAAATATGAACTTGAAATTTTATGATGCTGAAATTTATGCTGAAATTTAATTTTGAAATTTTAATGTATTGTGAATATTGGTGTAAATAGAGTTAACGTTGATGTTTGTGGTAGGAATGTGTTTTTATGAATGAGGATGAAAGTTTTAACTAGGTGAGCAGCCGAGGTGGAAGGATTCAAGAGGCGATATTCAGGTAAGAAATCGAATATCAGAGGAGATTTCACCGTAGTAACGAGAATCACAGCAATTCTTGACGCCCAATTCGTGAGGCTCGATTTTTATATCACAGCAATATATATATATATATATATATATATATATATATATATATATGTATATTATATCACAGCAATATATATATATATATATTATATATATATATATATATATATAAATATATATATTTTTTCATTTTACATTTCAGTGTCATTTATTGATAACCATACACAGACCCATGGCCCAACCTAGTTGTACATGCTACAGTAAGGTAGTTAAATGGTCATATCCTGTTCGGAGGTTTTCGTTGGTGTGGGGGTTAGTCTGGCCTTGCTTGTTGTCTCTTTGTTGGTGTGAATATTGGAAGTATGATGTTCTGAATTCGTATACTTGAGTGGGTTGGATGCTTGGTGTGTGTGTGTGTGTGTGCGAGTATATATATATATATATATATATATATATATATATATATATATATGTCTGTGTGTGTGTGTGTGTATGTATATGTATATACTAGAGTTGTGTACTAAGTTAGTACCGCTGGGTTGAGGTGGAGGATCATTAGATAGGATATCGATTAGGAATAGATTGAGAGCCTGTGGATGGTAGGTTACTAGTAGATTTTAATTTGGTAGCGAGATGTATTGGTCGAAATGGAGTGCGGTCTTCAATTTGGATGGGGAGTTGGTTAGTAAACAGGAGTAAATGAGGGGATGGGAGATTCTTCTGTTGGTTTGTGGCAGGGGCAATAGGGGATTGAATTAAGTGCAGTTGACGTAGTTTGGAGCGAAAGAGACCATGCCAGGTTAGAAATTTGAAGGTAGTAGGGTATGTGAGTGAAATGTTGTGTGGGACGTCGGAGACGCCTGGGAAAATCTCATATGCGTGTCTTGCTGTATGAGAAAGGGTCCAGCATTCTTGTCAGGAGTAGATTAAGGATCTGTGGATGAGGGTTTTAATCAATCTTGGGTAGGGTGTTATATTTGTCCGGGTATAGGAACCTGTCGTGCAGGGTAATAAATGGTTTTCTTTCAGGTTTTGTATTTGTATACAGGAATGGAGGGTAAATTCAATGGAAGGTGTCTATAGAGAAGAAAGGGTCTGATGTACCCCCCAGTACTTCTAACTGTTTTCAAGCAACTGGTAGTCGTTTGTACAATGCCTTGAAGTGCCAACACTATACATCGAGTATTATTTAACTTATTGTGTAGAGTTTTATCCCAGTAATTTGATTACTTAGTAGCTAACCTCGTGATTTAGTTAATTATTCAGTTTATCGTCATTCTTTATTTCTTTGTTTACTTAATTCTTTAATCTCGTTTCTTAGTTAATTCCTTATTTTGTTAAGTAGATTCAAGACCTGGAACAAAAGAAACGTTGCCTGTTTGTACCGCGGCTAGACGGAAGCATAATGGGTCGGGTTCTGAAAGCGAGATGGCACTAATTTTTTTGTTGAGCGCCAAGGCGGGCTCCGCGCAAAAAGGCAACTATAATATAAAACCAACCTTACCTGCCTAATTGGCTGATCCAGGATCCAGGACTAATATTACTGTAGATATTGTGTGAACTTCAGGTTTATGAGAACTACGATTAATATTTGCACACGCTATGTAAATATGAATATTTTGTAAACATTCAAATTAACACTGATTGAAGGGAAACAGCTGATTGCACCTGCAACTCCTTATAAGTCGCATAAAGTTAAAAACCAGTACTAGGGGTTGGTTTGCGCAAAACAACACTTTATATATAGCAAAATGTATATAGGAACATTACCACTATAGGCCCTTTCAACTGCTTTAACAGTGATAATAGAACAAAGTGAAATTATTATTTTTATATATCAAAATTTAGTTAATTGCAAAGTAAGCAACTAAGTCCGGCGGAGTATTCTTTATCCTTCCTAGGCCACTTACGTAAAAAAAAAGATACGTTAATACATACTGGTGTAGTGTTTTGCTTTCTGCATGTAGCACTTGTCCCTCGCTGTAGATATGTAACTAAACGATCAATGTACAAATGAATAACAAGAAATGTAACATCTAAATAAAACTTGTATCTGCTATACGTGCACCAAAAATACAATAAGCCAATTCCAATAAAGGAAAACCAAAACAAAAACCATAACCAAGAAAATACCAGAGAAGAGAATAAACAAATAAATAAACCAGTGGATAAAAAAAACCCTAAAAACATAAAATTGATCAGTGCTCAGGCAATTATACCAGCAAACCTTCAACGCTAACCAGCGTAAGGGTTTAATAATATTTTTATAGCGACGCTATCTTCAAACAGGTAGCAACGTCAAACAATTCCTAAAAATACAGATTATAATAATTGTACGCGGCACAATCTTACTTACAATGAATGTGAACCATTGACCTATAACATTCAAATACTTGAACCAAAGTTACAGAAACTTCCAAATAAGCACAGCCCACGCTATATGCAACTCTAGAAAATTAACGTTTCGTTATATTTATATCCTGCAACGCAGCTAGGGAAATATATTTTAGCACACGCTAACCCTTGGATAACGAAAACGTATAGGTCACTTCACGAAGCGCATTCAAGACGAACCACGTTTAATCAAGAATGTATTAATTCGTAATTCTATTTATCCACAATTATCACACACCTGTCGAACAGATAAAATCGCGTTGTATTTAATATTAAATGCTTGGCCCTGAATCAATATTTTACAAATAAATTGTTACGTTTAATCTAATTACGATATATACAGTGAGAGTCATTGTAACGTAATAAAGTCACCGTTACAAGTTCATTTCTTAATTAGCTTCTTGGTTTATTGCTTAATTCATACGTATTCAACACTCACTTTTACTGTGTACTTCACTTGAATTCTTTAATTTGTGCTATTTTATTTTGTCACTTAGAATTTCACTCAATTTCAGTTTTACGTAGTAAATTAGTTTCGACTGTTATAGCCGCGCGTGGTTTATGGAATGAATGAATCTTATCGGTTTAGGTTCATTATATAGACAAATTCGTCCCTCTTATTTATCTTTACCTTTTGGGTTTTACTCGGTATAGCAAGCTTATTTAGATGCTATACAAGTCACGTATCTAGCACTCTCGGAGCTGTGTATTATGGAATTTGCCAACAAATGGTTTATCATTTACTTTCAACTTGCACTTAGCCTTAATTTAGTTTCCATATTTTTTTACTTATGTTGGGTTTTATAAAAATGTGTTAATTTCTACATTTCTCAAGTCACGTACGCCTTTGCCTCAATATCTATTCCGTATTGCGTTATTAAATGTTTGTTTTTCAATAATCTGTTTGTTACAAACCAATACAAATTATATGCGTTTCATTGACCTCCATTTCCCACGCAAATGCGTCGAGTTTGAAAGAGATTTCATTTCTCGTTTGTTTTACTTTAAATATGCCTAATTTGTTTTTATTTTGAGTTTATGTATGTTCTAAGTGTTTTAAAATGTATTGAGTTGCGCCCGGAATTATATATTTTACTAAATGTAAGTTAAGTTAAGTTAGTACAGAATGAGCTTCCTTTTATTGACTGTAGTTTGTTATTGATTTTATACAAGGTGATTTGAATTTGCTTTGGCGCTTGAGAATGTTTTAAATGTATAAAAACGGATTGAATTACTTCCAAAATTATTTATTTAGATGAATGTGTTTAAGTTATTACAAAATGAGCTTTCTTTTATCAACCTTGGGTAATTATTGATTTTCTACAGGGTGCTTTGTATTTGCTTTATGCATAATGGACGAATTATGTACTTTTTATGATTTAAATGTTTAGTTTTCATGATTTTTATGATGTTAACATGAAGTATACCTCCCCTGTGACCTTATATACCCTTAAATAACTCTATTATCATAGTAAATATATATATATATATATATACTATATATATGAATAGTATATATATATATATATATATATATATATATATATATATATCTTAAAAGTTATTAGGCACAAACACGAAAAAATGTATGGATTTAGCAAACATTTACAAAAATGTGCTAATGAGTTTCCAAAAATCGTGGTTATTATACCACACATGGTTATAATATGGCCTTATCTGCTTCCACGTACCATGATATGCTACGACAAAACAAAAACTAAGTTATTAAATAGTGTCAGTAAGTATACGTTGTTAATTTTCTAAAATCCAGTGAAATATGAATTCATAAAAACAACTTGTAGTTTTGTATTTGTTTAATGAAAGCTTTGTGTGTGTATTTTAATTCGAGTTTTCTAACTACCACCAGTGCAGTTACAAATGCTTCATTTTCTGAGTTACATAAATTGTTACATAGGAGTATTGATATTCGTTAATCCACTTATAACCATCTAATTTTGTTCCTAAGGGTTTATGTGTACAAATCACTTTTAAACCAGCCTTCGTTAACACTTCTCGATAATCGTTGTTGCTCCAATAATAACAGTGGATAACAAAATTGTTTTCCTTCATTAGTATTTTAACAACTGACCCACTGCTCAAGTTTCTGTTTTCTTCAAATCTTGTATCCAACGAATACCATTCTTTATTGTAAGCATCCTTATTATTAACTATAAATATGAAGGTACCACCTGGTTTTAGCACGCGTGCTATTTCTACAGTAATTTTAAGTAGTTCTTGTTTACTTGGAACATGCATTAGAACCAAGGAAGAAAATACGAAATCGTAGTGTTCGTCTTTGGCTGGTATTTCGCCGCTACGAATAGTCGTATAGATTCCATTTGTGTCAATATCCTTGGCTCTTTGAACCATGTGTTTGTTAATATCTACGCCTTCAGCTTTCAGTCCATGTTTTTTCAGAAACAAAGTCGAATGTCCTGCTCCACAACCGTAGTCTAGTGCAACAACACCATTTACACATCGTTTTATTAAAGTTGGCAAGTCTCTAATAAAAATGTACCGAGTACCACTGTAAGCTGGTAAATCACCATAAAATTTTGCGTAAGAAGATTCGTTTTCAGAGCTATGGTCTTGCAACATTCTGAAAAAAAACCATATTCTACAGCACCTCAAAATACAGAGTATCTTTTACTCCAAATTAACCTTATCTGACACAGATTTTCGTTGCAAATATCAAGAGTTACAACATTTAAAGACGCATATGATTTGACCTCAAAGTGATACAGTTCACCTCAATCGATCGGTGATATTTATTTTCAACCGTATGATTCTAAAAGATTATTCTTTTTACTGATTTATAAAATTTCTAGAAGTACGTCAATTTTTATTGTCAGGGAGCATATTTTAATGTTAAATTGAACTTCATTAAAACTACCTATTATGGGTCACATATTTCACCCCGAAATTTCGAAAAGGAATTTTGGTTCAAGTGACACCTCGTTTGAAAGCTCTTTTGAATCTCTTTACAGCGAACATAACAACAGTGATAAACATTGCATGACAGCTATCAATATGGTAATTTTTTAAACCAAGGTCAATTAAAAATAATTGCACAAAACAAACATATTTTATTTAATCAAATGCTTAAATTATCTTCCATCTCCATACAGTGGTCGAGTCGTGTTCAAAAAATTTTCTAACGTTTGCATAATTTCTGGTGTCAAATTACGACATCCTTACATCAGATATTGTCATAGTTTCTCCAAAGACGCAGGTTTGGGTATGTATGGTTATACTTTGATTTTAGATATTCATATAAGAAGGAATCAAGGAGAACGATGTCCTGTGATGCAGCTGGTCTCCTCGTTCATATCCAATGTGCTGGAAAGTTAATGTTTAAAACTCCCGTGCAGTAGCTGCACTATATGGAGGTGCTCCATCTTGTTGAAACTCTAATTCATCCTCTAGTAACAAACGATCTTTGTTCCAGTATCTGTTTGATTTGAGAGTAAATTCAACTTTCGTATTAAAAGCAGAGACCCAAGATCTCAGCCCGACCATTTATTTGGGAATGGATTTCTTGAGGAGGAGAGGCAGCACTATTTAAAATATTTGACCTTTATGCTGCCGTCATTCAAAAGTAAAATACACCCAAAAAGCAATTGTTGTACGGTAGATTTTAATTATTGTTTAAATGTTGTGAAATTATTTTACAGAATTCCAACCGTTTGTAGAAGCACCAAACTTTTTGGAGGGAACTTAAGAATAGTGCAAGACTGAGGTCACCGATAGCTCCTCATGCAGTAAGCATTTTTTTTTAGAATATCTCATTGAGACCAGCAATTCTAATGAGATAATATAAAGTGAACTGCCATAGCACTATGCACATGTTCTCGTCACAGCTGAAACCCACTTCACTTACAAAGTCAGGGTAATCAGGATCACCTCCTAGAGTACCTGCCGCCAACAAGTACGCCAATATTGAAAACAATCCGCTATCAGCCTGTTTCAATTTTACCAACTAAAAAAGCCGTCGAACGCTAGCGTCAGCCCGCAAGCAGTTAGGTACCGAAACTTATAGACATCGGACTTTCACAAAGTGTCGCATTACATTCAACAAAACCCAAGTGCTTTTCAAAATATTATTTAAAAGCGTGTTAAAAAACCGTGTGTCTAAAATCCTTCACTAAATACCATTTAAAACTAGTACTTTCTAAAAGCATTTCCACTTTATTTCGTGCATTTTAATGCACAACTACACCGTTGATCTAGATTTTTCAAATTTCTAAATCTAGTCATTCAATAGCAAAACATTCATAAATTAAGATGAGGTAATTAGAAGAATAACATGAATAAACATTACAATTAGCGAGTTAAAGCGTTTTTACGACCTATGAAATAGATAAGATAACCCGCGATAACAAGCTCACCGATATGTATTTTACATTCATTCTTTATCCTACACCAAATAGGAAACGATCTAACTAACCGCCAATTTAGATAACGTCATTTATCAACTAACAATATTTACCACGAAATTGCGCTAGCCTGTATGAATCAGCTCGACCAGAAGTTTATAGATTTTTTTTAGATGATAATGACGTAGAAATTTATTCTTATAAAGCCGGTAAAATAATCAAAAAGGGATTAATTACAAATTGCCTGTTTGAAGATCAATTACGAATGATTATTTGGTCAATGAATAACGTTTAAGTTCAAATTAAAATATGTGTCTAGAACATTATATTTTTAAATTATGAATTATAGCGATTGATGTCCAAAATAATTTGTATTGAAATAAGAACAACTCAGATTGGAAGTTAAATAATGAACTTCATGAAGAACATTTCTGCAAAATAAATTTAAATAAAAATGGAGCTACGTAGATTTTCAATGCATTTATTGGTAAAATAGTTTTAAAAAAGGAACAGCATGGAAATTTAATCAATGATTTGGCTATGGATGAGATAATGAATCTCAGCATAATTGAAGGATAATTAATTAATACTTCAATTGCTTTTTAAGGCAAAAGGGGTTGCATTTATAGACATATTTGCTTTTAACGTGTTTTTAATACACCTATTAAGCTTAGATTTGGGTTTTTTAACAAGATTGTAGTTTATTCTGCTAAATGCATAAATCTAGTACAATTCTATGCTATTTGCAGCAAATCAAAAGCATTTTTATCAAAAATGTACTGATTATTAATAAGTGAAATTAAATGGCTTTGTATTTATCTTAAAACGATTGATTTGCGTTCGCATTGAATGCGTTTTACGGTATCTTACAATTAATTATTTTTACATATGCAACTTACGTTACTTGCTATTTATTTACAGTACGCTTATATCATACAGGGTGATTATTTATACACGTGCAATTTGCGATTTTGCATGGCACTTTAATGAATTAAAGTACGCTTGTATTTTACAGGGTGCAACCATGAATTTACGAAAATTTTCGTTTTTTCTGGATTTTATTATATTTTAGTGTGATTTATTCGTAGAATTTCATGGCTACGCCCTGTATAATACAAGCGTACTTTTAATTATTGATATACAAGCGCAAAATACAATTGTTCGTGTATAAATAATCACCCTGTATGATATAAACGTATTGTAAATAAATAGCAAATGATGTAAGCTGGACATGTAAAAATAATTTATTTTGAAATACCTTAAAAACGCATTCAATGCGAACGCAAATCGATCATTTTAAGATAAATACAAAGCCATTTATTTTCACTTATTAATTAGTCTTTGTATACCATAAAGACACTGTAAATAAAAACATGTTCTCGTATTTTCGAGGAGAATTGAGAAAAATACGTCATTTTTGTTGAACTCATTACTAAATAAACGTATATTTCAAGAAGCCGCCAGATTATTGAAAAACCCATAAATTCATAAAATAGTCGATAAAATTTGATTATCTTTCTCATTAGTATGCGATGCCACAATAACCGTATGTGTTACAAAAGAACGAGCGACGCACGTCACTAATAGCTTAAACGAGATAACGAGGTAATGGAACTGGACGATTTTGAACGCTAATAAAGATTTCCTAGAATTACGTAAGAGAGGCGTGTATTATATTGAATGAAATCACGTAAATACTACTAGGTTTTAGAAAATAGATAATTTGTATATATATATATATATATATATATATATATATATATATAATTATTAATAGAAGAATAATCCACATTTGGAATGCAAATGAATGCTTAATATATATTAATAGTTATTAAGATGAAATGAAAATCCAACTTTGTATTTAAAGTTGAATTACCATTTCAAATCGAACTAGTAATTGAAAACCACTAAAAGAACGGCTACAGCAGGATTTGAACCTGCAACCTCTGATTCTCCGGATCAGTGCTCTAACCAATTGAGCTATCTAGCCCAATTGTTTAGATGATGTTATACTTAATACTACTGAAGCTTGGCCCCTTGTTAACGATTTTCAATTACGTCTTGCATTTAAGGAAATTGAATCTAGTTATATACATAATTCATGTACTAATAACTTGATCATCCCATTTTTGCAACGTTCGGAATAATACAAACATGTAATTATATTATTTATTAGTAATAGAAGAATAATCCGAACGTTGCAAAAATGGGATGATCAAGTTATTAGTACATGAATTATGTATATAACTAGATTCAATTTCCTTAAATGCAAGACGTAATTGAAAATCGTTAACAAGGGCCAAGCTTCAGTAGTATTAAGTATAACATCATCTAAACAATTGGGCTAGATAGCTCAATTGGTTAGAGCACTGATCCGGAGAATCAGAGGTTGCAGGTTCAAATCCTGCTGTAGCCGTTCTTTTAGTGGTTTTCAATTACTAGTTCGATTTGAAATGGTAATTCAACTTTAAATACAAAGTTGGGTTTTCATTTCATCTTAATAACTATTTATATATATATATATATATATATATATATATATATATAAGGCAGTGTTTATTAAATGCATTTATTCATAAATTCGATCGCGAAATGTTATTTTGATTTAAGTCGCGAGCTGGAGCTTCGCGAAGATGATATTTGAAGTATGCAGTAAATTAATAATTACGATGATACAATGAATAAAGAACTACTGTTTAAACTCGACCTGATGTTAAAAAAATTGAGCAGTAAATGAAGAAGTGTTCCTTTGTCCTAGTTAGAATACATTCTTCGTTGTACTTGCTTGATTTCTGGTTCGGCTCCGTGTCATTAGTCCTGGTGCGTGTTATTTAGTTGTTCTGCACGGCTGATTTAACAAAATGCTCCTTTCTGATTGTTTAACGATGCGTAAACTAGTAATTGCTGGTTTTCATGCTTGCGGCAGTCTTTAGGAATTATTCTTTGTGTTGAGGCTATGTGGACGTTTCTCTATTTCGATGGCTTCTTGGATTATTCTCGAAGTGCAGTGGTCAATCTAAGTTAGCGTTCTAGTATTCTTGAAGGCGATGTTGTGACATGTAGTGCTGAGCTAGCGATTAGGTCTTTTCGTTCTTCTTTATTGCGTTTTTATGTTCTTCCTTCCTAACACTAATTCTTGTGTTTGTCTGCCCAATGTAAGATTTGTTGCTGTCTGATCATAGTATTTCGTAGACTCATAGTTTTTCTAATGGGATCTGATCTTTGGGATTCCTTAGGATTGCACCGATTTTTTATGAGCGTCGAATGTGGTAGCTATTTTGTATTTTCGTAGAACTCTACTGATTCTGTCTGTTGTCCCGTTAATGAATGGTAAGTATGCTGTAGTTAGTGGTGACTTCAGCTCTGGTTTGGGTCTCCTAGTTGATAGTGACTTCTGAATGGTGTGGTGTGAGTATCCATTCTTCTGAAGTGCTTCTCGTAACTTTCGTATGTCCTGTTTCTAATGCACGCACCTCAATATCTTCCATGAATAAACTAGCAATCACTGGCGATAATGGTGATCCTATTGCTCCTTCACCTTGACTGTAGCGTCGTTAAGTCGATGATATGGTCTTCAATGTTGTACTTCACCTTCAAAGGTATGAGTGTGTCCTATATCGGTACGTCGGTAAACAATGATGCTACATCAAAACTCACTAGTAGATATTATTTTTGAACTCTTTCTGTACTCAGTAGTTTGATAAAATCTTCAGCATTCTTAACGTATGAACCCGCCATTTTAACAAGTGGTTGTAGGTGTTTGGCTATGTATTTTGCTAGTGGCAGTAAGGCCGATCCTATAGAACTCATGATTAGTCGTAGCGGTACTCCTTCTTTGTGAATGTTGTTAAATCATCCGGCAGAACAACTAAACAACACGCACCAGGACCAATGACACGGAGCCGCACCAGAAAACTAGCAAGTGCAACGGAGCATGTAATCTAACTAGCATATATAGCAGTACAAAGAAATACTTCTTCATTTACTGCTTAACCTACAGAGCCTGAAGATGGCAGATGTGATTTTGCCGAAACGTCGCAAAATTAACAGCGGTTGAATTCACAACCAGCCAACTATATGAAATAATACCTAGAAAATTGACGAAGCATATAAATGATTACATAAACAAAACCAAAGATCTTTTACAAGACACCAACACCTGCAAACAACTAACTAAAGATCCAACATTTACAATACAAAAAATAGTTAATGACCATATCAAATTAATACATACAAAAACATTCAGTTCAGACGAAGATAAAAACTATTAAGCATTCACTATTCAATTCCAGGGAAATTTTACGGCTTACCAAAAACCCATAAAACAACCTTAAGTTTAAGACCTATCATTGCTTCAAATAACACCCCAACATATAAAATAGCAAAATTCTTATCAGATATTCTCAATAAGGCTTTTTCAGTAGAACACAATTTCAAGAGACCTTCAATTTTGTAAATAAATTTAGAAACTTTCAACTTCCTATAGGCCATATTCTAATTTCTCTGGATGTAACAGCTCTGTTCACAAACATTCCTGTGGTTACTAGTTACAAAAATAATTTCATACAAATGAGATGAAATCAAACTACATTGCAAATTTAATTTAGACTTATTTATTACATCAAAAAATCTTGTTTTCAACAAAACATTTTTCACAGTTAACAAAAAATTTTTCATACAACAATTTGGGACCCTTATGGGATCACCTCTCTCGCCCATAATAGCTCAAATAGTCATGGACAACCTTCTAGAAAATGTAATCCCACAACTACCATTCTAAATGATCTTCATAGTAAAATATGTAGATGGCATAATTTGTTCAATTCCCCCGGATAAAATTCAAAATACATTAAACATCTTCAATAGCTTTAATAAACATTTACAATTTACACACGAAATAGAAGTTAACAACAAAATACCATTTCTAGATACCCTAATTATAAGAAATAAAACCAACAAACTTAAGTTCGATTACTACAAGAAACTTACGCACTCTGATCGCTACATAAATTTCAATCTCAACCATTGTATTCAACATAAAATTAATACAGTCTTAGCATTAAAAAATAAAATTGAAAAAATCTGTGAACCAGAATTCTTAAACAAAAACTTAGAATCTTTAGAAACAACCTTATTAAATAATGAATACCCAAAATCATTTTGTAACGTGCATTTTTAATAATTTAACATTTTACGCTATCCTCAATTCATAAATACATTTCTACAAATTACTATTTTTATATTGGATATTTATTAACTCCTTAGGCGAGTGCATCGTATTATTAATAAATAAATTGCAACGAAGTTTTAAATTGGATTATTCGTAAATTGCTTTCCGGCTTATCGAAAATGATAAACAACGGTAATTAGTTATTAGATATTATGGTGCATTCACGTTTTGTATGTGCTTTATGTTAGGAACGAAGTCGTGATAGTAGTCGACCAGAGTTCATGGTAACAACGAGTTTAAATAAACAGATTAGAGTGCAGAGTGGTAGTTCGTTCTTGGTTCCTATATACTAATTACGTTGAAAATACTGTTTCTTTTTGCTTTGAGAATAGTGAGGATTAATGCGGTCTCAATTTTCGAATTGTTATGAACAAGCGCGGCACGATTTTAATTGTTTTTCTTGTGAAATAAAACTTGTACATTAACTGTAAAAAAGTGTAGTTCTGATACCATTGAAGGAAGTATGCTTTTATATGCGAACGTGTGGTTTTAAGGTCATTGACTGTCCGACTTATTGTTTACGCGTACCTTACTCATTGTGTTTTTAGTTGATTTTCTGTTGGAAATAAAACTTGTTAAACTCGACCGCACGTGTGTTTTACGGGACATTTGACGGCCTTAGTGTTTTACACGTGCTTTATTAATTGTGTTTTTTTGTTGATTTGTCTTTTTATATTTGAACTGTGTGTGCGATCTAGTTTTCGTGGTCCTTTTGTTATCAAAGTAGTGCATACTTTTGATTATCCAAATACAGTTGATACTGTAGTTTCTGAATTTTCTAACCCCAACGAATCTAAAATAGATCGTTGTTTGCGCAAATTTTCGTTATTCAAAAGCATTAGATTTTTCTTTGTTACCATAGGTAGCAAATAAAACACCTCGCGTTACTGTTAGTTTAATGCATTACATCGTGCCATGAAAGCGTGATTCTAAATTTTTATTACCAGTTTTTTTTTCGATTTGTGTTACAAAAGATTTCGAAATTATTGTCTCAGGAAATAGATTTAACAAGAATTTATTAATGCTACATAGTTCCATCAGTATGATAATGTCTGCTGCTAACGCCAGTGAAATACATAGGTGTGATTAGTGTAAAGTGTAAGAAATTCCATCAACACCCTCACAGTCAAGGGTGAAGTGCTTCGTTAGTGCAGGACATCGTGAATCTCACACTTCTGTTGCAAGGAAGCGTTACTGAAGGACCTTTTTGTAAGTTGAACTATTTTCTACTTGTTATTACTGTAAATATCTATCCGTGGCTTTGCCATATCTTTGTCGTTCTGATACCTTTTGCAATAGACTTGCATGCTATTTTAAAACATAAAAAAAAGAAAGAAAAAACAATCAATACTACTGAATTACTCATACCAATGGTGTCTTATCTATTTACCTTTTGTTAACATTTTATCTGATTTATGTTTAATTGGTGTGTGAGGAAACGTTTCTGCTACTCCCCAATATTACCTCACTTTGTAATAAAAATTTTTATAATGCTTTTATCGTGATTATATTATATAGTTTATCTAAACAGTTTTATTTACATTCTACAAAGTACTGAATAACTTAGACTTTTCATTGCTGCTATGCTTTTTCTTTATTTCAGGTTTGCTTAACTATTTTTTTTTCTTGCAGGTATTATCACTAACTCCTTACAGCCGCGTACATTGTATGTTGGTCTGCTTTCTACAACCCCCTAATCTCCGATTGAGCCTGGTCATTTCTTTGATTTTCTTTGTGTTACGCACGGCTACGAGCCAACGTAGCATAACTTTGGCGCCCGAACAGGAACTGCCACGAATTACGTAACGTAACGTAACTTAACGCGTAGCATAACTGTGGCGCCCGAACAGGGACTGCCACGAATTACGTCCGCTTACGTAACATTTTTGGCGCCCAACGTGGGGCCCGATTTTTTTTTCTTCCCGATTTTTTTTCTTTCTCCTGCCCGATTTTTTTCTCCTGCTCGATTTTTTTTCTTTCCTGTTCTTGGTTTTTTTTAAATTTTTTTTTAATGATTTTGTTTTTTTTTTTTGGCTTATTTGTCTTGTGTTTTCTCTGATAAGCTTGTGTCCGGAAACACTAGCGCCCATTTCGTATTCCTATTCATCTTTTTGTAGTTAGCCCATCCCGTGACTTTTTCTTCTGGCTAGTTCCACCATTTGTTCACTATTTGACTATTATAGTCGCTTGCTACATCCATTCCTTGAGGTAGGCTTCAGATCTATTTTCTTTTCCTTTAGGAATTTCGACTTGGTCGCTTTTGTAGGTCTGTTAGCCATACTCTGCTTGAGTAATCGTTTCATACGAATCTGTGTTACCTCAGTTGGAAGTATTCTAGATGGTGTACTAGTTTGCCTTTGCCCTTTTCTCTGTCTTGGTTCTTTCTTTGCTGCACACTTGAGGTTGACAGTTTTGTCGTCTAGT
Organism: Platerodrilus igneus; assembly: GCA_036346225.1. Lineage (NCBI taxonomy): Eukaryota > Metazoa > Arthropoda > Insecta > Coleoptera > Lycidae > Platerodrilus > Platerodrilus igneus. Next base: position 9,740,184 of record JARFIW010001381.1, read on the forward strand.
TGGTTTGCTACGAGTTTTCTGCCTCGTTTTTTTTCTTTCCTCTTGGTTTCTCCGCGGGAAGCCAAAACTTTTCTTTGAGGTGGAAAACAGAAATGTCCCTTTTTAGGACATCCGTCTTTTGACGATTTTGAATGTAGGTATAACCTTTAATCCTCATTGGGTGTTTACTTAATACTTTCTTTACCTATTCTGTCATTGTTGGTTACGATAGATGACTTTGTCTTCTTTTGGAAAAATGTTCTTTCTCTTATACTGGTGTTGGTCCTTCGAACCGGATAAAAATCTTTTTGTTTGGTTCCTTGTCTGTCGTTTTTTTCTTTCACCCTGACGTCTTTATTTTGCTAGGGGGGAATTTGTAACGGGCATTTTTGTAATTTAACATTTTACGCTATCCTCAATTCATAAATACATTTCTACAAATTACTATTTTTATATTGGGTATTTATTAACTCCTTAGACGAGTGCATCGTATTATTAATTATAGATTGCATCGTTCTTGTCTTGCCGTAGATATAAATTCTGTTGCTAATGTGAATATACAAGTTTAGATAAGAGACGATAAGAAGTTGTAATGGAACGAGTTGAATAAACAGATTGGGAGTCGTAGTTCGTTCTTGGTTCCTATATACTAATTACGTTGAAAATACTGTTTCTTTTTGCTTTGAGAATAGTGAGAATTAATGCGCGATTAATTTTCGTATTGTTCCTGAACAAGTACGGTACGATTTTAGTTGTTTTTCTTGTGAAGTAAAAGTTGTCTATTAACTGTATAAAGTGTAGTTCTAATTCCTTTTGAAGGAAGTATGCTTGATAGGCGAACGTGTTTATTTGACCTGCACGTGCGTTTTACGGAACATTGTCTTACGCGTTGCTTTACTAATTGTGTTTTTTTGTTGATTTGTCTTTTTATATTTGAACTGTGTGTGCGATCTAGTTTTCGTGGTCCTTTTGTTATCAGAGTAGTGCATACTTTGGATTATCCAAATACAGTTTTAAGCTTGAGTGCTTCAAAAACAAATGATGATACAGTTGTAGCAGGTTTAGTAGGAAAAAGAATGCTTCTTATAAACAGGTATCTCATTCACATGTAAAAACAGTTGATACTGTAGTTTCTGAATTTTCTAACGCCAACGAATCTAAAATAGATCGTTGTTTGAGCAAATTTTCGTTATTCGAAAGCGTTAGATTTTTCTTTGTTACCATAGGTAGCAAATAAAACACCTCGCGTTACTGTTAGTTTAGTACATTACATCGTGCCAGGAAAGCGTGATTCTAAATTTTTATTACCAGTTTTTTTTTCGATTTGTGTTACAAAAGATTTCGAAATTATTGTCTCAGGAAATAGATTTAACAAGAATTTATTAATGCTACATAGTTCCATCAGTATGATAATGTCTGCTGCTAACGCCAGTGAAATACATAGGTGTGATTAGTGTAAAGTGTAAGAAATTCCATCAACACCCTCACAGTCAAGGGTGAAGTGCTTCGTTAGTGCAGGACATCGTAAATCTCACACTTCCGTTGCAAGGAAGCGTTGCTGAAGGACTTTTGTAAGTTGAACTATTTTCTACTTGTTATTACTGTAAATATCTATCCGTTGCTTTACCATATCTTTGTCGTTCTGATACCTTTTACAAAAGACTTGCATGATATTTTAAAACATAAGAAAAAAAAAGAAAGAAAGAAAGAAAGATCAAATACTACTGAATTACTCATATCTATTGTGTCTTACCTATTTATCTTTTGTTAACATTTTGTCTGATTTAGGTTTAATTGGTGTGTGAGGAAACGTTTCTGCTACTCCCCAATATTACCTCACTTTGTAATAAACATTTTTATAATGCTTTTATCGTGATTATATTATATAGTTTATCTAAACAGTTTTATTTACATTCTACAAATTACTGAATAACTTAGACTTTTCATTGCTGCTATGCTTTTTCTTTATTTCAGGTTTGCTTAACTATTTTTTTTTCTTGCAGGTATTATCACTAACTCCTTACAGCCGCGTACATTGTATGTTGGTCTGCTTTCTACAACCCCCTAATCTCCGATTGAGCCTGGTCATTTCTTTGATTTTCTTTGTGTTACGCACGGCTACGAGCCAACGTAGTATAACTTTGGCGCCCGAACAGGAACTGCCACGAATTACGTAACGTAACGTAACGTAACGCGTAGCATAACTGTGGCGCCCGAACAGGGACTGCCACGAATTACGTCCGCTTACGTAACACCCTTCTCTTGGACGTTCTGGTTGTAGGCGTTGATGCATTTCACCAATAAGTATACTAAGATCAAGTGCGATAGGTAAGGAACTAGTGTAGATGTAGGGTTGGAATATTCTGTTTAGAAGGTAATGGACTGATTTTATGATATGTTCTAGCGCATATTATTTTTTAGCACATTTTAATTTCTGTGGTTATAAAGTAATTATTATTCATACAGTTTTATACCTACTACTATTTCTTATTGTTGTATTTTGCATAATGGAAGTATACTATGAAAGTGATTATGTTGGGAGTGACGATGAAAGTTATGTTCCCGGGAGTGAAACAGATAGCAGTGACTCTAAGTTAGAAGAAGTTTCCGACGAAGAACCTGAACTCCGTACAAGTGGGTGGACATATTTTCCTTACCCGTTTTCTGACAAAAGATTCCATCCGCTAAAAGATTTCAGAAGTGATTATCGTATCCATCCTGCTGTTATTAGCTGATATGCAGAATCCACGTAAATGTTTCGAACTTTTCTTTGGAAACATCATAAAGGATTTGTGCAAGTAGACAAATGCTTGCGCTGATATGTATTTTGAAGACATAAGTTACATCACTACGAAGGTAACCGGTATAACTTGGCGGCCTGTAAACAGTGACGAAATGTACGTGTTCTTTTCGTTAGTTTTTCTAATAGGACTAGTACAACTACCAGAAATCACTGATTACTGGTCAAGCAATATTTTTTGTCGCGGACCAGACGTATGAGGAAATAATCAACAGTGTTGTAACGTATTTTTTTACGTAGTTACACTTCGCTTATTAATCTAAAATAATACCGCATTAATATAAAAATATAATTTGTAAATTTCCGTACAATAAAAATAATTCATAAAATTTATAATAGCATATAGGCTCTTTTGCTCTTGAGGTCTAAGTTTCGTTAATAAGGTTCGTCGAGTTGTCATTTTGTGTCACTTTTCTATCGGCGTCTGAACGGGTAAGCTGCTATCAGCGGCGTAGTAAAGTCAAGATGGTGGTATCCAGGCACGTGGCCTGTAACACAGTCCGCTAGAAGGTTTAATTGATTGAATCTTCGTGTCTGAATGTGGTTCCTAGCGGCTTTAGCGTGATGATTTTTATGTTCCACCTAGAGCAGTTCAGTTGATTCCTGCAGGCCAAAGGAGATAGAAGCTCCCCCTCATCGTTAAAACGGTATAATCAAGTAAATAAATTTTATAAATATTTTCCTCTTAGTGCAATATCTTGGAAGCAATATCTAGAAAATTTAGTTTGGGATTTGGAATACTAAATTGTATAGGATGTAATTAAGGAGGAATTGGTTTCGTTAAATAATGTTTTGTTCAGAAGAATTCTCATAGTTCCAGCAATAAATTTGTCCGTATTCATGTTTCCTGTTTGTGCATCGCAGAACGCAGATGTTAATGGAATATTCCACAGCTGAGGTCATAGTTCGATTTCTTTTGGTCGTACTGTACTTCCACACGTGAGTGATATTTAGCATTTAATCACATTTATAATTATTTAATCGTAATACGAAAAATACAAGGTTTAAGCTTTACCTAGATTAAAGTAACTTAAATATTATTTAGTGAAAGAAAGAATTCCGAAATAAATTTATAACCTTGCATAAATTTTAAAGATGGCTATGCTGTTTGCTTATCATAATTATTTCACAAACAGATAGCGTTAGCTAAACTGAAAAAGTTGTTAGTGACATATGATGTCAAAAAATATTCAGCTGTCCAATTTAAATAGCACATGTTATTTTACGCTAATTTAAAAATATATTTAATAATTTTGAGGTCGTGTACTTTGACTCTTAATCAACTTGATGAATTCTTTTTATACATATTAAGTAAAACTAACTCTATGTTGAAACATGATATTTTATGAGAACTTAAATAATTAAATTTAATTGTGAGGTCAACGTAGTACTACAGATGGCTAAAGATTAAAATATGTAATATGAATTATTAAGAGAGCTCAAACTTTTTAGAAAATTTATTATGAAATATTCAATTTAAAGATCTTTATGTTTTTTGAATACAAAACTTTATTATATTTCTGTTCTATAAAAAATTTTTAGTTGAAAAAGATTATGTTAAAACAAATCAAGAAATTTAATCAAATAGAATCCATTTTCGTCTATCTCTTTTATTATTCAGAATACAAGTAAAACTTATAGGTCATTCATGATCAGACATTGGGTCTAATGATAACAAATACCCTGGGTGTATATTTTTGGAACTTAAATTCTATTATATTATTTTTAGTAAATATTTTTAAGGACACAAACGGTGTCCATGTTGTGTATTTGTTTGTTCACAGGTTAAGTCGAGACATCTGTATGACATCTGGTAATTGAGATTTTGGTAAGTGTTTTAAAAAAGTGAAATTCAGGTTTTATGGCTATATTAGTGGTGTTGATATAAGGTTTCCGCATTCCCCCTAATACAAGCACAGATAATTTTTGTAGGTTGTTGTATTGAAAAATACGGTGGCGCTCATTATTTATATTTTTGGTCATTTGACAACCCATGACCCAAGCTCATGATCTACGCAGAACTAACACTCTACTAGCCGTTTATGTCTAAAGAGTTTTTCTTTTCCTCAAACCGTTTTCCATCCAACTTTACCTTGGGCTTTCATTGTTAATAAGGAATTCTCGACCTTGTGATATCAGGTAAGGGTTTAGGAAATATAAGGGTGCAATTTGTTATCTGATAATCTCGAAGGTAAAATTATTTTTTGTTTTTAGTGTGGGGGAAGAGCTTGAAAGACAACGACCACGAAAATGGGGTCTACGATGCTGGAGCACGCCGCACGATCCTGGGACCGGAAACTCTCTGAAATTATGTACTTCCTTCGCACCAGGAAGAACGCAGCCACAGGAACTACTCCCAGCTATGCCCTACTGGGATACGAGCTGCCCCGTCCGGGAGACCTCTACCGACCGCCAGTAAACAATCAAAAAGAAGCTCGACTGTGCCGCATCCAAGAGATTCAGGACCGCGAGCGCCGCTTCAAACAAAGATATGCCCAAAACGAGGATATCACTTTATTCTCACCTGAGGAAATGGTCATGGTCAGAAGCCACCCCTCCAAAAGAAACCAATTCGAAGCCAAATGGGCTGGACCTCACCCAATCCAAAATAAAGCCGGACCCAACATCTACTGGGTACGGATGGAAAGGAGAGACACAAAAATACATTCCAAAGACATGCGACCAGCACCCACACGTTCACCACCTCCCCGCATCAATTAAGCTACGCTACCCTCCTCAGGGGGGGGGGATGTTAACGCTATGATCCCATGCAATGTACTGAACGAACTGCGAATGTAAAAGTTTGACTATATCAGTGTACACGTGCTGAACACAGAACAACATCCAAAATTCCAAGTAAAATTTGTGTTAACAAATTTGAATAATCTTGTTTTGAAATCAAAAATCGACAACGCAATTCATTCGTTAAAGCTCTGATAAACGTTTTTCAACACAGAAAAGATAGCGACCAGAATTATATAAATATAAATTCGAATTCTGCAGAAGACATCCTAGTACTCTCCATAGTCTGGGAATCTCTTACCTCTGCAATGCTCCTCACAGCCTGCAAACCTTTCCAAGCGGTGCTCGCCATAGCCTGCTAAACAAATCCTAACGCAGCGTTCACCATAGCCTGCCTCCTGTCCGATTACGCTGTCCGCCGCCGTACCTGGAGGCCGTCATAATAATTCATCAGTAAACAAATACTACGTATGGGTCGTAAGCCTCGTTCTGTATACCAAGTAAACCGCAAACAAAAACAGAACGCTCTTCGACGTGCACTCCGTTCCATGAAATTGCACCCAAGGTTTCTATCTCCACTACCGCCGTCGCCGGAGGCAGTTCGTCAATACACGTCCTACACAATCCAAGAAATCGAGTATTGCAATGACAATTGCATCTGTCAGGTTTACCTGCAGGACATCACCTCAGTAGATTTTGACGGGACTGGGCTCTACTAGGCCTAGAGCACTACCATCCACGACGTCTGCCGAAGTATACCGAAGACGTCTGGACCCTCCAGACCTGTAGTTAATCGCTATTTACCACCGTACAAGTTATTTTTGGTCTTTACCAGTCAAGTCCGAAGGCCTCCAAGGAGTTCCGAAGAGAACTGAAGCCTTCTGAACCCTCCATCTTTGTAAATATTGCACATAAGTAGATTTTAATTTCAAATATTTGCTATTCACGTATTTATTTAACTTTGCTATTCAATTTTGAAATCTTTCGAGGGGTTCCGAAGACAACCAAAGACTTCCGACCCTTCATTCTTGTAAATATTGTAAAGTAATAGTTTTTAAATTCAAACATTAACTCTCCGGGGCAACACGAGAGGTTTCGAAGAGTTCCGAAGACCACCGAAGACGTTTCCACCGCCTTCAAACCATCCGGCCATTTATTATACAAGCTGCCAAGTTCATTTTGGTGCTCACACGCAAGCATCAAACCTCCGAAGATTTCTGAAGAGAGCCGAATGCTTCCAAACCACTCCAAGAACCAGAGAAAGCAATTTTACTTTAATTTTATACATTTATTTTTGCAACTTATGATTATTTTGCTTCTGTTAATAAACAATGAACTAAGCCAAGCCTACTTGCATTTAAGACGCCTCCAACTCGAACGATAACAAGTGGCGCCCAACGTGGTAAAACCAAAGCAAGTCGACGTAGGGGGCGAACATCGACAGTACAACGTAGTACGTCGGAGATTATCATCCGTGCTGCATCGTCGATAGCAATTTTGGACAGCATTTACATCAATGGTAGAGTTAATGGTAGCGTTGTCCGATTACTCATGGATGCAGGAACGACGAGGACTATTATGCGACCAGATTCGGTTAGTCGTGGAAAGGTGCTACCTATATCAGTATGTCTTCAAACAGCGAGTGGTGAAAAAATTTGTACTCACGGGAGACTGCCGTAACGTTGGTATTTGGGGACAAACTAATTAATCATCGGGTGTTGGTAGCTGAAATTACAGATGAAGTTTTCTTGGGAATGGATCTCATGAGAGAGTATGGGTTTCATGTGAACAGGAAAGAAAATGTGCTTCGGATAGATGATGATGAGATTTCATTTCAAAGGACGAGTAACCAGACGATAATTTGTCATATGAAAATACCCGAGAAGACAGAAATGATCGTGATGGGACGCCCGGATAGTACTCTCCGGGAAGGAGAAGTATGCATGATGGAAGCAACTGGATCGGGAATGGGTCAAGAGGGATTACTGATTGAACGAACACTGATAATGTCTCGAAATATGATACCAGTAAGGGTGCTAAACATTAATCCGCATAAGGTGACCCTGAAGAAAGACATGATTGTGGAAAGTTACATTCCAGTATGCTATATTAAACGTTGTGTGGACGACACAAAAGATAAACAAGCCATCGGTTGCTAACAGAAATTGCTAGATATGTTGAAACCATCGTGTTAAGGATTAAACGGCAACCAACTGGGCAAGATAAAAAAAACTGGTCGGACAATATCGAGGTGTGTTTGCACTGGATGATAGTGAGAAAGGAAGGAGAATGTGGTGCAACACAAGATTAATACTGGAGATGCGCAACCAATACGACAACATCCCAGGCGGCTTCCTTTGGCAAAACGTAAGGAAGCCCAGCAAATTATCACAGACATGGAGAAACAGGAAGTGATTGAGCCCTCGAATAGTCCATAGGCATCCCGGGTAGAGCTTGTCAAGAAAAAGGATGGGTCAACAAGATTTTGTGTAGACTACTGGCGGCTAAACAAAGTCACAAAGAAAGACAGCTATCCTTTGCCCAGAATTGATGACACATTGGATACTGTATCCGGATCTAAATGGTTTTCGACCTTGGACTTGAAAAGCGGATACTGGCAGGTAGGCTTGGAGCCAAACGATAAATATAAAACTGCGTTTACAATTGGAACTGGATTATGGCAGTTCAAGGTCATGCCCTTTGGATTATGAAATGCTCCTGCTACTTTTGAACGTTTGATGGAGTCGATATTGCGTGGACTGTCCTGAAAAACATGTCTGGCATACCTAGACGAAGTGATAGTGTTAGACGGGTCTTTTGAAGAACATCTTACGAATCTAGAGGGGATATTCCAAAGATTACGTGGGGCAAACTTTACTTTGAACCCTAAGAAATGTTACCTATTTGGAAAAGAGGTGAAATACTTAGGACATGTCGTTTCGGAGACCGTAATAAGAGTCGACCCTGACAAGACGGTACAAGACTAGCCTACACCAGCAGATATACACCAAGTAAGTAGTTTTCTGGGATTGTGTACATATAACTGACGTTTTATACGAGAGTTTGCAAACATTGCCAAACCGTTTACGAAGTTAATCGAAGATGGACAAGAATATAATTGGAATGACGCCACATCGCATTTGAACGACTGAAACGACTACTAGTTACAGCACCGATTCTGAGTTATCCGCGGATGAGGGTAAATTTGTGTTGGATACCGATGCCAGTAACACAGCTATAGGAAGCGTTCTTCCTCAAGTGTAAGACGGACAAGAAAACGTTATTGTCAAGAGGAATAGCTGTTGTTTTCATGAAAAAGTTTGGAAGAGTGGATAAATTAGTTCAACAGCAGTCAACTGTAGGAAAAGCTTTGGTTCTTCAGAGTGGAAAGCGGCATGTTTACTATCTGATCACCAAAAATTCTTCATGGCAGAGACTTATTATGGACATTTATGGGAGGCTTTGCTAGATCTTAAGGATCAGATGATGGAAAATAGAGTAACGAGGCTAGCGGTGCCCAAGCTAGGCTATGGACTGGATCGCTAAGATTGGGGAATAATTTGAAATATGCTAGAAGTAATTTTCCATGAACAAACGTCCGGGTCCTTGTTTGTTGCTATCAACCGGTTGCCTATCAAGACCATGCAAAGAGTGTTTTTGTTATTTCCAACGACGTGGTGGATGCACCAGAGAAAATAGCTTCCGGAAAAAGTACAAGTACCGAGATAACCAACATTGAATTTAACGGGATGTCAACTGTTACCCAGATATACCACACATGACAACTGAAGAAACGTTAGTGTAAACCAGCTAGTCTTTTCTGGTAGGTACTGAGGTCGGCTAGACCAATACTACCCAGCTAAAGTTGAAGATGGGGACACCAGGAAGATGACCTGCACCTAGACTACCAATGTTCCTCCCCGCACGGACGTAAAATGTTAGTAATATTCAACAAGGCTCGATCACACGCGCTCACATACATACATTAACAGTTTCCAGCCCGTGTTACAAAATATTTTTCAAAGGCTAGCTGACTTCTTATTATTTACAAAAGGGTACACTACAAGTACTTTGACAAAACGACATGAATTGCTGAAATGAACTTATGGTATGATTGCGCATAGTTAAATAAGCGCTTATTATTGGATAGACTATCTCCAACATAGTTATAACTGCAAACGCGAAAGGCACGAGATGGTCGATCATACCAGACGTTCAATTTAATTACATCATAACAATTATCACAAACATTAAATGCTAGTTAATTTTATAGGAACATCGGCTAGATAATAGGATAAACAAAATAACAAACATATCATTAAGTTAAATCCAGATGTGAGCAGTGCAGTTGTAAATGTGATTAATATGCCGAAATAAAACAATTACACATAAATAAAATGTTAAATGAATCACAAATATCAAACAAATACAAAATATGTTGGCAGCAAATACATGTCCAAAATTCTACAGCATAAGAACAAGTCCAAATTCAGGCGATAAATATTTATATAAGTGCATCTTAGTTATATATATACATTTATTATTTATTATTGATTCTGCAATAAGTGCAATGCAATGGAAGTTTGAACTCTGCATTAAATACTAAATAAACATTATTTCAAATAAACAAATATTAGTTTTACTCTGATTTAGATACTAAATAAACAATTCAGATAAATAAATACCTATTAGTTTTCAATTGTTAAACCAAACCACTCTCATTTATACATAACACGTTCAATAAAACCGGCATCAAATTCTAAGCCAAAAGCAACAGGTAACACATAAATATTTGCTTCAATGATTAAATAACTAACGGGTTTACAATAAGTACCAACATCACACTCAAAACAACACTGAAATTACCAGGTGTAATCAGATTACCTCAAATAGCAACTACATTATCAACTTAAAAAACATTACCTTTTTAACCGCCAAAAACAAAGTCGTTTAACCCTGTCGACTCGATTGGTCGTCCCCTACACATGCGCCTCTTTATAATGTAAATTCTGACGTAACGGAATGCGTTCAGAAACCTGCAAGTGATTACTGAGCTATTCTAACAAATACCTTCAAATATCCAAATATACACTATATTTTCAATAATTATCAACCAATGAGAAATCGACTTAGAAACACTACGGATCACTTCAGTATATTCAAATGAAACTATTAAGTCTTAAGAAATAGATTGTTATATTGTATAATTGAAGGAGATAAAAGGTTAATGGAAGTTCATAAACCAGACATGAGAACGGAAGCAATTACTTTGTATTCCAAACATAATATGACACTGCAGATGCAGGTCACAGTAGATTAGAAGACAGCAATTGTTAGAATTAAGATTATTAAAGTGTAATACATTGTATTGTTTCAACAAATAGCAAACATGAGATCTACATTTCCCACAAGTGATGTAAGAGCAGGGATTGCATAAATACCCTCAAGAGCCCAAGATGACCAGTCTGTCTCGAACTTCACAACTGTAAGATTCTTAGTTATTCAAGCTACTCATGCTAGTTTTAATTAATTTAATTAGTGAATAATAACTTTGATTATTTTTGATTTTAATACATTAATACATTAACGTACCTGTTTTTTTAAACCATTTGTAATTTCTATTTAAATAAATTTGATAGAAGTGCTTTTTGGAAGAAAAGTCTTTTTAGAAAGAAGTTGCAAGAGGCCCAAAACCATCTGACGTAACGGTTTTAAAGAGGGGGGGGGGCATTGTTACGAGGTATTAGGCAACTCGTCAAACACGCAAGCTGCATAACCGAAGTATATTCTACAGAAGGCTCGGACCTCCCAGCAAATAGTAGAATATGAGTCATCTATTTAATTATAGAGTATATATGAGATCGGTGATGAGTGTACAGAGGTTAGTCTATATCAAAATGTCTTATATAAAGTAAGTTGTTCATTACGTTTTGAAAGTCCTACAGTAAATATAAATTTGTGTTATGTGAACGTGCATATTGTACTGCCAGTTTGTACATAAATAGATAAAAGGGTAATAGATAAATTATAGTAGTGTTAGTGTTGTTAAGAAGACTTATGGTTAAGGATTTAGTTTAAAAAGGTATTAGTGCTTGTAAATAGCATTATTGTGATAGTGCTTCATTGTTAATTGGACTGAAAACATCTATAAATAAGACGTATACTGTTAATTAGACTTGTGAATAGTGAGAAATAAAGACTTTTGTTATTACTTGTTCTAAATTGGTAAATGCGTTAACAGTAGCCCGTTACAGTATGTTAGCTGTAGCAGTTGATGTAGTAGTATTCGTATTTGGCATTGTAGTAAAATAATTTTAAAAGATATATGAATTTCTAATCTTTACGAAGGTTTGATACACGTGGAATTATAATTAGGGCTGGGTCGGCGTATCGATATATCGATACGTATCGATACGACACCCGTATTGACCCCCCCGATACAGCAAAAAATAAATATCGATATATCGATACTCGATATGTATCGATACGTATCGATATGTATCGATACGTATCGATATGTATCGATACGTATCGATATGTATCGATACGCATCGATACGTATCGATACGCATCGATACGTATCGATACGCATCGATACGTATCGATACGTATCGATATTCGATATAGAATATGTATCGATATTCGATACGCAAAATCCCGTATCGCCCACCCCTATATACATACTTATGTCACAAATATTAAACTTGAAACTTTAATTATTTTGATAACAAAAAATTTTAAGTGAAAGATCGAATTGTCAGTAAATACATTATTTTTAAACGATCTTGTGATTTTATTCCCAAAGAAAGAGTAGAAAAATTTATAAATGCGTATCGATTCGTACCGACAGGTATCGCTACGTCTCGATATGTATACTTAATCTACACATCTAAACGTTCCGATACGAATCGCTATATATATCTATACGTACCGCTACGTATCTATACGTATCGATACGAATCGATACGAATCGATATGTATCGATACGCACCGATACGCATCGATACATATCGATACGCATCGATACGTATCGATACGTATCGATACGTATCGATATATATCGATATTCGATATATCGATACATATCGATATAGAATATGTATCGATATTCGATACGCAAAATCCCGTATCGCCCACCCCTAATTATAATCTTACATTTGATTTCCTCGTCGCCAATGTTGTGTATTTGTCACGTAGTGATAAATAAATTATTCAATAGTTGGCCACACTTTTATTACATCCCGATAATTCAAAATAAATTAACATTCTTCCAATTAATTAATATTAATCTTCTAGCCTAACAAGTATATAAGAGGTGCTGGATGACTGCCCCCTCCCTGCTGTATCAATGTTCCAGTCATTAAACAACCAAACACAAAGTAATTAGATGGAACACAGAATACACAGCTTGATAGATGTATCACAACACAACACAACAAATACAAATGACAATAACTTTTAATCACTACCAACATAAAATAGACCCTATGTTCCCAATTATTTATATTATTATTAACAAAACAAAAATCAAATGCAAGATTATGAACGGGAAGCGTCAAAACTCCAGTAGATCATGCACTTGCGCAGAATACACCAGTTACAATGTGCGGTAATTTAAAAATATTCACATTATAATTGAAAATATATTAAAATAAACCCATTATAGTTAGTGTTTATTACAGATACAATCATTTGCTATACAGATTTACTATTTATTTTATACCAAAGCTAACTAAAATATAGTAAATGTAGATTTTGTGGTGTTTGTCCATGCAGACCCTAATATATTTGGATAGAAAATGGTGGATCGGATGCCTATGGCCACATTGTTTTTATAGAGCCACTGTAATTTGAATGAAGTACAAGCGCCATCTACAACAAGTGGGCATGGAGTATAGGACCTTTACAAAAATGGCTACCACATTGTTAATAAGTTTAAATGAAGACAGTTTCAATAATTGAACAATTAATTTTTTGTATGAAGTTTGTTTAACAAGTTCGTAAGCGACTCGATGGATAGCTAAGTTAAGAGAGAGTATCTTGTAGAATCTGTTGTATTACTAACAGAGGATGTGAATTAGAATAAACTACGCTTTCGAACATTCAACCAAATTGAAGGAAACGTAGAATATTGTTGGAATATGCTTTTTGGATAGACAGACAATTTATGTGATATTGTGTTCACGTATGTGATCTCACCTCCGAGCCAGTGTGTAATTTTTACACCACCAAAACGAAATTTGCAATTACATTACAGTCACTTATTAGAAAACGTCTGTAGCATGTAAATGTAACTACCCTCTATCCTATAATATATCCTCACATACAAATGAACACCCATATGCACGTTTTTGGTGTATCTTTCCAAAATGTTGATAATCTATATTGTCCCATACCAAGAAAATCCCATTTGCGTGTAATTTATGTAATTATTCTGCGTTTTATACAGTTTCATACTACCGAATGCATTCACATGCAGTTTATATAATTATTCTGCATTTGATAAAAGTAACTCACATGTTCATATATGTTGATATGCGGTTGCACACTAATGAACGCCGATTTGTGTGCAATTTATGTAATTATTCTGCCTATTGTCAAAGTAGCTTAAAACATGTGGTCTCATACTGACGAATTCCCATTCGCATGCAATTTATGTAACTATTGTGTTTCTTCTAAAAATAGCTTGAAAATTCATATGCAATCTCATACTAACAAACGCCGATTCTCATGCATCGTTTGTAATTACTCCGCATCTCGTAAATTTAACTTGAAAATTCATGTGCGGTCCCACACTAACGAACATCCATTCACCTGCAGTGTATGTAACTATTCTACATCTTTCAGAAGTCGCATGGAAACTCACATGCGGTCTCATACTAACGAACGCCCATTTACATGCAATTTATGTAATTATTCTACATCTCAAAAAGTTGCTTGACAAATCATATACGGTCTCATACTAACCAACACTCATTTACATTCCATTTATGTAATTATTCTGCATCTTATAAAAGTCGCATGGAAATTCATATGCGGTGTCATACTAATGAACGCCCATACGCATGCAATTTATGTAATTATTCTGCATCTTATAACAGTAGCTTGAAAACTCACATGCGGTCTCACACTAACGAACGCCCATTCGCATGCAATTTATGTAATTCTTTTGCATCTTGTAAAAGTAGTTTGAGAAGGCATATGCGATCTCATACTAGCGAACGCCCATTCACATGTAATTTATGTAGTTATTCTGCATTTTGTGAAAGTAGGTTGACAAATCATATGCAATCTCATAGTAACCAACGCCCATTTTCATGCAATTTGTGTAATTACTCTACATCTCGTAAAATTATTTTGAAAATTCATATGCGGTATCATACCAACGAAAGTCCATATGCATGCAATTATTGTGCATCTAATAAAAGTACCTTGAGAAATCATATGCGATCTCATACTACCGAACGCCCATTCGCGTGTAATTTATGTAATTATTCTGCATCTCGTAAAAGTAGATTAGAAATTCATATGCGATCTCACACAAACGAGCGCCCATTCTCATGCAATTTGTGTAATTATTCTGCATCTTGTAAAAATATATTGAGAAATCATATGCTGTCCCATACTAACGAACGCCCATACGCATGCAATTTGTGTAATTATTCATATGCAATTACACACTTACGAACGCCCATTTGCATGCAATTTATGTAATTATTCTGCTTCTAATAAAAGTAACTTGCATATTCATATGCGGTTACACACTAACGAACGCTCATTCGTTTGCCATTTGTGTAATTATTCTGCATCTAGTAAAAATTACTTGCATATTCATATGCGAATACATACTAACGAACGCCCATTCGCATGCAATTTATGTAAATATTCTGCAACTCGTAAAAGTACTTTGATACTTCATATGCTGTCACATACTAACGAACGTCCATTTGCATGCTATTTGTGTCATTACACTGCATCTCAAAAAAATAACTTAAAACTTCATATGCATTCACATGCTAGTAATTTTAAAAAATAGACCTGGGAGGTCTACTGCAGAATCAATGACTTAGCCTGTGTCAATACCTAAAAATATGTTTTCAACATCTCCCAAAAAGGCACAAGTTAGTTATGTCAATAACTAGACACTGTGAAATGTATTCCAAAGCAACACAATTATTATCATCTAGAATATTTTTTTGGGAGTATTAGCAACAAGTATATAAATTTCTTGTAATAACTTGTAAAAACCTTTCAATTTTGCCTACTTTTAGAAATATCAAATTAAACAAAATGTAAGGATATCGTTGTCGTTTAGATTGAGTAATGGAAAATGTCTCAAAGCAACAACGAATGTTGTGGTTATTATTATCATCGGTCAGTCAGTATTAGAAGCAGTTGAAGACAACTCGGTATCTATTTTGAAAAAAAATTCATGTAAAAATTACCCCTAAAGCATCTTTAAATCACTAAAATCTTTAAAAAATTTGGTACTTAAGTTTTGAATAATATTGGACGTCTCTTGTTTGAACAATTTAAAAAATTTGGTACAGACGCAAGATTACAGTACATTATCAGTGATTGCTATAGTTCTTAAAACAAGTTTGCATAATCAGGTCAAAGACATTCTTGAAATACGTGTCAAGGATATACGAAAAACATGAAAATAAGACGCTGCTTTTCACAGAAGGGTGTAGAAATACATTTATACACTAACATTCATATTTCGGTTTTCAATACGCGAGACTAATAGCGTTTTTTATTGGTAAAACCAGTGCAAATTATTTGTTCTTTTGACAGTTTTGGTGCAAAAATGTGTATTCTATTGGAATGTCGTGTCGGTTCAATTAAATTTACACTTAAGTATACACTCGGTTCAAGATATCTATTACGAGCCCTAGGAGCTTGTGCTGCTTTCGGTGTGATTGTCAAATCAAATATAAAACAATTCACTTTATTGATGATAATATTAAATTATCTTTTTAATTTTACTGAAAATATGGACAAACATTCGAAATTATTTCTGATTTATTGACATCTTCCAGCGATAACATCGAAGATATGTTATTTGTTGTTACTTTGCTGCCTGAAAGAGTTGTACCAAAAATACCCAACTTTATAGAAAATGTATACAGGTAACTTTTACTTTTTTGTGTTATTATATTCCTCTTTAATAATACTATAATTGTAGTTCAAAGCAAATTTTTGCTTAGAAAGAAAAACAGTATATTGGCTCATTCAAGTTTCTGAAACCTCAATATTTTACAAAGGATAATATGCACGGAGGTTGAACTCACATATCTGCTGAAAAACATAGTTTTTCTTATGGTAAAAATTTAAACAGACTGAATATCAGAAATAATAGATTCTTATGTTTAATTACCTTTTAGGTTTAGTGGAAATAAAACAACAATAAGAGAAGTTTCTCAGAGATTTGATAAATCTATATCTGCTCTTCATAGGTGTATTAATCGAATGGTGGAATTTTTAATTCAAATGGCTCCGAATATAATAAAAATGCCATCTACAGATGGAGATAAAGGCGTAATTGCAAAAATTTTTCGAAAAAGTGTGTTATGTAACAAGGTTATAAGGTTATACACTTTTTTGTTGCAGATTTCTGGATTTCCAAATATAATTGGATGAATTGATGGGTCTTCCATACATATTAGAACACCAGCTCTTAAAATTAAATCCACTTACACAAACAGACACGACACTCCATGCCTAACTCTACAACGCACATGTGATTATCAAAAAAAATTCATCGATGTATTCGTAGCTTGTCCCCGAAAAATCCAGGAATCTAGAGTGTTGAAGTTGTTGAATATAAGTTTAAAATTATCCGATATATGTGGTGAACCCGTCCATTTGTTGTACTGATTTAACCCTTTTTGTAGATGGGGTAGAACTAGTCGAACTACTACTACTACATCTAGAAGTCAAAGAAGTGCTTGAGGTACCATGTATTTTTTATGGACAATTATTCCATCGGCAGATCCAGTTACTTCAGGTTCTATAGTCATTGATTGCGGAAATTTTTTTCATTTCAGCTTTAAAAGATAATGTTTCTTTGAATGATCCAGACGATATATTATTTTCTACATCACTTTTTCTTCTAAATAGTTTTATACTATTTTCTGTTTGTGTGTTAGTATTATGTTTGGAAATGATCCTTAAGTCTTTCTGCTATATTCAACCACATATGTTTTTTGGTCTTATCATTAAGCTAAACCTAGATGTGAGCAGTGCTGTTGTAAATGTGATTAATATGCTGAAATAAAATAATTACACATAAATAAAATGTCAAATGAATCACAAATATCAAACATCATTAAATCTGCGGGCAGCAAATGTTAGTTAAATATATGAAATCTAATAAGCAAACGTTAAAATTATTCATTATGATTGCATCGGTTAAAACATACTTTTTAAAAATTAAACACATCGTGGCATTACATGTTACAACCAAAAAAATGTACACAACAACTTTGTAGTGAATTCAAGTTCTATCTTAAAACCAAAACAAATATAACATAGAAATATAATACTGTTCATATTCAAACTTGCCTAATAATTTGATTCAATATGATGTCAGTACTTTTGATTAAATGTCGTAAAATTACAGTAATGGTACCTCTGCTATTGATCCTGCAATGCAATGGAAGTTCGAACTCTGTTTTATGTTTCCAATAAACAAATATTAGTTTTACCCTGATTTAGATACTAAATAAACAATTCAGATAAATAAATATTAGTTTTCAGTTGTTAAACCAAAACACACACCTTTATACATAAAACAACCGGCATCAGAACCTAAGCCAAAAGCAACAATAAACACAAATATTTCCTAACGGTTTTACAATAAATACCAACATCACATTCAAAACAACGCTCTGATTACAAGATGTAATCAGATTACCTTAAATAACCACCACATTATAAACTTAAAAACATTACCTTTAATAAAAAATCGCCAAGTGAAATGTTTCAACCATCCATCTTGTCATCTAAAACAAAGTCCTTTAACCCTTGTCGACTCGATTGATCGTCACCACCCATGCGCCCCTTATACTGTAAATTCTGACGTCACAGAATGCGTTCAGAACCTTGCAAGTGGTTACTGAGCTACTCTAACAAATACCTTCAAATATCGAAAAGTACACTATAATATTTGTAATAATTATCAACCAATGAGAAATCGACTTAGAAACCCTGCGGATCACTACAACACAAATTGTGAGTTAGGTAATGCTGTACTTCCTATAATGTGTCTGTATTAAATATTACAACTTTGCTACTCCTGTCCTGATGAGCCCCAATTAGGGCGAATCGCGCCGACATGATGCCCTCGTGGCTGAATTTGAGTCACTTGCCATTAATTCTTTTTTACTTTGTATTAATTTAAGACTCATTAAATTTACTTCTCTTTTAAATTATAACGGGATCTCCTCCATGCCGACTGTTGCTAAAACCTGCGATGTCAGGTGAAACGACACGAGGACACAAATTGTGATTATTATCTAAACATACGAATTTTAGACAAAATTTTTAACTTATTTCTAAAGTGCTCTAAGGGCTTTATGCACCGTACATAAATAAGTTTAGCTTAAGATTTAAGCTCGCTTTAGGTACACATTTCATATGTACCGTTAATAAAGCAACGCTTAAGCGTGTTTTATATTAAGCCCTAAATTTTGACGGCTTATTAATATTAAGCCGAGCTTAAGTAAACATAACCGAACTTTTTTGACATTTTAATTATAATAATTTTTATTGATTTCTTATATACCACATTTGTTCATTAAAAACCTTGACTTAGTTCGACTACAGGGTATTTATTTTTTAAAAATGGAAATTGAAGACGAAATATTCCTTGAAGATGTCATTGAAATATTGGACATTATAGAGTTTGGTTTACCTAAACAAATTTATCAAAGACCCAACTACATGCAGGACATGGACAAAATGGCATTTTTTCGGAGATTTCGGCTGACGAAAGAAGCTGGAGTTGCCGTTTTGGAGCTAATCGAAGATCGATTGGAATATGAAAATGATCTGTAAAATAAATATTTATGTAGATAATAAGTATTTATTGGACCTGTTAAACATTTTAGGAATAACAGTGTATATTATGCGAGTAATTGCCACCAGATAAATGTTGCAGATTTTATGCAAATGAATCAAGGGACAGCATCTCGTATAATAAAAAAAAGAGTCTGAAGAAGTTGCTACTTTGCATAATACTTTTATTAAAATTCCTGACACTCGTGGAGGAAGAATATCATTTCAAAATGATTTTTACAGCCTAGCACGTTTTCCTCGTGTCATTGGCAGTATTGACTGCACCCATATTAGAATTCGTTCTCCAGGTAATCAAAAAATAAACTATACAATAGTAGGTTACTACTGTTTCATTATTAGGTGGAGAAGATGGTGAAGTCTATAGAAATAGAAAGTCTTATTTTTCTCTAAACGTTCAAGTGGTATGCGACAGTAACCTAGAAAGAATAAATATCGTACCAAGACGGCCAGGATCAAGTCATGATTCTACTATATTTAACAACAGTAGATTAAGAATGAGTTTTGAGGCTGGTGAATTTGGAAATAGCATTCTTCTTGGTAGGTATCATAAATTAATGTTGTACATACCATATGGCTGGCATGCAAATCGTGTTTTACCCTCCCAACTACGAATTTTTAAAAAAATGAGGTTACAGTAACCTTATTGTACTAAATTTTAACTAGATTTTGACTAGTGATTCCAGTATTTACAGGTCTATAAATTTTAGGTGATGGAGGACATCCTTTAAAACCTTATTTATTAACACCATTAACAAATGCTGTGATTTAGGCTCAGCAACTTTACGAGTCACTTATTCACACTAGGAATACATTTGAACGCACATTTGGTGTGTGGAAAAGATGGTTTCCGGTTCTGTGTTACGGCGTGCGATGTAAAGTGGAAACTACATTAAGCATAATTGCTGCCACAGCTGTACTGCACAATGTTGCTCGTAGAATAAACAATGATGTTCCACCACCTCCAATAGGCATTAATGCAGAAGAATTGGATTATTTAATTGAGCAGGGACAAATTGCCCCGCTAAATCTTCACCAAAATATACATGATTTTAGAAATGAATTAGTAGATAATTACTTTGCACGTCTATAAATGTTATAATGTATAAAATGATCTATTTTTATCTTATATTAAACTATTTCCGATTATGTCACATTCTTTTTATTAATTAATTCTAGTTCTAAGAGTTCTACTCTAAATTGCGTTTTTTGATTCCAAGGGCATTTTCATACTCAGCATGTTTCAATTGCGTGTTGATTAGTGCTAGGCGTTTATCTATCAAAAGATTATATTTCTGAGCGATATCTGACGAAGTAAGCGTTTTAATCAATGTAGTAGGTTTTCTGCGAGATGCGCTCCTTGGCGTTACAATATTTTCTACAACAAAAAATAACATTTTAGCGGTTATATAGCAGTAAGGCATCTATAATGACATCACCTTGTTTTTGTTTGGCGTGTTGGTTTCATGGGAGTTATAATCATGGCATGTCAGTTGGGTATTGACCGGATTTTTTAATTTCAAAGAAGAATACTTTTGCAATTCAATATAGAAGTGTCATTTTCTGGTAACCTAGTAATACTAGTACTTGAATTCTGTAAAAATAACCGGTTTTAATTAAGAAAAATTGTAACATAACCGCGATTATTCAATTACAACCATAAAATAGAATACAGTTATACAAGCATTTTTTATTCTATAAATCGGTTATCCATGACATTTACGGATCATGAGCTATTAAAATTTATTCTCACCGGTAGTACATTGATGACTTGCTCCACCTCTATTACAAATTCGATGACAGTATCACCATTTTCATTCAATTCTGCATCTGCATCATTGTCAAACCGATTATGAAGTCCAAGTAGTGTTTTGCTGTTAACGATGTTCATAAGTAACTCGTCCGTCTCATCTTTCTTAATTTTATCAGGAGGTCCTCTTCCTGTAGCATTAGCTTCTCTCCTTTCTTCCGCCAATGTCTTGCGAAGTTCTTTTTTCTATTTTCGTAACACTTTTTTTTTTAAAGAAGATGCACTTTGGAAGATACCATTTGCTGATGTAGCATTGTAATTCGCTGCGATATTATTCCAGGCATGGCTTTTTTGTAAGGCAGAAGTTCGGTCTGTTTTTTTATCTTCTAAAATTTCTAAATATCTATCAGCGATTATTCGTAATAAATGGCACTTTTCCGAATATGTAAAATTAGGTACCCTTGTTTTAGGAAAGTATGCATGACGAATACAATTTACGATTGCAATTAATTATAAAATGTGATTTGATATTTGACAGCTAATAAAAGAAACGTCAAATTGTGACAAAACAAATTGAAATATATAACGTTGCCAAATTACTGATGATCTGCTTCAAGACTTAGCTAACCTGGCGTCTAATTTCTACGAAACATACCAAATATTTTTAAGCCAAGCTTTATTACATAAACTCGCTTAACAAAGCCGAGTTTAAAATGCAAACGGTGCATATGGCCCTAAGTTACTTCGTTTGGCAGCAAAAATGCATTTAATTTCACCAATTTAAGTTTGCTGAAGGTTACAACTTAATTGGTCGACTTTATGGTGTAATTAATTGTATATTATATTTGTGACCGAGTCAATATTCCAGTGGTTTTACAATAATGTTAATACTTTTTGGGTGTCTATTTGTAGCACAAATAACATGCAAATAAACGTTCGGTTATGTGTATTAGTATATGTCTTTTTAAAACATATATATATATATATATATATATATATATATATATATATATATTAAATGAATTTTTCGTAATGCAAAATAATCATACGAATTGCATAAAAATAGAAGTTCGTATATGTCTTTTTAAATTATTTTTTTGGGATGTAGAACAATCACACAAATTGTATGAAAATGAACGTTCGTTAGTATGCGTTTGTAAATGACTTCAACTAACTTTTTTTAATGCAAAATAATTACACAAACATTACGGAAACCAGCGATCGTTAGTATGCGTTCGAACATGTGTTTTTAAATCACTCTTTCGTGATGCTGAGTAATTGCACAAATAACATGCAAATAAACGTTCGGTTCTGTGTATTAGTATATGTCTTTTTAAAACACTTTTGTGTGATGCAGAGTAATCACACAAATTGCATGAAAATAAACGTTTCTTACTATGCGTTAGTAAATGACTTTTCAAACGCCTTTTTTCTGATGCAGAATAATCACACAAATTGCATGGATACGGACGGTCGTTAGTATGCGTTCGTATATGTGATTTTAAATGACTTTCTTGTGACGCAGAATAATCACACAAATTGCATGGAAATGGGCGTTCGTTAGTATGCGTTCGTATATGTAATTTTAAATGATTTCTTTGTGTTGCAGAATAATTGCAAAAATTGCAGGGAAATGGACGTTCTTTAGTATGTGTTCGTATATGTCTTTTTATCTCATTTTTTCGTGATGCAGAATAATAGCACATATTACACGCGAATGGACGTTCGTTTGTATGTGATAGCATATGTCTTTTTAAATCACTTCTTTGTGATGCAGAATAATTACACAAATTGCATGCAAACCGACGGTCGTTAGTATATGATGCCATATGAATTTCTTATAGTCTTTACAGGATGCAGATTAACCACATAAGTTGCATGTCAACGGATGTTCCTTAGTATGTGAGTGTGAGTGTATTTGTAAATTACTTCTTTGGCACAAAAATTACAACTATAGATAGTTTTGGAACGAAATCACACAGAACTTAGTAGTGAAATATTGGGTGAGGCATCATAAACACATTAATTGCTTGTCTATGAAAATAGCATATTTCAATCATCTTCTACCTTTTGTGTTGACTTGGTTAAATGTTCATAAGAGCGTCTTTTTTTAACACCAACACTTCTTCTGTCAATAACGCATTACATTTTACAGGACACTTTTCCTTTAAAATTAACTGCCGATCGTATCGTATACATGAGCGCATTGAAACGACTAAATAGAAAAAATTAATTCTATAATTATTTAAACCGACTTAATTTCAAATACAATACCTACATTCATTCATCTTTCATTATATGCATATTAATTTATTTTAGTATGTTCTGTACATATAGTATTTTTGTGCTAATAATTAATCGAAAAGCTGTTCAATATAAAATAAGATAAAATTGTAGTGGTTTTACAACCCATACACATGCGCGCGCGCGCATACACACACACATACACACATGTTCACATGCACACACACGCGCGCGCGCGCATACACACACACACACACTATTATTACGGTTATCGGAACTACAGGTGTTTCGACTCAAATAGTTCCAACAAATATATAATATGATGTTGAAAAATGTATTTTTCAAATTATAATGGTGGTTTGTTTTTATTTTTTTCGATTAATCTTTTTTATGAACCTTTAAAATTTGGTTAATAGTAATTTTGTACTAATATTGGCTTCGGTAATCTTTCAGCCTTTGGTGTTCTGTTTGATGAGTAACCGTACAATGCGTAAAATTTTATATTGTAAAAGAACATATACATCTTTATAAAAATCCAATTTTTAACATTAGATACATAATTTCAAAATATTATTGAAAGTTCTTATTAATTTTTTTTTAAAAAACATGGATAATTCATATATGCAACACTGCACGGAAAAAGACATTTTATAAAAAGCTTTACCACTTTATTTTATACTAAATAACCCAAAATTGCTTTTGCCTTTGTTAAAACATTACTCACATACAATAAACGTATGTCGGTAGGATAGGTAGAAAGGGTGGGAATGGAACACTCGCGCCAATCTGGTAACAGTACGATAAGTCTGTCGGTACGATAAATCTAACGAGCTAAGCGACGGTCCCTGCCATAAATGTTTTCCCCTTCAACCGAGATTGACGTAATTTTGCCTGCGTTTATGGGAAGAAAAACTTCTCACACCAAACCCCTACGTTAGCACTTACAATTGCAAAGATATGCAACTGACGTCGTGATCCGTGTGAACGTTGCTAATCCCGGAGTTTCACAACGTCAACGAAATTGCACTGTTTAACGGGGATTTTTACAAATTCTAAAAAGTCCCTAACTTCCAAATTAATTAATCTAATTCTTAAAAACTTTAAGAATAAAGCGTAACTACCTTCCTTTTTTCTTTGCCTGGCCAGCTCTACGGACATTATAATATGAAATTTGTAAAATGAAACACAGCAATCTCAAGAAACATCTAAACCTTCAAAAATATTTTTCTTTCGTCCAAAAAAATATAGGAATTTAAAGATTAGTTCATACATAAAATTATTTCCAAATTATTACCAATCATTGTTAACTCAATCCTTTATAATTAATAGGTGGATAATTTATTGATCCTTTATTACCACACTTGTCGGTGATTGACCAAAAACTGCTCAGATAATTTTTTAAACATCAAAATGCCGCGACCTCTGACCTCAAAATTCGATTTAAATTATCCCTTTCATAAATAATAAAACGAGAACTTAGTCTAAATTTAAATTACAAAATATTCAATTGTTTTTATCAATTGGCAAACACAGAACCAAAGTTTTATACTTGCAAAAAACAGCGCTTATCAAAATTTCATTTTTCATCGTAGTTAACGGTATTAAATATCTCCTGATTCCTTTTTTAATTTGACGTTAAAATCTCAGTGTATAATATTATCCAGCTTAAATCTCCATTTGATGTTAGAACATCAGTTTGCAAAATGCATCAATTAACTTAGCAGTAGCTCTTGTACCGAAGAACGTTTAATCTTCATTGTATTTTACAAAATAATCATGTACATATTTATACATAGTTCAACAGTACCTATTGTATATCGTACAATAAATTGCTCGAACTTATGCGTTCAAATCTTTTCTTAAAGCTACATACTGTTTTCTTCAGGCGAGAATCAAACACGAATGAATCGTTTTAATCAGGCTTCGGTTTATAAACAAATTTATGTCTATACGTCACATTCTCCAGATTCTTTTGGATCCACTTGGAACATAATACATCCAGGTAATGTAATATTTCCGAGAATATCACGGTTTAACGATGGAATTAGTGTCAAACCATCGCGGCCGATGTATTTTACGAGCATAGCAAGGCGTTGTCGATCCTTGTTTAATACACGGAGTTCATATGCTATTTCCCTCTTATCGTGATGCAGAAATCTATAATCAATTCTTATCTATTTATGACATTTTTAATGTTAACGCGAATTCTTTGAATCGGCGTTTATTCAATAATTAGCTATTTTATGACTTTTCAAAACATTTCTTCGTAAAGACGACGTATTTTTTTATTAATCACGAAAGATCTAAAATTTAGGCTCCAATCAAAACTTAAAATGAATTGAATTGTTATATCTACACGCATAATTAATAATGGATCGTTTATACTATGCAAATGCAATAAGATTTATATTGTTGTGTATTCTTAACAATTGCAAAAATATTTGTTCGTGTTCTAGCGGATATTTTACACCTAGAAAATTTGTTACATAAATAATTCAAGCTTGTAATTGATTTGCATGCTAATAAAATACATATTTCAGTATAATTACATAATTAATTAAAGCTTCAATTGCTTTCTTTACTCTTTTGCAAATGTAAAAAGATTTGCATCTTAATAAAACACGGAAATTGCGCTTTGAGGTATCTCAAAAGCAATTATTTTTACATATACGGCTTAAATGAAATTGCTTGGTTTTTGTATTTACACTTTAAAAAAATTGATTTGCATAAGGTATAAAATTTATATCAGTTTTATAATCTTTTCACAGTCCGCCATTAATGTAATAAACATAAATTTAATCACATAATTAATAAGGGCTTTGCCTTTTAATGGCAAAGAAGTACGTTTATTTTATACAGGATGGAACCATTAAAAATTCGTAAATTTTAATTTTTCCGGTTTCCTTTTATTTGGGTGGGTTTGATTTATAGAATTTGGGTTTCCATGACTTCTCGTGACCTCTGTATTACATTAATATATATATATATATATATATATATATATATATATAGCTATGACATCGGCCGCAAGTTGGAGCGCCGCTAAATGAGTGCTGGGTGTGACACAGGTGCAAAAGTGGAAAATTCAAAGTTACTAACTTACCTTCCATTCTAGCTTTTCTTTGCCTGACTAGCACAACGGAAGTAATGGCATTTACAAAATAAAATCAAACACAGCAACATCATAATGCAATTTATACATTTAAAAACAATTTTTTCTCATACAAAAAAATATAGAACATTTACAGCATAATTTTTAAACATGAAATTATTCCTAACAAGTACCTATTTACTTAATTATTAAAATGTTTCGCACCTAATCTTGGTTAAAATTTACAGAACTCAAATCTCTTCTCTTGTGGAAAGGTTACCTGTCTTTTATTCCCACGTTTGTAAGGTTGTTTGGCAAAAAAATCCTTGACAAATAGTCTAATTAAAAGTCAAAATATTTTGAACTCTGACCACGAACTTTCTGGTAAATAACCATAGAAAAAAATATTATATGATTAAAACTTATTCTCCCTTAAATGCAAATGATAAAATTACTGAAATCTCAGTTACAAACAAAGTAATCTAAAATTTAATACTTGCAAAATCCAAAAAGCGCTTTTCCAATTCTCGTAATTAACGGTAGTAAATACCTTCTGCTTCCATTTTTTTAAATTGACATTAAAAATCCTAG
Organism: Platerodrilus igneus; assembly: GCA_036346225.1. Taxonomy (NCBI): domain Eukaryota; kingdom Metazoa; phylum Arthropoda; class Insecta; order Coleoptera; family Lycidae; genus Platerodrilus; species Platerodrilus igneus. The sequence continues at coordinate 9,767,460 of JARFIW010001381.1, forward strand.
TTTATCATTTTTGATCCTATAATTTTTCACATTATTTAAAATCTCCATTTAAGGCACCAGTTTGCATCTTCGATTTTTAATTAATCGGCTTTAATATAGCTCTTTGTTTCGAAGAATATTTTCTCTTCATAACATAACATAACAAATGATTGCATTTAACAACTTCCATATTTCAAATTATTGAAACGCATAAAATTCATATGTAAATTGCATGTTATTTTAATTTCATAATCAACGTTACATTTTGCTAGGTGTAGAACCGAAATTATGAATAACTGACTACATTATCGATCGCGTACATTGAAATGAATTAATCAAATGAAACTCTTTAATAAAGCTCCCGTTTATCTACAGTTTATTTTGACTACATCACTCTTTCTAGATTTTATGGGATTCAATTCGAAAGATTACTCATCTATATGACGCAAGATTTCTGAGAATAAGTCTGTTTACTGCCTCATTAGTGTCGAATCGCCGCGGCTGAATCATTGATTATCCTTGTCTAATTCATGTGTTAATTTTGCGTCTCATTTCTTCACTAATAACTAAGGCTATTAACCCGCGTTCTTATCGATTTTATAGGATTTTAATGATAACGCGCGAGTTCTTTGAATAAATGTTTATTTACTAATTAGGTATTTAAGTAGTTTTAAGTATAGATGACGCATTTTCGCCCGAAACTTCTGGAACATGTTTTATTTAAAATGTTATACGGAAGACAATTTAACTAATTAACTAAAGCTTTAATTGCTTTATATATACTTTGAAGATGCAAAAAATTTGCATTGTTTTTACACGGATATTTTACACACGGACTAATTATTTATTACATAAATAACCAACTCTTCTAATTGCTTTCAAATGCAATGAAATTTGCATTGCTTTTACGATAAATGAAAACTTTCTATGGTAATAAAATAAATGTCTTGGTATTTATAATAAGCTTGAAAATGGTCGATTTGTTTATATCTTTTAAAGATTGAAATTCGTTTTTACAGTATTTCTCAACGATTAATTATTTTTACATATACAGCTTAAATTTGTACACACGGCTGTATTATCGATTTAAAATTAGGGTTTTTAAATATGCGGAAAATGTGGTTTGCTTTGCATTTTAATGGCTATGTATTTACAATACGCTAATATTATACTGGGTAATTATTTACACGCACGGAATTGGGTTTTCGCTTTGCGCTTTAATGGATAAAAAGTACGCTTTTGAAATAGCACTATTTAATAATTCATTCATAACTATTTGTTCAATAATAAGGCTAAGATTTGATCCCATTACACATCCAACAATTTGTAAATATAATTTATTATTAAAGAAAAAATAACTTATCAAAAAGAAATTTAACGATTTGTAAAAAATGGTTTTTGAAAACTTACAATTTGATTCAATTGCACTCCAAAATTTACTAATGTTGTTAATAACTAACTCTTTAGGGATATTTGTAAAGAGAGATACATCGTCTAAACTTACTAATATGTAATTTTTTTAGTAATTGAAAATTGTGTATTTGTTCTGAAAATTCGAAATAATCGGTTATATCATAATTGTTTTTAGAGATAGATTTTGATGAAAATTCAGAAACGAATTTAGAAAGCTTTTCAGTAGCTGCATTGTTTGTAGCAACAATGGGATGGCATGAATAATTCCCCTCATGTATTTTCGGGAGACCACAAAGCTTCGGGATTGGGCTATTGTAAGTATTAAAAGATTTTGCTTCTAAATCACTAATGATTTTTTTATTTTTTAATTATTTTATAAGATCTAATGTTTGTTTTTATAATTTTGCCGTTGGAGCATTACTAATGTCATTGTATATATTAGTATCCTTTAGTAAATCAGACTCTCCTGAAACGATGGATTGGCAATTATAAACTCCAAATTGACATCTTTTAAAAATAGAAAAATAATTTTACTGCAATCTATTAAAATGGATATTCTGCCAAGTTATATATTTAATGCTCCAAGAAGTTTATGTAATTTGTTTAAGTATTACAATTATGAAAATTTTCCTTCCCACAATTTGACTGAGTCGTTTATTCTGTATTTAATTATTTCCCACTTTCTTAAAGTGTTAACCAATAACTGTGTGTTGACTAATAACTTCATGTATTGTTCAGTAACTTAGTGCCCTAAATTAATAAAATTGCAAAATCTTTTATTTGTATTAACTATTTCTAGACTTACGTTTATATCTACGGCAAGATTATATATAAATTTAATACAACACGCACTCTATTGTTTGTGTCACTTTACGTTGAAATTTTATTAAGTTCGACTTTTAAAATTAATAAACTTTCGCTAAAATTTGTATTCGCGTGATAATCTTCTTTCAAAATAGCACAGTCGGCGCGTGGATTATAAAATAATCCTCCTTTATCTGCTTCGTTAGTTTTATAGAATCAAATTCCTTCTCGAATGTCCACGCGTTCTCATTGATTGACGAAACGCTATCAGTTGTTCATACGTGGAAAAGGCGTTTCAATTATAGTTGTATCTGCAAGATGTTAGATTTTTGATGATCTAATATCGGAACTTTCTAAAGGGACTTGATTAACAAATGGTATTATATATGTACGTTCTAAATTGCACGTATTATGAAGATTTACCGTTGCCTCAAATATCTATACTATTTCAAATATGCGTATTTTAAAGTGTTTGACTATCACAAACTGGTATAAATTACACGCATTTATTTATTTCTTTACGCAAATATGTTTAGATTGAAAGAAATTTCATTTCACGGGTTATTGTTCTTCAAATCTGTTGAATTTGTATGTGTTTTAAGCTTAAGAATGTCATTAAATGTTCTAAAAATGATTGAATTGCTCCAGCCATGATTCATTTTAATTGGTTGTTTTTAAAGTAATACCTGCTATTAGCTATTTATAAATGATTCATTCTAGAAAGCAAGAAGAGATATTTCTAAATACCTTTTAAATTATTCATAACTAAAAGATGTTTGATAAATTAACAGTGTTTATCCTCAAATTATAATATTACTAACCTTAGTTAAAATATGAACTTCAAATCTCAAAACACGTTTTGTGCCTCAAATGACTATTTTGTTGGGTTGGGTACGTAACGTATACTATTAGAGTACTCGTTAGGAACGATTACAATTTGTACGTTTACAATGTAGAAAATTTTCCAGAATCGACTTTCTGACAATCTATTTATTCATGACGCCACTAATGTATACTTTCAGTAGCAAATGGATTCGAGAATTCCCATGGCCCCCTGATTCTTATCATTTCCAACATTCTAATTGCAAAATGTTAGCAAATTGGCTCATTCGAACCGACTGATGTCCTACAACCAATTGGAATTGAGAACATTGGAACTTCGATAATGCGTATCCAGTCATTCCCGAGAATAATAAAAAACCAAAGAGTATCTTAACATATTTATACATAGTAAATCAGTGGAAGGCTACAATATAACAAATAATTTATAACATACACAAGGCCGAATCCAGGAAACCAGGGAATTGTTTTACTTTAATACAGAAAATAATAGATTTAATAAATATAGAAATGGGAACCGACTATCGTAATTTTTCGTCATTAGATTTTCCATTTTCGAATTGGTTGGATGCGTACCCCATTGATTTCTATTCTGAGCAAGCCTCCACATTTCCCTGAAATTCACACAGTCTACATCTTTCACTATCTGTGTGCAATAGTGTAACCTAGGTCTACCTCTACATCTCTTTCTATTTCTGCTTCTAATATATTCTGCACTATTCCCTCATCATCATTAGGTCTTCAGTCCTAGAATTGGTTAGACGCGTACCATCATTGTTCCCTATTCTGAACTAACCTACAGATTTCCCTGAAATATGCACAGTTTGCATCTATACTGTCTGATCTAGGTCTACATCTACCTCTTTTTTCCTATCTCTGCTTGTAATATATCACATACTATTCCCCAAAAATGCCTTAGAACGTATTCCACCCTACTATTTCTCTTTTTCCCCAGATATCCTTGTTCCCCTACTATTTCTGTAACTTATTTGTTATTTTCTTTGTCTGTCCATGCTATCGTCCTCATACATCTGAAGCACATCATTTCAAAAGGCTGCTACCGTTTTTCTGTCTGCGTTTCAGACTTTCCGTATTTCATAGGCATACTGTGCTGTGCTCCACACATATGCTTTCAACAATTTTCTTCTTATTCTATGTTTGTTGTCTTTCCTCATAGGCGATGTTCTTTCTTGTTAGATGCAGTTCGATCACTTTCTATTGTTTTACAGTTATATGCCCTATTTCTCCGACCTTCAATGGTTGTGAAGGGAGGTAAGCAGTCTGTGGCTGCCAAGTTCCTCCAACACTTAACCATTTGGCAATTTAATATATTTTCCAATTTATCTTTTCGCACAGTCAACATTAGTTGCAGGTATTTCGCAGCCATTAGGTTTTCCGTCTCAAAACTGGTTGGACACGTACCTGCACTTATTTATCTTCTGAGCTAGCCTACATAGTTCCCTGAAATTCTCACACAGCATGTGTATTCAGGTTAATCCTCTTTGGGAATTAAATCACTCATAGTTTTTCTAGTTTTTCTATTCCCTCATGACTTGGTATTTGGCCTATTATCCTATCTCTCCTATTTTTTACTGTTTTCCACATACTTCTTTCTTTCCCTACCATTTCTAGTACCTCTTCATTCTTAACTTTGTCTGTCCATGATATCTTCATCATACGTTTGTAGCACCACATTTCAGTCTTCTATCTTTTTCTGTCTGCTTCTTCTACTGTCCAGGATTCACAGCCGTACTGTGCTGTGCTCCACACATATGTTTTAAGCAATCTTTTCCTTGTTGCTGTTTGTTGTCTTTGTACACAGTAATTGCTTTTTCTTGTTAAATGTAGCACGAACTTGTCCTAATCTTTGTTTTATATCTTTTGCGCTCTTCCCATCTTGCGTTATTTGGCTTCCTAGGTAGCAGAAATCCTTAACCTCTTGCAAGTTCTAGTTACCTATTTGCATTCTTGTTTTTAGTTTATTTTCCCCTCTTTTGCATACTAGACCTTTAGTTTTATTTTTGTTAACTTTATACCGTATCTCTGTTAGAACTGTTTCCATTTCATTAAGAGCAGCTTCTAACTCTTCCTTGATGCTAATACACTATATCATCTGCAAATCTAAGCATATCATTCTTTTGTCCCTGCATAATAATTCCAAATGTCTTCTTGCATTTAACAGTATTCATTGCCTCTTCGATGTACAAGTTAAGAATTAATGGCGATACAGCACATTCCTGTCCCACCGCTTTCCTAATATTTACTTCTCTAGGTTCTTGCTCAATTCTATTACTGCTGTTTGCTTTTTGTACAAGCTATGTAATATCCATCTATCCCTAAAACTCAGTCCAATTTTTCAGAGTATTTCAAAAATTTTTTCTGTTTTACATTGTCAAATGCTTTTTCCAGATCTACAAACCCTATATACACGCTCTCCCCTTTTTCTATTATCATCATCAGAGCTAAAATAGCCTCCTGTTTTCCCTAAACCCAAATTCATCTTCTCCTAGTACTTCTTCAGCTCGTTTTTCCATTCGTGTTTGTACAATTCTAGTTAATATTTTTGACACATGTGCTGTCAAACTAATTGTTCGAAAATTTTTACATCTATTCGAGCCTCTCTTTTTTGGTATTGTAACTATGATGTTACGTTTGAAATCTTTGGGTATCTCGCCTGTCTCATACATATAGCTTACAAGTTGAAAGAGATGTTCTGTTACTGCTTGTCCACAGGTTTTTAAAGTTTCTGCTTGCACCTTATCTGTACCAGGTGCCTTACCATTTTTCAGACCTTTTAATGCTAATTCAAACAGTATAGGATATCCCAAGTCATCCTTTTCAATATCTGATTCTTGTTCTAATGTTGTTCGTTTCTCTCCTGCATATAAATTCCCTATATATTCTTGCCATCTATCCACTTTCTCTACATTTTCTATGATGACGTTTCCTTCCGCGTCCCTTATATTTTTGTTAAACGGTTTTATATCCCTAAAATTCATTCTAATTAGTTTGTATGCTTTGTCTGTTTTTCCAATTTCCATCAGCTTGTACCTCTTTACACCTTTCATCAATCCATTGTTCTTTAGCTTTCTTGCATTTGCGAATAATTTCCATTTTATGGTTTTGTATCTCTGTTTTCCTGTTTCATCTGATCTATTTTTGTATTTTCGTCTTTCTTCTATTAGATTCAGGATATCTTTTATTATCTATGGTTTCCTATTTTCTTTTTGTGTATACCCAGAATATCCCTGGATGCCATGTCTAAGCTGAATTTAATGTTATTCCATTCTGTTTCTATTTTCTTAGTATAAGAAATTTTCCCGATATCTTTCAATAATTCGTTAGACTTTGTTTCAAATCTTTCGTGCATATCTTTATCTTTTAGTTTCTCTAAGTCAAAGTGCCTTTTTCTGTTCCTATTTTTCAGATTTTTAAATTTAAAAGCGACCTTCATAATTATGATGTTGTGGTCAGTGTCTATATCTGGCTTTTGGGCAGCTTCTACAGTCTTTTACTTGATTCCTAAACCGTTTTCTAACAAGAATGTAATCTATTTGATAGCTTCCTATACCTCCTGGCATCTTCGACGTGTATGGTCTTCTAGTATGATATTGAAATAATGTGTTTGTGATGGTTAAATTGTTCTTGTCACAAAATTCTACCAGCCTATTTCCCCTGTCATTTCTCATGCCTAATCCCAGTAAACCTACTACCGCTCCTTTCCTACCCTCACCTATCACTGCATTGAAATCCCCCGTAATTATTAAATTTTTCAAGTCCTATTACGTTTCTTAGTATGTCTTTGGTATCTTTGTAGATCGCCTCTACCTCTTCCTCACTGTCTAGAGGTGGGCATGTATACTTGTATTATTACTGGATTTACCGGTTTTAATTCTAATCTAACCATGAGTACCCTTTTGTTCTTTTGTAGTAGTTTTCTACACGTTGCCCTATCTTTTATCGCCTAACTATCCCTACACCCGAATTTCCTTCCTTTGATCCTGTATAAATTACCCTAAAGTCTCCACTCCAAAAATCCCTTGCCTCTGGCCAGTGAACTTCGCTGATCCCTATTATGTCTAGTGCTAACCTATCCATTTCAATTTTCAAGTTCTCTAGCTTACCTACTTGCTTCAAACGTCTGACATTCCATGCCCCGACTCGCAGAATGTTCCAGACTCTTTTTATAAATTGTCTGATCACATCCTCCAAAGTAATCCTTTCCCGGGATCCGAATGAGGGACTATTTTAACTCTGGAATTTTTTACCCCAGAGGATAGAATGCCATCATTTTTAATAACAATTTAAGTATGCTGTATACTTGGGAGGTGATGTGGTGATTTCCCGTTGGCTTCCACATCACAGTAGTGTGACTTAGAATGTCATACCGACCCCTATGGTCTCTGCCAATCTAGTACCGAAAAAGCCGCTGCCCTCTTTTGGCGACCTGTCTTAGTCTGGTTTCTCACTAAAGACCCCAATAATTTGGTTAAACCTATAGGTTAGCTATTATATCGCTGGAACTCTGAAGCTGTTCTATCCATTCTAGTAATCTAGAACTTCTTCGAGGTTCAGACCCATTCAGAACGATGAAATATATATGTACAAACTTTAATACTTCATTTGTAAAATTCTAGCTTAGCACACAGACATTTTAACTTTCACTTTTAAATTTTGATAAGCAAAAAGAGAAATGTGATTAATTCTTAATATCAAACTAAATAAAAATTTTACCGAATCCAAAACTTAGAATGGAAATATTTTATCATAATATTATATCTTTAAATTTCATGTAACACGAAATGATTAATTCCCAAGTATAAAAAATACACGACGATAATAATGTTATATCAATAATGAAAGACGACTTACTCACCAGGTATTGATTTAGACATTACTGGTGTAACGTCATATGTTGTACAAACCGTGTCATTAGAATGGAACAGACCCAAAAGGCCTCTTGTCGTGTTTTAAAAAGGAACAAAAAATGGACACACCACCATCACAGCATGAAACTGGATAAACAGTGGATTTTGTAACTTTTAAATTTCACACAAAAGATGTTTTTTCTCATGTATTTTTCAAAATTTTCCAGATTTTAATAATTGAAGGCAATAATTGTACATAATTTACTTGCATTAAAATTAATTCAAACCTAATTATTTTAATTTTATATGCTGTAAAAACAAGGGGAACAAATAAAATATTAAGAATTAATTATACAAACCATTGTTGATTCGAACCCTAATCCATAAGAATTAAATAACATATCACCTGTCGTTCCTCAGTGTCTTTGACCACATCTTCTTTCAATAAGGACTAAAGAGACCTCATGTCCTTTCAATACTGCTATCAGTTTTTAACCAGACAGACACCAACTGCGCATCCTTGGATTGTTTTGTATAGAATGTGATGCAGTAACAGAGTTTGAGCAAGTTTTAAAAGCTTTTAATAACGCAAGAAAATGAATTCTACAAGGAAGGTCGTTAATATCTGTAAAGTAATTTATATCACGTGATTCGTAATCATACAACATTGAGCAATAGTTTTAAAATAGGGAACATGAAAGATACAGGGTGGATAACTTTTAAATATGATTTTCATAATAATTATTTGGTTTAGAACTTTGGTAATTAAAAATGCTACAAGCAATTGTCTCACGTTCAACTAAATTACAAATTTAGAGAGGTATTCTCGGACAATAATACTTTGATCATATGCAGCCACTAATTCTCTCCTTCCCCCAGGTTAGCGGGCAGCATTTACCATTTACCTTGTTTACAGTCAGATATAACAGCAATTTTCTAAATTACACAATTTTGGGTAAGGTAATTTGCCAGGTTTCTATATGAAATATCTAACCGACTTTCAAATCAAAACTGTGCATAACATATTAAAACAAAAAAAAATTAATTGTAAAGAACTAATGCAATTGAATAAGGTACTAATTACAGCATTGATTTGTACACAAACAATTAGTGACAGAAAGTACCAAAGATTAATTTGATACAATGCAACCTGATCATAGCTTCAAATTTTTATTTAAATACATATGTAATGATATTCTTCCTCTTTCCCGGTTTATATTATACTACCATATATAGGATTGGTTCCAATAATAAAAACAATAATCAAGATATATTAAATAGTATTTTTAAACATTATTTTCCTTAAGATATTGTTCTATACGGAACAGTGTATTTTCTTTACCTAATATTTCAATCATTTCTGCCACACTGGGTCCTTCCTAAAATTAAACACTTCAGTTATATAATGTAATTATAATTACTTGTTTTCTTGCCTGTAAACCACTTAATATAGACCTCACCATTTTCATTAAATTACTAAACACAACATCATTTTCATGCGAAAAACTTTTTAACATTTTGCTTATATTATCTTTACTTAAACATTCTTGTTCCTCTAAAGCATATTTCAATTTTACAATGATCTGGTAATCAAAATCATTCATGGGTGTAAGGTTCCGAGACGGCAAAATCCATAAGAATGAAAGCTGTGTTGAAACCAAATCATTTAGTTTATCAATACGGTTCACTGCCCACTTCAATATTGATTTCACATAGTTATCATCAGATAAAAGTGAATTATCTGAAACTCTAAAATTTTTTGTTAAAAGTATAATTTGTTAAATTTATTTACCTGTCTGGAAAAGCTTTTCGTACAAGGTTCTGTACTTTTGCAACTATTATTTCCAAATCTTTGTCATCACTGATCAAACGTTCTAATTCAAGTCGATTAAATTCTTTCAATCGATCAGACTGTAATCGTCCACTATTAGAATTAATATTACTTACATTAAACTAGAACTGTGTTTATTAGTGTAGAAATTTTTTTTCTAAAAGATACATACTTGATCTGCTAGTTCATCTATTGTATAAATTCGTGGCTTCAGACCCCCTAGTAAATCTTTTTCAAATCCTCCACCTGACGAAACAATGTAGTTAAGAAGTGCTAGTGGTAAATTTCCTTCATCTCTATAGAATGAAATTTGAATATCACCCTGTCGTTTACTCAACTTGGAGCCATCAGAATTTAGTAGCAATGGTAAGTGTCCATAAACAGGCGGTTGCCAACCAAATGCTCTAAAATTATATCTAATTTGGTATATATTTGTACGAAAAGATATTAAATGGATCAAGACTAAGATGGAAAGTTATATATATATATATATATATATATATATATATATATATATATATATATATATATATATATATTGTAGTAGTTTTAAAAGGTTAAATTAACTATAAACAAAGCAATTTGAAACACCCTGTATAGAGGAAACAACCAGAATTTACGTGCGAAAGTTATTTTATTTAGTTCAGTTTAATGTAACAAGTATTAACCAAAATTTAGTAGGTTTGCAAAGAAAATAAATTGTAGAAGCCAATGCAATTAATTTATTAATTAAATTGAGTTTAATTGAACGGTTATTTACGTATAATATGCATAAAAGCATGAAAAATCAATAATACCAAGATGAAACGCGTTGCTAACACATAAACAGCTGTTGGATATAAAATACGTTGAAAAGCCAACTCGTAGAAATGTTATTTAAAACGTTCGTTAAGATTGAAAACCTGCAGGTTTGGTAAATGTCAAGTTCCTCTTAATCTTTATAGATAACAAACATGTTTCAAAGTATATCGGGTAAACGGTCGGATGTTTTGCATTAAACGCTAATAAGAGGTTATTTAAAGCACGTATGCTAGTCCACGTGGAATTAGATAACAGATGAACAGGAATATCGATTTCTACCACTCAAACAAGGTTAGAAGGAAACATATGATATGCATACGCAATGGATAGCGTTAATATAGGCGGGATTCTTAAGACGTCAATGCATATACTATTGGTCGATATCGTTAGTTGTACAACAGACAAGCACGAGAATATTTGAAGTCGAGTTTATTGGAAAATATCGTAACAACGCGCTAAATTTCGCAGATTTCGAAAACGGTTGAAACAAAATTTTAAGAACGTGTTATTTTAAATTAGATTTTCACGGTAAGAAGGTCTGGAGAGGTTACAGTCGAAGCATATAAATACTTGACGAATTAGCACGGCTCGCTCTCTTATTTCATCTTTCTCTTAGTACTTTGATCGCTTCAGACTACGAACGAGCTTGTAAGTATATAAAATTATTTTAGTTTAAATAGTACAGTGTTGGCCTCATAATTTGATATGCGAATAAGTGTCGAGTCTAAATTCTAATTTGAGGTGCAACATTTATTTTAAACAAGCTCGGGAAGTAACGTAAATTTAAAGTAAATTAAACGAAAGTACGCAAGTATGAAAGAAGTGGAATTAATTTAGATTTGAAATTGGATGCACCGGGAAAGCAGCACAACTTAAATGGGGTTCTTCTACGAACAGCTAGAGGCGGCCTGCAGAGCAGAGCGAACAACTTTACCGCATCGTCAACGGAGTAGAGGTCTGCAAGAAATTCCAGGTAATGCTTTAAAATTGTTGTTGTGATAAACTATGAAACTATGAAAATTGCGTGACGTGTGAGAGTAAATTTTGAAGGTGTTGTGCATTATTTTGTGTATTGAAAATAATACGTATGACTAACTTTATTAAGATATTTAAATAGAAATCTAAAGGTGTATATAAAGCTTATTAACGTTCCATCAGGAATTTAAAATTTTTATTGTGAAGAGTACATGGTTTGTTTTTTTTGTTGGTTGTAAGAGTATGCGAAGTACAAAAGCATACATTATTCATAATTAACTGGGTTATCATGAGCTCACCATACTCCAGAGTATACAAATTCAAATAAATTATAAATATAGAACGAAAATAAGGTATTAATCAGGGCCCATTTACTCCGGGTATATTCAATGTGTTTGATATTTTAAATTAAAATCCAGGACAGTACAAAAAATAGAATTTATTGAGGTGTAACTTGATCTATGAAATGTGGATAATCGTGAATTTTATTTGTAAATAGTGTTTAATAAATATTGTATGATGGTTGTATTATTTTGGGGTTTTATTGTGAGTGTGCGTGAATGATACAGATAGTGAATCTAGGTATCCAAGAGGAGACCCAACTGAGCTAGCCTGGGAACTGAAGAAGAATTAAGGAGATGAAGAGAGGAATCAGGGTAAGAGATTAATTTTTTTTATTAAAATTTTCTATTGTGTGAAATTTATTTGCGATTTTGGAAAATAAAATTTTAGAATATTTTTGTTATTGAGGCGATTAGACAGGTTACACGGCAACATATATATATATATATATATATATATATATATATATATATATCGAGGTCGTTATAATTTATGGCTATCGTAAAAAGTTTCTATTTTTTGTTAATGCACGAAATCAATGATCTCTATCTCTTTCTTGTGATATAATTAGAGCTATTAAAATCGTCCTTATCTATGTTTATGGCTTTCCCAATAGTAGCGCTTCATTGAACCAACGTTTATTCATACAAGAAAATAATTGGCCTGATAACATATGATTTATGACTTTTTCGAATTCTCTCGAAAGAAATGCAGTATTCTTTTATTAAATAATATAAACAGCATTTATTCTAGACTAATTAAAATTAAATTCTTTAAAAGAAAGCTATTCTTTATTACAAACTTATGAAAATGGTATTTTTAAGGAGGATGTATTACTTTATGCAAAAGGTACTGATTGAAATTTATTTCGTATATTAAAAGTGTGTGCGGCTCATTTTGTCTGCAATAAATATATACGCGGATTTTAATTATATAATTAATGAGGGCTTCGTTCTTATAATTTTTTAAAATGAAAAGTAGTTTTATGGTATCTCTCAGGAGTAATTATTTACACACGGCTTAATTAAGAAATGCTAAAGCATTCTTTAAGATTGGGCTTCATGTTTTAAATGGTATGTATCCTTAAAGAGTGTTATTTTACATGGGAATCCCATCTATGTGCTAATGGAATACGCTTATGTTTATATAGGGTAAAAAATTTAATATAGGGAAATTTTACATTTCTGTTTTTCTTCTCTTTTGGAGGGTTTTCTTTTTCACATAATTCGGCGTTCAATTACTACTCGTGACCTCATTATATATGTATATACAAAGTAAAAAGGAATTATTGGCAAGTGACTCAAATTCAGCCACAAGGACATCCGGTCAACACGTTTTGCCATAATCAGGGCTCATCAAGACAGGAAAGTTGATTAATACTAAGGTATTAGTTAACAAGATAAAATAATAACTTAGATCTTTGTGCAAAGCGTAAATGATCATTACATCATACATTATACGATAAGAACATTTAATATAATCAAAAGCGATGCGTTGCACGACTGACTTACATATCAAAAATTATGAAAATTATATTCAGGCACTACTTCACAAACCATTTGTTATCTAAAGCCACGTGTTTAAGTAGGTAATCATGTTTCTAAAGTTTGCTGCTTAAATTCGATAGATTTTCTCTTACAAAATTGTGTGATATTATTTACATATAAAATAAGTTTGTATTAGTCGAGTAGCAAAGCTGATAATTAATAAAACAAAAACAAAAGTGGTCTAAGATCAAACCCTAAGGTACTTCCAAGCACACCTTTACGGTACATCACAACACATGGTTGTAATGAATGGACAAAGTCCTGTCAGTTAAATTACTGTAGTAAAGGTGAAAATACGTAAAAAAAAATGAGTAACAGATGTTATGTGATAGCAATAAGGAATATATTTGTTAGGTTGTTAGAAGTGCTTTCTTTAGTTAAATCGTTAACTTTTAAGAAAAAAAATGTTACTTTTTTACCAATCACAATTAAATTTGATAAAATTAAATTCAATACAAGAACTGGTTCTCATTGATTATTCCACAAACAAAAAATCAATGTTTTAGTATCCAATAGCTTACTCTGATACTACCATTACTGATAGAAAATTTAATAAAATCAAACTCCAACAATATAAAGTGAAGGAAACAAACTTAATGTGTTCAAAAGAGTTGGAATTGTGATAAACTAGGATATTTTCAGGTCATATGATGTCCACGATGTAAAAAAGGTAATTTAAACTGAATGAAGGAACATTGGGTAGTGTGTAACGCTTTGGCCCTACGGTAAATAAAAACCGGGAGCAGAAAGAGAAAAAATAATCTTAAATGAACAAATAACATTGAAGCACCCTGTATGATTCTGAATTCATGAATAGTAAGTAGTGTTCAGTAAGTATGGCATTGCAATAAATTAATAGTTCTATTCTAATCATCATCACACTTAAAAACCACAAAAACATCGTTTTATCTCTGTTAAATACAATTTAGGACAGAACTTAGGGCCATACATTATTTTAAACCACAAAAGGGATAAATCTAATATTTATTTCAGTAAAGTTTCACATCGGAATCATATCATTTTTCAGAAAGCATTATAATTATGAAATAACAGTGAATTTATTAATATATTTCTCAAACATAGGAGAGCTATATAAATATTTATGGTTCTGGGTTGGGACCGTGTCATTTTATAAACTAAGATCGAAGTTTCGCACACATTTGTAAGAGGCTTCATCAGGACAAGAAAAGAAAATGAAAATAAATAATAATAATAATAAAGATAAGAATAATAATATTAAGTAGACAAGTTAAAATGTAAAGAGTATGTGAAGTTACTTCTGAACTAGCAAACTCACCGGACCATTTGAGCCAAAAGGTGTCTTGTGGCTAGGTAACTGTATCACAAGACACCTTATGGCTTAAATGGGCTAGTGAGTCTGCTAGTTCAGAAGCAATTTTACACACTCTTTACACTTTAACTTGTCTACTTAATATTATTATTCTTATCTTTATTATTATTATTATTATTATTATTTATTTTCATTTTCCTTTCTTGTCCTGATGAAACCCCTTACAAAAGTGGGCGAAACGTGACCTTAGTTTATAAAATGACATGGTCCCAACCCGGAACCATAAATATTTATAATGACTCCGGTCGTGAAAAACGCTTTTTTACACATTTTTAGTTAAATAAATTAAATTCAATATTATATAGTTTCAATATATAGTTGTAATTCCAGGTAAGAAACTAAGATGCCGAGTAGAGCAAATTCACCGATATCAGATTACAGATGATTTAATCATTACATACAATTTGCTACAATATACTCATTTTATAGTGCAGACTGAATGAAACACAAATGTTGACTTAAGTAAATCACATAATACCACAAGTACTTCTCCCAGGATTCTTTCCATAAACCCAATAGGAAAACTGCACAATGATAAAAACCCCTAACAACATGGGGGAGAGGTGGATTAAATGACAATAATTAGATCAGACTGAAAAACGAGCTAATTATTCGTGAACCAGTTAAGAAAACATCGAAAATGTAGTAATACGAGTATGTGAAATCGCGAGAGGCCATGTGGTTTGGGGTGGTATGAGCACAAGTTAAAAGTTAAGGTGACGTACAAAGCATTAAGGTAACAATATGAATTTCCTGCAGGGAAAAATGCTGCATGCGATTTAATTTGTTGAACTATACTTGCAAAAGGCATAGTACATTTCAATTAATGGATTCGTGGAAGTAATATCTTTATAACCGATTCAAGAAAAGGGGTTCGGAATTTAAATAGTGCACCCTTCCAATAATTGGGAATTGATGGTATGTTGGTTCAGATATTTCTGTTGTTGGATAATCTAAGACATGGTTGCAAGCAAAACCTTGGTGTTGGTGGATAACCTGAAATAAAACTGTGAGTAATTATAAGCTTTTATGTTTAGAATGATTAAGTATGCATTTGTGACTGAAAATGTCTAGTGTTTATATTGTTTCAATTAATTTGGTGAGATGGATTGTTATGGATATTTGAAAAAAGCACAAATATTCTCAATTTAATCTAATGCGGTTATTTATTTCTAGAAACGTTTACCTTTACGAATACAAATGAATATTCAAAAATACATTAATCTTCATGACGTCATGGATACGCGCAAATACTTAATGTTGGCTACGAAATCTGGAATAATATGGTATAAATCAATTAAATCTAAAAATCTACACCTATATAAATGGATACACACAGTATGGCATCATCATTAGTTTCCTGCAGTTTTGTTTGGAAGGCGGCGATTCAGAGGAACGTATAAAACTTATCTTCTTTTATACCATTTAAGTTCAACTAGCTTAATTTTTATTAATATTGGTTTTATTGATAAGCATGAATACATTTTTTAACATGTTGGCTTGATCAGTGTATCGCGTCAAGTCCTCAACCAGGGACGCTTTTCCCTTCTCGCAAAACACTCGTACATCTCCGACCTTACAAAAATAGGCCATCACACTTCTATACCGCTAAACTTAAATTTCAAAGACACTATGTATTACACGCATTTGAAACCACTACATGTTTGAGTTTATATAATAAGAAACTAATCAAATTGAAAATAGTTATTTAGTTGGACTAATTAGTGACAGAATTGTGCATATAGATTTTAAAATGAAAGTTTATTGGTGAAAATTAGTATTAGTTAAAGTATAGAACTTTATTATTTTGAATCGACAATGAAATGATAATGAAAAAATTGGTAATTAAATATTTTCTATGCTGCTATGAAAGACTTTTCTGAAAAATTGGGATTTATAATGTTATATAGTTTATATTGAAAATGGAGAAAAGTTTGGAGTGTTAGTATTATCTAGATTTGATGTAATGTTTTCTTTAGGTTTTCGCTCAGTGATACAATGTAATTTAATGTTTCTTTAGGATTTTTTTTAATAAAACCTTGTGAGAGAGAGGTTAAGAAATTTAGTATTTTCTGTGTATTTGTATTTATATGGCTACTATTTCATGTCAATAGAGGTTAAATGTAGGTTGAATTTTATTTGAATTTACTTAGGAACTAAATAAAGTTAACTAATTGTAAAAGATATTCAACTACCCCAGTAATGGAATCTTATTTAGAAAAAGCATTGTATTTTTCAATTTTAATTATTTCGACAAAATATTAATAAGTGTTTTAAGATATTTGAAAGAAATGTAACGTATAAGGAGAAACATTTAGGAAACCAAAGCAAAGATGACCTATGCAGAACAACGGTCTTCCGATAAGGAATGATATTGAAGAAATTTCTGTGATAGATGGTTTAGTGTCCTTCAATTATGACGAGTAGAAAAAGCCTTTCATGGTAAGTGATAGTATAACTTTTTTTCTATTTCAGTCATTTTATTTATAAATTTTTTATTTCTTTATTATTTTTATTTCTTTTCCATAGGAACCCAACTCTCGCACAACTGCAGGTAGCCGACACACCTTTATATTGTTACGGGGTCCAAGCCCATTCAGGGCAAATTAACAAATCAAAATTTAGTGACTTAATGCTCATTTTACCTGTAACAAGTTAAATAACGATACGTTTGATTTGGTTTGGCAGAATAATTAAGATAGAAAGCATAACAATAATGTGGACAATGCGCTGTAACATTGTGGCATGACTTCATTAGATATCTTTTTCTGGTCACGTTCCCGTTCCAATAAATTGCTATAAAAAAGTACATATAAAATAATTTTTAGTTTGCATTTCTAAAATTTTGCAGAACATTTCAAAAATTTGGTGGCACACAAAAGCGCCACGTCGGTGGTTGAAAATCACTGCTCTTAACAATAACATGTACTGCAAGTATATATGCACATATACCTACAGATATACATAAATACTTATGCATACACCCATATACTTATCCGTTGACTCAATGGCATGATGTAATTTATGCAGTCAAATTCCTAACGTATATGGAAAAAAGAAAATATAGTTGCCATTTTATTATAGAGGATTCTTCTTTTTGTTGTTAGTATCGAAATACACTGTTGTCAAGCTTATTTTGTTCGGTTTGAAGTTAACATATATCACGATATGAAGTCTGAACCTATCTTTATGTTAGTGTTAACTGCGAGTTATATTGAGTTGTCATTAGCATCTTTAATTTTCTTAATATTACTGTAATTTCATATAAAAACAGTTTTTAAGTGTAGTATATTAAGGCTCTAATATTTCTAATTTAGGAAATAGTTTGTAAGCATAAGTCTAAATTTATCAACAGATACGTTAAAGTTTGGCAACGTAGTCGATAGTTAACTAAATAACATAATGTCGCTATAAAGTCTATTATAAATACACAGATGACTCAGGGGCGGATCTAGGATTTTCTTCAGAATTTAACACACAAAGATTCAAAATAAAGTCTCAATCTCAACACCTGTTTATTGAAATTTTGTCTTATATAAAATTCACATGTTAATGATCGCAACTCGTATACAAAAAGGCTGGATAAAACTGTTATGTTATAAGTAGTAAACTGCTGGCCGTTCTTGTTCATTATTGCAATAAACTCAAATTTTTGTGTTGCGCTATAGAAACTTAATGTTCTAAAAAGTACTTATCTTTATAGATTGTTTAATACATACCCTACAGTTGAGCAACTGAGCTTTGCTCGGGGCTAAACCTCCTTCGCCCCCTGTCTAAATCCACCACTGAGATGACTTATCTGTTAAGGCTAAGCGGTATTGTAGTGGAACCAGTTCATCACTAAATCTAGTGCTCAAACAATGAGTAGAGAAGTTTGGTGAAAATATTTTCAGGTTTTTACATATGTAAATTGTGAGTAAATATAGAGACATGGAAATGTTATAATTCCAAGTTGGCAGAAAGAACTTTGCATGAATTTAATCTGTATGTGTTGACTATACATTCAATAATTCCTTTCTGAATAGTAAACACGTGTGTTACCCCAACATATATGCTCATAAGATGACTTGAACCTAAGAAAAATATAAGTTCGTTAAGGTGTGATTGTTTAAGATAGGTCTGAGAGATCTAATTTGATAGCATACCAAGCTTATTCTTTTAGCTACAACGATGTAGTGTTTCCCGTTTGATTGAGTTATCAACATGAAGTTCTACGAACCTTGTAGTAGAGGCTTCTGTAAGCAAGTTTGTGAAGATATAGTTGCACACAATCTTCATGAAAAAGGAATGTGAAACGCATATGGTCAAATTTTTAAAAGTTTAGGAATTATATATTGTAAATCTGATTAAAACAGCATTTAGTAGTATTAGATGTTTTGTTAGTACCATAAGTGCAACACAGTATTAGATATTTATTTCCTTCAGGAAAAATATTGGCAAAACACCAACAACATATGTTTTTTTTTTTTTTAAATTTCACTTTTATCCGCTTCCACCTTTACAGTTATTAGCGGAGGTTGGAGGTATTATTTATAATCTATGGTACAAATATGTTATCTTTTATATAATTTATATACGATGTAGGATTTCTATGTCTTTAAGATAGTTCAGCAGTGGTTCAATATTGGGCGTGTCTCTCAGGATAGTTTGTACATCTTGTTGTATGTTGTATTTGAGCCTTTTTTGTTGATATTTTTCACAATTCGTTAGGATATGCTCTACTGTTAGGTTTGTTTTACATTGTTCACATACAGGTTGAGCTTCTTTTGTCATCAAGTAGTTGTGCATATATGCAGTGTGTCCTATTCTTAATCTTGTTAATACTATTTGTTGTCTTCTTGATTTTGGGATGTGTGCATACGGTTCGGTTTTTGGTTTTATTTGTCTAAGCTTGTTATTTTGGGTGTTCTTCCAGGTTTCTTCCCATTTTTTGTCTATTTTGCTTGAGATAATTGCATAGATGTCTGTTATTGGAGTTTTGAGTTGGGTGTTGGTATTAGTTATTCGTTGTTTAGCTAGTTTATCTACTGCTTCATTTCCTTGGATTCCAACGTGGGCTGGAGACCAAATCAGTATTATTTCAGTTCCGGTTTCTTCTGTTGTTTTGTGTAGAGCATCATGTATGTTGTTCGTTATTGGATCTGTTGTGTACCATTTTTCGAGTGATTTAATAGTGCTTAAAGAGTCTGTGCATATTGCATATTTGGTGTGTGTTGGGTTTGATGTTATATCTTGGATGGCTGTTAAAATTGCTACTTTTTCTGCTGTATAGCTGCTGCCATATGGATGTAGTGTTATTTGGATTTGTTGATCTTGTCTGAGTACAGCTTCAGTTACTTGTTGGTAGTTTTTCAACCCATCTGTGTAGATAAATTCATGTCTCTTGTGTTGTTCCTTTAGTTCTTTAAATCGTTGATGATACTGAGCTTTGCTTGTATGTTTTTTTGAATAATTTGATAGTGATACATTTGTCGTTATATGTTTTCTAGTCCATGGTGGGAATATAGGTAAATATTGTGGAAGGATTTCAGGTAGGGATAGTTTTATTTGTTTCATTATGTTTTTTATGTGTACGGCTGTTGGAGTACTGGTATCTAATCTTGTGTTACATGATTTAATTTTAAAGATGTCCTGGTTTGCTTCTATTTTCTGGTTTGATGTTAGTTTTGCAATATATTTTAGGTTCAATTTATTTCTTCTTATCCATAAAGGTGGTATATTTGCTATGCATTGTAGACTATTGACTGGGCTTGTTCTGTAGGCACCTGTTGCTAATCTGAGAGCTGTGTTTTGAATGGTGTCTAATTGGTTTATATTAGAAGGTTTGGCTGTGCTGTATGTGATACAACTGTAATCAAGTCTTGATCTGATGGTAGTTGTGTATATCTTTAATAGTTGTTTTGTGTGCGCTCCCAATCTGTATTCGAGAGCATTTTAAGATATTGATCTTTTGTTGCAGTCCTTTTTAATTCTGTTATGTGCTTTCTCCATGTTAATTTTTATCAAAGTAGATGCCTAAAAATTTGATGTTATCTGTATATTCTATTTGGGATTTGTTTATTAGAAGTTTTGGATCCATATGTTGTTTTCTTTTCTGCAGAAATGTATTGCTTTTGTTTTTGTGGATGAGAATGTGAAACCTATTTCTTTTGCCCATTTTTCTATTTCGGTTATGTTTTGTTGTAGATTTGTTTGTATTGTGTTGATGTTTTTGCCTTTGTGGTATAATACTATGTCATCAGCAAAAGCAGTATTTGTGTTGGTTTCTTCACAATTTTGTTATTTTGTTTATTATTAACAGAAATAGTGTGGGGCTAAGTACTTCCCCTTGTGGAACTCCATTTTCTTGCTTTCTTGGTTCTGATAAGCATCCATTTGTTTTGACTTGGAAAGAACGGTTTTCCAGGAAGTTTTTTATGTAGTGTAGTATTTTTCCTTGTATGTTATGTTCTATTAGTGTTTGTATTATCGCATATTTCCATGTGGTGTCATATGCCTTATGTAAGTCTAAGAATATTGCTACTAGATGTTGTTTAAGTTCGAACGCTTTTTCTATTTCTATTTTTAGTTTAAGTGTTTGATCTGTTGTTGTTCTGCCTGTCCTAAAACCTGCTTGGGTATTGCTTAATATGTCATTATTTTCTATATACCACATTAGCCTTTTATTTACCATTTTTGCATTATTTTGATAATACATTTGACAGTGCTATAGGTCGATAATTTGCTGGGTTTGTCTTATCTTTTGATGGTTTTAATATTGGTATTGTAATGACTTTGTTCCATTCTATAGGGTATGCATTGTTGTTCCATATGAAGTTATATGTGTCTAGTAGGTGTTTCTTATTTTTATCTGGTAGGTGTTTGATCATTTCTGGAATTATTTGGTCTAGCCCTGAACTTTTTTTGTTGTGAAATACTGTTTTCTAGTTCGTCCATTGTAAAGGATTTGTTTAATGGGTTGTTTTGTTCTTCAATTTTGATAATTTGATTGTCTTCTGTATTTGTTTTTATTGTATTGAAGTCTTTATTATAATTTGAATTGCTAGATATTTTGGCAAATTCGTCTGCTATTTTTTCTGCTATTTCTTGGGGATCTAAAATAATTTTGGTGGTTCCTATTAATATTACATCTGTTGCACGTGGGATGTTATTTATCCCCTTAATTGCTTTTATTTTGTTCCAAATTTGGTTATCAGGCGTATCACAGGTTATGGAGGAAACATAGTTTTCCCATGCTTTTTTCTTGCTCTGTTTTATTGTACGTCTGCTAATAGCTTTTGTTCTTTTAAGTTCTATTTGGTTTTCTATGTTTTTGTTTTTCCGATATTTGTATAGCGCTCTTTTATTGTCTTTGCTTGCTTTTTCGCATTCCTTATTCCACCATGGTACTGTTTTTTTATTGTTTCTATTGGATAACGTGAATGTTTGTTTGGCTGTTTTTATTATGTCTTGGCTAAAAGATTCTATGATTTCGTTTATGTTTTGGTTTATGCTGGAATATTGTTTGTTTTTGGTATTGTTGGTTAGCAATGTTTGGAATTGGGACCACTTATTCTCTTCTATTCTCCATTTTGAGTATGATGTATGGGGTTTGAGGTTTGTATGAATTTCTTGTGAGCTAATAAGTATAGGAAAAGGGTCACTACCATATAGATTTTGAATTACTTTCCATTCTAGATTTGGTGTAATTTTTGGGTCACAAATCGTTAGGTCTATATTTGAAAATGTACCTGATTTTGAGCAAAATGTGTTGATGAGTTGTCATTTAGTATGATGAAATTGTTTTCATTTATTATTTCTCTATCATTCTTCCTCTTTGTCGGTTTGTTGGGAACCCCATATTATATTGTGCCCGTTTATGTCACCTAGTATGATCGGAGGGGGTAACTGTTTTAATAAATGTTCAATGGACTCTTGATTGCAGTTTGGTTGTGGTGGTAGATATATATTACATAAGGTTACTTTAGTTTTATTTGGTGTCAAGATTCTTATAGCTATTGCTTCTAAGTTTGTTGTTAGGGGTATTTCCTCTATATGTTTTTTGTTGTTTACTAGAATTGCCACCCCTCCGCTAGCTATATGTGTGTTTAGTCTGTCCTTGCGATATTGTATAAAATTGTATGTATTTATGTTTTGGTGTTCTTTGAAGTGTTTCTTGTAAGCATATGTAATGAGGTTGTGTTTCTTCAATTAATTTTTGGAATTCAGCTTTATGGGATTGAAGTCCATTACAATTCCATTGGATGATGTTCATATTATTGATTATCGACTGAGGAATCAGACATTTCTGACTCAATTTGTTGTTCCTCCATTGTTTTAGTTATTCTTGTTATTGTTGTTTTTATTTTTTTGTCATCAGTATTGTTTTGGATTTCATGCATCATTTGTATGAGTTGGTTTGTATTTTTGGTATAGTTTTTACTTAATTGTAGTATTTTTTGTGTTCCGAGCGTGTTTTCTAGAAAGTCCTGAAATTCGTCGAATGAGATAATGTATTTGGCTGGATCACTTTCTATGATTTCCTTTATTGTATTGTGTTTTGGGGATTCAGGTTGTTCCAAGTTCTTCTTTTTAATTGTAGGATCCTTTTTTTGTTTTTTGTTTGTCCGTTTGGTTTGTGATAAATTCGACAGGGTTGATTCTTGGTTGGTTTCTTGTTTTTTCTTTTGTGTTGCTTCTCTTATTTGATGTTCAATGTCAGTTACATTTAGTTCTTCTGTAGGTGTACTTTCAGATGACTGATTTGGTCTTTTATTTTAGGTTTATTTAGGTTTGTTATTTGTTCAGGTTGTTTTGTTTCACTCTGTATATTGTGTTCCTCGCAGCTTGAGGTTGAATGGCCGGTTTGTTTACATGTATAGCAGTATGTTTCTGTAGATAAAAATAGTCTGTAGGGGGTTTCTTCAAATAATACTATTATTGATTCTGGGATGTTTAAATTTGCAGTTTGTTTAACATAGATTTGTCTACGAAAGCTAAGTATGTGCTTAAATTTTATATCTGATAAAGCAGCTTTTATAAATGACATCTTGCCTGTTAAAGTTATATTTAGCTTAATAAGTGAGTCTTCTATTATATTGTGTGGTATGGATGGGCTAACATTTGAAATAACCACCCTTATGGTCAGCGTAAGTAATTTACGAATTTCCACTTCTGTGTTATTTACTGTTATATTAGGATGGTTGTTTACAAACTGGTCAGCGTCTTCTTTTGTATTTAAATAAATACAGATCCGGTTATTTGCTATTCTTGATGCAAAGATTATATTTTTAGGATCTATTATTTCGGTGATTGCATTTAGATAATCTTCTAACTTCGTGTTTGGCAATGAATTTAATATAATAGCATTTTCTTTTGTCGGGGAAACTGCTTGCAGATGTTTGTTTATTTGGTGCATTGCTTTTTTACTGCATTCGAATATGTCCCTTCTTTTATTGTCTGATGGGTGAGTGGGTTTTTTGTTTGGCTGGTTGAATGATTTATGGTTGAGGGTGTTATTGTTTGTAAAGGATACATTTCAGGTAGTTTTGGTAAATGGTTTGGGTTAGGTTTATTTAATGTAGCTGTAATAAAAGGAAGAGGAATGTTTAGAAAACAATACCTGTTTTGGTTTTATCACTTCTTAATTTATTATTTCCGAGGTCGTATTTTATATCAACGAATTCACATAGAACTGTACTGTTGAACATACGGTCGCGGAATGAACATATGTTTAAAGAAGATTTATCTTGAACGAAATAAATAATTTAGAGGAAAAAGAATTAGTATTGCATTAAATGTTAGATTAAACTTTAGAATAGCATGTACTATTAAATACATTTGTTAAACTTTACTTTGTCATCAAATTAAAGTTAATAGTGAGCAGATCAAAAGAGATATTGCTGTCCTATCTACAAAGAAAAAATATATAAATGATGGAATACACAAGTTAGTATTATTAAGAGTAGTTTAAGTCATAGTTAGAGAACAGAATTTAATCAGTTAGCATCACTACTCAATAACATGAATCGAATACGGTACGTTTAAATTAGGGATGCCCCAAGGTTCTGTAGTGAGCTACATCTTATTCCTATTTTATATAAATGATTTCACAACTTCTATTAATTATGCTTGATATACACTATTTGCAGATGACATTATATTGTACTGGAACTGTTCTTCTCTGCCTTTACTACACAATTAGATTTTATCAGATCTTCATTCTATGCTAAATTGATTTAAAATAAACAAATTTTCTATGAACTTTAAAAAATTTGCTGTTTAAATTTCAAGTCCCATTTTGTCTCTGAAACTATAAATATAGCTAACAAGTTATCATTAAACGTTGCTACTAATATTATTGATCATAGCTTGCATGTCAGATCATATATCCTCACTTGTCACAAAATTAGCCTCAGCACATTATGCACTGCGAACTATACAGAATTATCAGAAGTTGCTGTCTTTCAAATCTATCATGCCTTTTTTGAATCAAGGTTGTGGTATGGTTTACCCTTCTGGGCATATGCCATGTCCGAAAAGATGTTTCTTATCTTCAAACTGCAAAAACATGCAATCTGTACTATTTACCGCAAATCAAGAAATGAGCATTGCAAGCCACTCTTTAAACAACTAAATGTTCTAACACATTCTTCTTTATACATTTTAGATATCTTGTTGCTTTTCCACAAAAATATTCTTAAATACTCAATAATGCCAACACTGTTACTTTACATAATTCAGAAATGCAAATGACATTTATAAGGTTATGTCTACTTTGACCTTGGTTTATATATCTATTATTTATATGGCACCAACACTTAACAATAAACTTCTTGATAATATCAAATACTTTAAGAACACTCACAAATTCAAATCAACGCTTTTGACCTTGCGCCATCATCGTTGTTATTACTCAATGAAGGAATTTTTAAACGAGTCTGTGAAGTAGACCTATTATTGTGATAGGGTCTTATTCTTTATTATTAGTAATTACTTACTTGTTTGTGACTGGGGTATTTTTTATAGGACATTATTTTTAAGACTTTTATTAACGTGTCTAGTGCTAAGTTCTACTACTACCATGTATATGCATTCAAATACATACATAAATCAAATCAAATAAATAAATCAAATAATAATGATTGGTACCCAATTTTGTTCATAAAGGAAAAAGGTAAGTTATATAATTTGTGGTCAATTACAGAAAATTAAACGGTGACAAAGAAAATGCATATTCTATTCAATATGTTGTCTCAGTTTTAAATAAACTCCATAATGCAAAATTTATTTTAAATTCAAATTTATACAAAACTACTGGAAGTACCTGATGTGTCGTGGTTATTTATTAGTGTCTGGAATTTTTGACACAGAGTAATAACACTGTCTTTGTAATTCTAACCACATGATCATTTGTAGGAATTCTTCTAATGAGCAGAAATGACATTGGCCTATCAATACCAGATGTATAACTAAGGCTTAAAAATACATTAAATTGTTTCCAGTCAGTAAAATTTACACATAACCTATCCCACAAACACCCCTCTCGCATCCCTAATTAACATAACATTGAACCTTCTATGCTAACGTGCCATTCACAATTTATATTGTTCTTAACAAATTAGTTGATAACACTATTTCAAAGTTTCATTATGAGTTTATTGCTTGGGCATTACAGTTACCTAACAACTTCACCAGCTCGGTAATAAAATTTATACCTACCCATACATCATTATATGTTTTGCCGTAGAAACTTGCCATTCCACACCACGTAATACGTGTGAAATTTTCATTAAATGGTCATCAACTACGTTTGCAAAATGATATGTTGGATAGCCATCAGTTTTAAAAATAACAGGATCACCTTCATTTACAGCAACATCATAAGAAATATCACCATAGACCATATCATTAAATGCATGTGCTCCAGTAGTTAACTAAAATAAATAGTATTGTATAGCATATATCCAAAAAGTCAATCATGATTTTAATAAAATAACTGCAACATTATTATTGTTGTTAAAAAAATTTGCTAAACTCTACAACAACTGACAAGAGAATGCAATTAATTTTCCGAGAGCTTCATTAATTAAATATGAGGAAGAAAAGCACGTGCTTGAATGCATTCACATTGGTCCGATTCGAGGAAAAATGTATTTTGCCATTACAAACTCTTATTCGAAGTAGCCAGAGGCTACAAATAAACTAGCAAAAATATAGTGCTGTAATTTATACTACTGTTACACTGTTAGACCAGGGCTGAAGCCTTTGAAAATGGTAAAAAGTGAAAAAAAATAATAGTAGGATGAAACCTATTGGAAAATGAAGAAACAAAAAAAAAATGAAAGGAAAAATAATTTACGGATGACCTGAGGTCAGGAAGTGGAAGGATAGTGCTGTAATTTATACTACTGTTACACTGTTAGACCAGGGCTGAAGCCTTTGAAAATGGTAAAAAGTGAAAAAAAAATAATAGTAGGATGAAACCTATTGGAAAATGAAGAAACAAAAAAAAAATGAAAGGAAAAATAATTTACGGATGACCTGAGGTCAGGAAGTGGAAGGGGGTGAGTTTTTAAGTGTAGAAAATGCTTTATCTCGATTTCCAGCAAAACTACAAGTCCTATGGAAAAAAGTTAAATGGCATAGTTGTAGGTAATAAAAAGATCTACAACTTTTGTATTTACACTTTTTTCACATTACCTCAAAATTTATGTGATAAATTCAAATAACCAAGTTTTTAGTTTTTTATTTTTATCTTTTACAAAAAAATTTCTTTTTTTACGAAATTTGGTGAAAACGTACCTTTTTATATCCCAAACACACTGTAAATTTTTTTATTTAAAATATTTATTTTTTCATGTTAATTTGATTTAATATCGAAAAACCGCCCTAATTTTCAATCGAAAATTCTCACGTCAAAATATCTGCTTTTTTAAAAAAGTCGGTAGGCTTTTTGTTCGTTGAAACCTCTACTTTCTGATGGTGTAAAAAATACATTACTATGGCAAATGTTCGCAAAAAATGCAAAGAAACGAAAAAAAATCGAATCCGAAAACTTTTTTTTATTATTATGTACAATTTTGAACTATTTATTAAAATGTATACTTTAATTACTCGAAAAACATAAGATTCCATGATACATTGATAAACAAAAAGTTAAAAGTCGAAATATACTACTATAATTAACAACCAAATAAGAAAGTTATTATTTAATAAGACATCTACAATATTTTGAGAAAGTTGTAGAATCTTCTTTAAATTATATGTGTAGATACCAATTTATTGCAATTTTAACATAACTTATACACGGAAAATTTTAGGCCATCAAAAGGTATTTCATAGAGAAATGGGGAAGGGGCTAGGATGGTCTGGGCCTTACTACCTGTTATTTCGTAGCAGCTGTAAACACCGTTAGCCAGTATTCAAGATACAGAGCAGTGAACAACATCGTTCATTAAAATACACGTGCAGGCTGAGTGATAAGAGCATTGTGACAAATTTACTTTACAAGAAACATGGTTTAAAATGCACAAATTTATGCTTCTGAAATATGCTCCAATGTGGAAGAATAAAGCTATGAGAAAGTTAATGATTCAGATCAAATTGTGGATGAAGAACCAATGCGGACTGGAAATAATATTGAAGACGAAGACGGTGATGGTCTTGAAGATTTCGAAGATCTACTAGAATCGGGAAGGTTTGTCGAAACTAACGATCAAGAAATGCCATCAACGAGACAAAAAATAATGGCTAAGTGATTAGTATTCAAGATAAGGTATTTATAAGTAACAAGATTAATGTATTCCAAAATATAATGAATAATGTAATCAGTATCAAGTATAAAAATTCAGTAGTGCGTTTTACATGTATATTTATATATGATGAGATTTTGTATGACATAAATGTGATTAGCTTTTTATAAATAAACTTTTTTACTGGAAAAATAACAGCAGTCACATATTTTAGATGAAATCCCCTTTAAATCCTATCTTTAATTATATTTAGAACAACTATTTTCTCAGGTTTTTTGCAATCTTTATGTTTTATGAATTTGTAATTTTTTGTTTATCAATGTAACATGGAATCAATCATATGCTGTTCGAGTAATTGAAGTATACATTTTAATAAATAGCTCAAAATTGTACATGTGATAAAAAAAAATTCGGACTCGAGTTTTTTCGTTTCTTTGCATTCTTTGCGAACATTTACCACAGTAATGTATATTTTTTACACCATCAGAAAGTAGAGATTTCAGCGAACAAAAAGCCTACCAACTTTTTTAAAAAAGCAGATATTTTGATGTGAGAATTTTCGATTGAAAATTAGGGTGGTTTTTCGATATTAAGTCAAAATAAGGTAAAAAATAAATATTTTAAATCAAAAAATTTACAGTGTGTTTGGGATATAAAAAGGTACGTTTTCACCAAATTTCGTGAAAAAAGAAATTTTTTATAAAATATAAAAATAAAAAACCAAAAACTTGGTTATTTGAATTTTTCACATAAATTTTGAGGTTATGTGAAAAAAGTGTAAATACAAAAGTTGTAGATCTTTTTATTATTTACAACTTTGCCATTTAACCTTTTTTCCATAGGACTTATAGTTTTGCCGGAAATCGAGATAAACCGTTTTCTATCCTTAAAAACACCCCCTTCCAATTCCCGACCTCAGATCGCCTGTAAATTATTTTTACTTTCATTTATGTTATATTCTCTTCCTTTTCCAATGAGTTTCATTTTACTATTGTTTTTTTTTCGTTTCAAAAATTTTCGACCCTGGTCTATGTATTAACCTTCAACAAATGGTGTTGCAGCATATTCATTTAAATATGTTTTTAAAAAGTTATTGAGTGATAACTATCAAAATAATTTTGCTTTGAAGTTTAACACAGGACCACTAATTAAAAAATATATTTTTTTTCTTATCGTAACATGCCTCATTGTGTAATATTCTCTCATAAAATAAAATTCTTTTTGATTTTTTGAAAACAAACGCTCTTAAGACAAGAGAACGTCAATTTAAATATCAGGACACCACAGAATACATTTAGAAGAAGGGGAGATAGTTTATGCTAGGGATTACCAATCTATTAAGCCAAAGTGGGCAAAATGTAAAATTATAAAAAAGAATTACACGATTAATGCTCGCTTGCACCATTATTCAATTGATCCTACCTTTATAAAACTCAGCTTACATTTGAGTCTTACTTAAAAATAGTTCTTGTTGCACCGCATATCAAAAAACCAAGCTTTATAAAGTCTCTGTTTGTTCAAAGTATTCATGGCAACATAGCACATTTCTAGGGATTTTATACCTTTCATTTGAATATAAGACCTATCGGAGTCCTGTCTTTCAAATGTCAGAAGGTTTTCCATACCTAAAACCGTTGATTGGCAAATTTATTAGGCACTGCTGAAATGTTGAACCCAATAAATATAGTTAATTGTTTTAAAAGCCTTATTACTACACCAAAAAGTATTAAAATGGAATTCGTTGAATGGGACGATCTGTTGGATGGTTAATTAATTAATTGATAATTATCACAGAAATAAATAATTAGGTAATGCCACCGACAGCAAAAGAAAAGTCAAAAAAAGAAATTTCATTTATCATTGTAATAGAAATGGCACTTTAAATTTGAGTCTGTGTTTAAGTCGACTCAAACGAGGGCTTTATTAAATCTCGATTTAACCTATGACTTAGTAGCGGTGCAAACGCATTTCAATTGTAAAACCTTACTTTAGGTTAAATCTTGGCTTTAACTATATGGTGCAAGTGGCCTTAAGTGTGTCCACCTACTTGTGACAATGATCTTGTAAGGCAGAGGCATGTTGATCAGATTATTAAAGTTGGAAATTTTTATAGGGAATAAATTGACAACATGAAAAGCAATCTTCAATATAGTCCTGAAAATGTTGTAAATAATACGCCTAGGGTATTTGTGTATAGTATTTTATTTGAATGTTTATATACATATCACATAATATAAATATATAGAGCATGCAAATGCATTAATACATTAATGGTTGAAAATTGATGTTGTAGATACAACACTGAACATAGTAAAGCGTCATATAGTAATTAAACAATAAAGATTAAGTTACAGTCTAAGCATAATACTTCGATGTTTTAAAAATTTGCAAAGAAAATTGTTTTATGTGAATAGATGGATTAAACTGTTGTGCTTACTCTTAAATCTTTGAATGTCAAAATTTGAGGCACTGCACGTTAATTTCGCTAGCTTTGACTCGATTACCTGTAAATAGGCAGGTAAGAGGTTTGGGTTTTTTTTTGTAATTTTGTAGATAGAGCACATAACTGGGAAATACAAGTATTGCTTTAGAAACAGAAACTTAAGACATTCTAACATAGAAGTGATGTTATATATATATATATATATATATATATATATATATATATATATAATCTTATCGTTTTATTTGCTGAATATTAATTTAAAATAATTAAATTTATTGGGGATTGCAGCAAATTAAGAAAGTCTACTCTTTTTTCTTTAACTCAAGCTTTCGAGATTTTATTTTTCTCTTCTTCAGGAGTAACTAAATAAATACAATGGTAAACAAATAAATAAATTTTAAAAGTTAAATACTTACGAATGTGAGGTTTGACTTAGATTTAAAATATTAATTTTAAATTACAAAAATATGTTTCAGAATTTTGAAGGTAAAAGTAAGTGTCAATGTCAATGGGTACTACAAAATTAAAATT
The DNA here is from genome assembly GCA_036346225.1 of Platerodrilus igneus. Lineage (NCBI taxonomy): Eukaryota > Metazoa > Arthropoda > Insecta > Coleoptera > Lycidae > Platerodrilus > Platerodrilus igneus. Next base: position 9,798,921 of record JARFIW010001381.1, read on the forward strand.
AGTGATACAAAAATAATAATTCCTTGGATAAATTTTAAATATTAAACAAGTATTAAAATAATTAATTAACTAACAAACATAAACTAAAACGCAAGAGTATGTACGTCTGTATGAGAAATTTGTACAAGTAGTAGGAAGACGTAGAAGCAATAGAATCACATTCATTTTATCATATAAACATATATAAATGTATAGAAATACATATATGTGTGTGCATGTACACATGCAAACAATTCACATACAAAAAATAAATAAAACAAAAAAGAAAGAACATTTGCAAGAATACACGTAAGTATAAACGTAAACATACAACCAACGAACACACAAACACCAACAAACACCTTCAAAATTCTGAAACATATTTTTGTAATTTAAAATTAATATTTTAAATCTAAGTCAAACCTCACATTCGTAAGTATTTAACTTTTAAAATTTATTTATTTGCTTACCATTGTATTTATTTAGTTACTCCTGAAGAAGAGAAAAATAAAATCTCGAAAGCTTGAGTTAAAGAAAAAAGAGTAGACTTTCTTAATTTGCTGCAATCCCCAATAAATTGAATTATTTTATATATATATATATATATATATATATATATATATATATATATATATACTTTTGTGGTATAACGACCTTGCAGTTATAAAATATAATATATACAATAACAGGCTTTTAGGTCTGGTAACCTGAAAAAGATTGACAATCTATTAAATTCAAATAATTGTAACCTTTATAATTTTGACAAATGGTTCAAAAACATTAGTGACTTTGACATACCAAATGATATACAAAAAATTCTATCTTTAGGTCCTAAATTCAGTGTTCCGCCTATAATTAATGATAAAACAGTTACAAATATTTTAGCAGATCTAGAAGACATCTTGGATAATATAAGTGATGGAGAAAGGAATCTATGTAGAGCTTACACCACCAACATTATAACAAACTTTATACACAAAAATTCTAAATACAGCTCTAAATTTACGATGGAATTCAATAAATGCAAAAAAATTTTAAAAGAGAAACAAAATCTACTTATAATCAGAGCCGACAAAAGAAACGTAAGTGTAGGTATATCAAAAAATCAATACATGGAGAAAATGTACGAATTACTAAACGACTCTACAGTATACAAAAAGCTTAATAAAGATCCAACTCCAAGTTTTCAAAATTCAACAATAAATATGATAAAAAAAATTAAAACAAGAAAAATACATCACTAAAGAGCAAGCAAAAACCTTAACTAATTATAGCTTTACAAGTCCAAAACTATATGGCCTACCCAAAATTCATAAAGCAGAATATCCTTTAAGACCCATAGTTGCATCAAACAACAATCCTACTGAAAATCTTTCAAAATTTATAGCAGGTATATTACCAAAATCTATTAATACAAATAACTACAACGTATGTGATTCTTTTGAATTTTCCGACTTTATACAAAACTTTCAACTACCAAATGATCATGTACTAATAAGCCTAGATGCAACATCACTCTATACCAATATTTCAAAATTTCTAGTCCTAAAAAATGTCAAAAAACTATGGTATAAGATCAATACTAATTGCACTATTCCAAAATCTGTTTTTACAGATATCATAGAGTTAGTTTTCAATACAAGTTATTTTAGTTTTAATAATGAATTTTTTCTACAAACCTTTGGTTGTCCAATGGGATCTAATCTAAGTCCTGTACTTGCCAGAATTGTTATGGACCATTTTTTAGACGAAGTTATACCCAAACTAAACTTCACAATTCCATTCATTAAAAAATTTGCAGACGATATCATAACATCTGTACCAGAAAACAAAATTAACTAAACTCTTGAAATTTTCAATAGTTACGATGATATAATTAAATTTACCATAGAATTAGAAAACAACCGATCCATCCCATTTCTCGACACTCTACTAATTAGAAAAAATGATAATACTATTATTTTAGACTGGTATCAAAAACCAACCAACTCTGGTAGATATCTAAAATTATCATTCATATCATCAATATAAAATAAAAATAAATTTCATTCTAGGCCTAAAACATAGGATCAAAAAACTATGCCATCCTTCACTATATTCAAAAAATCTAGAAAAACTATTTATTATTCTAAAAAACAATAGCTACCCACCAAAACTAATAAAAAGCCTTTTATATAATCATAAAGCTCCTTTAAACACTGACCTTTCTAATAAACACTTAAACAACAATACTGAACTTTCTGCAAATACACCTACATACCATATAATTCCTTACATTGAAAATTTAAGTACAAAATTTGAAAACGTCTTCAAAAAATTCAATATCAACATTGCTAAACGAAACCTTTTAACGTTAAACAGCTTTTTTTCCAAATTAAAAGATAAAACCCCAACTCTTCTACAACGGAATATTATATATCAAATAAATTGTTCAGACTGCAATCTTACCTACATTAGTCAAACCTCGCAACAATTAAAGCAACGCTTAACTCAACATAAAAGCGACATTCGTGTTAAACCAAACGCTTGTGCTTTGACCTAACACGCAAATGCAAACAAGCATAAAATAGATTTTGATAATCCTATAATATTACAAATTGAAAATAAAAAATCCAAAAGAGAATTCCTAGAAATGTGTTACATATTTAAAAACCTCAACACTATTAATAAAAAAACTGACATTAACACACTAAGCTCTATATACACCTATCTACTTCACTTTGAATCCAAAAACAAATTCAACATAACTGATCAAATCACTTAATAAAACATAATATAACATAACATAAACATACACAAACAAACATACGCAAACATCCACATGCACCCGCACACACATAAATATATATATACACACACACACACACACACACACACACACATACACACATGCACAAACATACATACATTCGCACAAACAACATAAACACACTGAAGTACATACGTAAACAAATATACATACATCAACATACATATATAAACATACAAAAAATATCTAAATTTCAGTCAAATCATAAAATAAATTAATTACAATCTAGAAAGTTATCTCAAACACTGTCAAAATTATAAAGGAATTGTCATTATAACATTCAAATTTGATTAACAAAACACAAAACTGTGTTCTTTTTAAAAGCTTTCAACATCACTTTCAGTTTGTATTCAAAAAAATTATCTATATCGACGATTTCAGTGTAAAACCTCACATTAGTAAGTAAGTTTTATCTGTTTAGCCCATATTAATGTTTCTAATTTTTAGTATCTTTGATAATGGTTTAAAAATAAAACCGAAAGCTTAGATTTATAATAAAGAGTACACTTAATTAACCAGTAGACCTAAAAGCCTGTTATTGTATATATTATATTTTATATATATATATATATATATATATATATTGCCATGGACTTACAAAAACATTCAAGCCCCTCCTTGGGCCAACATAACCTCAGAAAAATTAAAGTGAAATAGCAGCAAAGATAAGAGAAGAGAGCGTCAACAACCTAGGTTGGGTATTTATATCCGTTTAAAACCCCCTCGCAAACGCTCTTCATCAGAAAAGCTTATTTTCAAATCTAATTCCAAAAATTTTGAATATAACCGTCTTGAAATTCATAAAATTTATGCTGTGCTACGTGCTGTATCACCCCGATTCGCTTACACCTTGGTGTGTGACTACGTTCGGAACACTGTCCACTTTCAACCAATGATAAAATTCTCTGACGTCACAAACCCCGCCTAAGCTCTATTTATCCTTGTTTGATACATGTTTGCTGTCTCGTTCAAAACTCCACTTGAGTTACAGAAAATCGATATTGATGACATCCAATCTCAACTCCACGTGCATATGGTACGTGCATTTTCAATCCCAACGCTTTTATATCTGTCTCTATCTGTTGTATATAACCGATTGTGCATTTCCCTCGCTCTTAAAGATGTTTGTTAGCCTTGTTGTTTATACCAAACTGACGGTTGAAAATATTTCTATGAAATCCTATCGTAACATGTTCTCAACTTCGTCGAACGTAACCTTTTAAAACGCAGGTGTTTCTGTTAATTATCGCCCGTTACACATAACAATTCCTAGACTTTATATTTCTCCATATCTGATAAAACTGACATTTGCTTTTACAACTACAATTGCCTTGGGATTATTGATTTTGTTACGCAAGCACGTTCCCTTATGCTTATACGTGTTGGATTAAAATAAATTATGGTTGATTATGCGAATCCTTGAACTTCTATTTGCTTTAAAACTGTTTTTTCTTTATGTAATTTTTAACATTCCAATTATTAATTATAAAAATACGTCAATACTTGTCCGTTTTCCCTAAATGACTTAAACTAATTTTGCGCGTAAATAATTTGTTCTTTTCTATATACAGGCTTGTCAAAATTTTATTGTTTCCCACTGATTTAACCCTTTGAATCCACACCAATATATATATATAAAATAGTGCAATATAATTCTAAGAGTTCGATTCTGCAATATTTGTAGTTTCTTTGTTGAAAGTACCACTAATTTAGTCCTTATAACATAATTCATCTCTGAGACCCTAGATACGCATGGCCAAGTCAGTGTTATATATGCAGACATTTCCAAAGCGCTTGATCATACACATCATGCTATTTTAGTACTTAAACTACAAGCATATGGCTTTAGCAACGTATTAATTCAGTGGTTCAACTCTTACCTAGAACAACGTATCCAATTTGTTACTTACAATGGTTATAAATTTGCACCATTTACTGCCACCTCCAGTGTGCCACAGGGTTAAAGTTTAGGACCCTTGCTATTTACCCTATTTATAAACAACATTTGCAAATCCATAGCCTGTTGTAAACTTTTATATGCTGACGATATCAAGCTCTATGCTAATATTGAATCGTATAATGACTCCAATAATTTGCAAGTAGAAATTAATAACCTTATTAGCTGTGCCAGACTAATAAGCTCTCCGTCAATGTTGCTAAATGTTACATTGTTTCATACACAAAGAAACTGGAACCCATAATTTATTCATATAGTATTGGACAACAAAAACTAAATAGAGTTAGCAGTATTTAAGGATTTGGACATTACTTTTGACTCTGCTCACATTTACTTGCATATTAATAAAGTTGTAAGTGCAGCGTGAAAACACTAGGATTTATCATTAGAAATTACAAAGACTTTTTTAATGTAGAGTGTTCGAAAATACTCTATCAAGCTCTCGTTTGATCAAAGCTGGACTATTGCTGCATTGTCTGGTCTCCTATTTATGACCGCCTTAAGTTAGCACTTGCGGGAGTTCAACGAAAATTTCTAAAATTCTTGTTTTTTAAAGCTGAAGGTCGATATCCCAACAGAAGTTGTTGCCAAAACTACTTGTCAAAAAAATTCCTGTTACATTCGTTGGAGACTCATAGGATTATGGCAGGTTTAATCTTTTTATATAGGATCCTTCATAATGACATAGACTCACCTGAACTTGTTTCCTACATTAACTTACGTGTTCCAAGAACTACTTCTAGACAACACAAACTGTTTTTTGCTCCATCCGCTAAAACAAATGCGTTGACAAAGTCACCAATATACACGATGATTACTAGTTACAATTTTATTTGTGGAAGCTGCGAAATATATTTTAATACTATAAATTTTTACTAGATGTTACGCTTAATACACTGCAACAATTGCATGGTTAAATTGAACAAATGTCAAATTTTCCTGTATTTTGATTCAGAAAATACAAAATAGTCTAAAAATAATTAACTTTACATGTACAGTGAAATCTCCCTGAACTACACCTCTAATAAGTGAACACTCCCTTTAAACATACAAATATTGATAGTTCTGGAATAGTAAATAGAACTTTGCATATATTTGGTTCTCCATTGAACGGATTCTCCATTGGGCAGGCACGAACGGCATATTTTGGAGCTATGTGTTATAAAAATTATATTCTCTGCGGACAGAGTGACAAATATAGATAGAAGCGGTCACCCATCACTCATCCAAGTAATGGACCGTGCCAACTTTGCTTAACTTCGGGGATCATACCGCCAGGGTTTGCAACCTGCTGTGTTGTTTACTCTTTGAACTCTCAAGACCACCTTGTTTTCATTGTTGATTCACCCCTACATATCTATAAATGCTTTTGTAACGGTTAAATAGTGTAAAGTTACGATCTTGTTTAGTGCATATTTACGTGCTTAAGTAACACTAATTGCATTTGTTAAAAAGGAAGGGTGCTAATCTTACGATATCAACAAAAATATTGACGCTTAAAGAAAAAATTTTAATTGTGCAAACTTATAATAATGAAAAGCTTAGTGTATGGGCTTGCAACACGTTTTAATATCAGAAAAACTAAAGCTGCTGATATTACTAAAAAACGAATTGAACTCTTAAACAAGTGGCATTCCAATGCCAAGTCCACTATAAAACGTAGTTTTTTAAATCCGAAAAGTTTAAAGTTGGATAATCTGTGTAATGAATGGTTTTGTGAAAATTTTGTATTTTGATTTTGGATTTAATGTTTAATGTCTGTACGATTACTTGTTCGAGCTAAAATTAAGTGCGTCATCAGTATGGCTGGAAAAATTTCGCAAAAGACATAACATTGCTTTCAAAACTATTTCTGGAGAAGTGTCAATCCTGAAATTGTTAAATTTTTTTTAGATAAAGTGCCTTCAATTATAAAAAGATATCACCCAAGGGACATTTTCAACGCAGATGAAATTGGCCTGTTCTTTCGTGCTTTACCAAATAAAACTCTAGCGCTAAAACATGAAAAATGCTCTGGAGGTAAAATGGCTAAGGATAGAATTACAATTTTCCACTTTGTAAATATGAATGGCAAAAAGGAAAAATTGTCAGTGATTGGCAAAGCCTGAAAGGCACACGCATTTACCTGTGGTTTGGAAAAGTAACAAACGAGTTTGGATGACCTCTAATATAATGGAAGAATGGTTATGGGGTTTTGATAAAAGAATGGGACACCAAAAGAGAAAGATTTTGTTATTCTTAGATAATGCATGTTCTTATCCAAAAGGTATTCAGTTGAAAAATATTCAGCTTGTTTTCTTCCCACCAAATTGTACAGCAGTTATACAGCCTTTAGATCAAGAGATTATTAAAAATTTTAAAAGCTTTTACAAAGCCATGCTAATTGAGAATTTATTGGCAAAAATGAGTTCTGTAAAAAACATTAGAAATCTCGCTACAGCTATTAACTTGCTAGATACTGTTTATTTTATAAAGTCAGCCTGGCAGAAACTATTGAAAACTGTTTTCAAAAAGCTAGAATAACACACCAAAATAGTGAAGGCACTGTAGTAGATAATAATTTTAGAGAAGAAGATGAAGTGCCGTTATCTATTCTAGCCGCAGTTTTACAAAATGATGGTGTTGTCGCCTTTTTTATAAAGTTTTTTTTAATAGGAAACTGCATTGAAGACTGGAATCAACTGTAAAATACTATAATTAAAAAGGTTGAACATTAAGGTAACTATTCAGAGATGAAGAATATGGCAAACTTCAACTTGAACTACTGTGTATAATCATCCGGGACAAATCAGTCTTAGGGTTTTCCTTTTTTTCTCGTTTTAAGACACCCCCTCTATACGACTTTTTGGTTAGCACAGTATTCTTCCTTTCTTTTTGGGGTAACCGGTACAAATTACCTACACTGCTTTTGTTGCTCTCTTACTTATCTGTCCGATATACCATAACAGTCCTAAAAGCAAATTATTGACACCCTGATCGTGGGATTTTTCAATAGGACAAAATGACAATTCTTTCCTAGAAATTATGCTAATTTGTATTATTTAATAAAAATATAGATGTCAAAGTTAGTTTTCTATACCAAAATAACAAAATTTCTTAAATTGCCATATTGAATCCTAAAATTAAATAATTACATACGCAAATCATTTTGTGAGTATGTAACATTGTTGTGAATAATCACGATAACATAATTTAATCCTATTAATATGTCATACTCCTAAGTCAATTTGTAGCAACTAGCCCAAAATCAATACATATAAACCTGCTAGCTTCAAATAATTACAGCAAAATCACGCGAGTACCTCATTTTAAAAAATTAAATTAATCTTCGTTGGTATAGGAATATGAAAGTGCTTGAAAGTTCTGGGAAACATTCCAATAAGAGGCTTCAAAACAAGAACTTACCATCTATTCACTGAGCCGTATATAATTTAATTCACTTCAGAAAAAATCCACCACTTACAAAGTACCGTTTTAATATCTTGTGAAACCGAGTCCTTTATGTATTCTGGCTACATAAGTAAACCCTTTTAAAATTGTATACCTCAACTTATTTCCAATTTCAATGGAGGAGCTAGATTAGTTAGTCATTAAGATAACTTCAGAATTACTAAACTTTCGGATGCCAATCCATGTAAACTGATGAACATAAATCATGCATCTATGTACATCATAACTGTATGCACCTGAGAGGTTATTGTTGAAGAATTCATTAAAAAAATAATTAAGCCATGAACCACTACCGTACAAGTTTCTTTGTGCAATAGAGTACATAGTTGCTTATATGGTTACAACCAACTACAGAGGTGAGATTCCAAAAGGCTTGATGGTCATTGGCTATTGAGAAAAATTATGAAATAAATGTCATAAAGAAGAAGAAAAAAAAGGAAAGTAAATCATGTTATAAAAACTAAATTTTATATACAAGGGGAGATTTTTCAACTCTGTTTCCGAGCGAAGAAGCTCGAGCAAGGTACCATCTTGATTGCCGGAGCGATGTAATAAATTAAGAATTCTCGGTATTTTATATACCAGGACTGAGTGGCCAGTTACGCAATTCGTTCTTGTGGGATAATCGTGGATTACTATCTACCAGAAATAGAACTAGTTATCTATTTAGCGAAGTGAATCGCTAACCTGTTTGTTAAAGGTTACATGTTGAATGTTGCTCCGTACGTGTATTTAAGATGGAAAATCAGAACAACAGCTTCCTTCTTTTGTTGGCTTACAAGAAGATGATGATTCAAATGTGAGTTTAATCACTGTACATATATTTTCTTAAATTGCTGATAGTAAACTTGTAGATATTTTATTAAGTTAGCTATAAACTTTTGTTAGGACAATAGTGTACTAGAAATAGGTTATATAGCTAAGTTGTAACTACTATAAATATTCTCTTTGCTCTTGATGGTCGTTTGAATTTCATTAAATGTCAATAAATAGATTTTTAAGATCTTGACACTATCATATAGATGTGTTGAACTTTTATGTAGAAGAAGCTTTTGTCAAAAACAAAAACAAAAAGAAAACAAAAACAAATCGTAATGTAATTAAATCGATCATGATAAATATTATCTTAGAAAGTAGAATTAGATTTAAACTGTGGGCAAAATTATTTGATAGTCAAAGCCTTTTATTTGAAGCGCAAGTGCATGCGGAGAATTCATTATTTTGGTTTTTTTAGCTTTAAATTCGGTAAAGCTATCGAAGTGAATTTTATAGAATTTTTCTAATGTGCACATGATTCTTTTTATAACCAAAAGTAAGGTGGAATTTTCGTAGTTCTGTCTAGAAGGGTCGTATTTATAAAGCTATATCAGGGCGATCACCCCTTGATAGGAGTTCCTGGATAGGTGAATCTGGCACCCTATAAGATAACATCAGAGAGTAAAGAATTACAGGTAAGGTGGTATCCAATCAGACTTGGTACAGTCAATATTCATTAGTCTTAAATTGTTTGTCCTAAGAAACCACACGGGCCTTGTAACGTATTTTTTTTACTCAGTTACACTTTCCTTATTAATCTAATATAATATCTCAATAAAATAAAAATATAATTTATAAATATCTGATCACTTAAAATAATTCATAAAATATATAATGGGATATGTGCTCCTTCGCTTTAGAGGTCTAAGTTCCTATAATAACAATCGTCAGTCTGTTATTTCGTGTCACTTTTCTATCAGCGTTTGAACAGGTAAGCTGCTATCCGCAGCATAGAAAGGTCAAAAATGGTATCCAGGCACATGGCCTGCTGTCGAATTCATAAAAGAAGGTAGATGTCCCCCCATCGTTAAAACATGCAATATCATCAATACCATAAATACTGCTGAAATTAAAATTTAGTTGAGATTTAAAATACAAGAAAATAATAGGACGTACTTAATGGAAATTTGGTTTGGTTAGATAATATTTTGTTCAGAAGATTAGGGATGGACACGAACCGAACAGGTTCGAGGTTCGGTTCGATTTTTCGAACCGAACCGAACTGAACCGGACATTTTATTTTCGAACCGAACCTCAAACCGGACCGGCAAATTTTTCGAACCAAACCAAACCTAGCTCAAGGTTCGGTCCGGTTCGGTTCAAAAGGTTCGATTTTTTAAATAAAAATTTAGTTTAAAAATTTAATTTTCACTAAAAACATGTCATTTCTCCCAAATGCACATTTTAAAAATTTCTAGTCGCAAACATATAAGAAATACAACGATTTTCTAATGTACATGGTTTCGAGTTTTAAGCCAATAGGTAAAAAATGTAATAGGTATTAATTAATGTTACATACCTAATAAATTTTGTCATCGAGGCACGTTTGTAGATCAAAAAATTCTAGATTAGTTCGATTTGTTTAATGTTCCTTATTTCAAATTGTTGTTTGTTTATTACTAGTATTAGATATTAAAGAAACTCGAAATGATTTTGAAAATTTGGTTTTAAAAACAAGTTTATTTTATTTAATGAACAGACGTCGTGTTGAAAACCATCTTAAACATATACAAGCCGACGTCACGGTCTAGAGACTACAGAAGTTTTTAGAATAAACGAAACAATTTAATTCTTAATTAAGTATGCATTACTAATTCATCATTTTGAATTTTTTACTATTTAAAAATGTGACCTTGTAGCAAAAACTAATCTCCTTTTCTTTTGTACATAATCGCTCAACAAATGGTGTTACAAAATGCATGGTACCATACTATTTACCGTTTATTTAGTGTGGCCATTACCACCAACGTCTTTAGAAGTAGCCGATACTCCAGAAGGTTGACCCCCCAAACTTTCTCTCAAAACCAAGGGTTGAAGTTTATAACTCATGGCGGCATAAACTTTTCAATCAATGCCGACATAAAATAACACAGTATAATGCAAATAATAAGCAGACATAATGCCCGTGCCATATATACTGTTATATTTTATTATGAAAAACGTAAACGCTGTTTGAGGTAGATTTACGATTCTTTCCGAGAACCATCTGATATTGTCTTTTAAAAGAAATAATATTAATAATAAAGATAAACTGACAGCTTTTTGTTTGTACTGTATAAGAAATCAGCAACACCTTATTGTTTTGATACCCTTTTTATACGAACTAAAACTACAATAAAAGTAATCTCAAAGATCGTGTGATATCGTACTTTCTCGGTAAAATGACATTAGTAAAAATCATTAATTATTAACACATTCTAAATTTTAGAGGTGACTTTCACTATTAACCTAATTGTAATTACGCTTTGTTAAAGATAGACGTATTGAAAAATCAAACCTGGACAAATAGTATAAATATGATTTATGCTACTAAAATCTAAAGCAAATTAATGTTGGGTTTATTTGAAAGTAGCAACTGCTAAATATAAAAACTACATTAAACATTTAAATTGTTGTAGTTGAATGCACTAGTTGTTTAAAATATTAAAATGTCGAACCGGTTCGGTTCGAGGTTCGGTTCGTTTTTTTCGAACCGAACCGAACCTAACCGGAATATATTTTTTCGAACCGAATCTCGAACCAAACCGGACTAAAAAGTTTTCGAACCGAACCGAAACTAGGGCAAGGTTCGGTTCGGTTCGAATCCATCACTACAGAAGATCTTTTATAATTCCAGCGTTAAATTCATTCGTAATGGTATGTTTCCTGAAACGTGCATCGCAGATGTATATGAAATAGTCCACATCTGGTTGTTGTGTACTAAGCTTCACTTCGGAACGCATCCTAACGTGAGATTAGGCGGCAATTTTGGGGTTAAGTACATTAGTCAATGGTGCACACGAATTGTAGAATTGTTAATAAATGTATATGCTTATGTCTTCTTTTTACGGCTACACCTCGCAACATATCACTGGTGTCATATGGTTATAGTCTAGAAGTTCAAATTTATTTGATTGCACTGTACTTCGACACGTGAGTGACATTTAATCTTTAACTCCAGTTATTTTTATTTAAATGTTTTACGAATGATAGAAGGTTGAAATTTTACGTTGATTTAGTTATCTTAAAATTCACTTAGAAAAAGAAAGATCTAGTACTAAACTCGTAACTTTGCAAAATTTTAAAAATGGCTATGTAGTTTGCTTATCGTAATTGTTTCACAAGCAGGCAGCGTTAACTACACTGAAAAAGTTGTTATTGACATATGATGTTAAAAATATTTAGCTATCTAATATAAATATCACATGCTATTCTGCGTTACTTTAAAAATATTTTTAGTTATTTTGAGGTCATGTAATTTGATTCTTAAAGAACATGATGAATCTTTTTATAAGATATTAAGTAAAGCTAACTGTTTGTTGAATGATGCAATTTTATAAGACGTTAAATAATAATTTTTTTTTGTGAAGTCGACGTAGTATTACAGATGACTATAATTAAAATATGAAATATGAATTATTAAGAATGCATAAACTTTATAGTAAATTTATGTAGAAGTATTCAATTTAGAAACCTTTATGTTTTTTTTGAAGACAGAACCATACTAGTTTCTTTTTATGTAAATTTTTGTTGAAAAAGTTAATGTTAAAACAAACCATGAGAATTTAATTGAATAGAATCCATTTTTTCTTAACTCTTTTATTATTAAAAATTCAAGTGAAATGTATAGTTCTTTAATGAGCAAAAATTGTGTCTAATGATAACAAATACCCTGGGTGTATATATTGTTGGAACTTAATTTCAATTATATTATTTTTGATGAATATTTTTAAGGACACAAACGGTGTCCATGTTGTGCATTTGTTTGTTCACAGGTTAAGTCGAAACATCTGTAACACATTTGGTAATTGAGATTTTGGTAAGTGCTTTGCAAGGTTGATATACAGGTTTTGTGGCTATATAAGCGGTGTAGATTTAGGTTTCCGCATTCCCCTAATACAAGTGCATGTATTTTTGTATGTTGTTGTATTGAAAAATACGGTGGAGCTCTTTATCTATATTTTTGGTCAAAAGACAACCCATGACCCAAGCTCATGATCCACCCAGAGCTAACACTCTACTAGCCGTTTATGTCTAAAGAGTTTTTCTTTTCCTCAAGCCGTTTTCCATCCAACTTTACCTTGGGCTTCCATCATTAATAAGAAATTCTCGACCTTGTGATATCAGGTAAGGGTTGATGATATATGGTGGTCCAATTTGCTATCTGATATTCACGAGGAATTGTGTTATATGATAAAGATCATTTCAACCTATGCTAGCTAGTCGAGATCAAACCCCTAATCGTTGTTACAGGCAACCCCCCCCCCTCCCTCCAAGTTTAAATTCGTGGTATCAAATCTGCCTGTAACAAGTAGTATATCTTTAGTTTGTTGCAAATAAAAACCATATAAATTGTAACACACTAAATATATAACACTCACATTAGAATTTGTTCAAGTAAGCATATATTTTAATATATTTTTTAATCTTACAGTTTAATGAAATAATTATTATCCAAAATTTCTGTTTTTCTTAAACTTACAGTATGTACTGCTGTAATTATATCTAATTTTTTTGTAAATCTATAAATCTACATTCAATCTACATCTAAAACTGTAATTAGTAATAAAACATCAAATACTTACTTTGAAGCGAACACAGTGTGGTATATTCTCCTGCAACTTCCTTGCAACTTCATCCCCGTTCAAGTGACTGCATCTATTATCGTACTTAGGAATTTGACGTGTTTTCAATGCCTCCTTTCGTAATAAATCTAATCGATGACTTGAACAAAAGCAATGGTAAGCTTTGTTAGTATCTAGAAGTACCTTAACATATTCTCTAAAAAATTGAAATTTTCATTCAACCTTAGTTTCAACTTAATATTCACTTATAAATTTGTAATCGTTGTGACTGTATATAAGGTCCATAATTACCTCCAATTCCTGGACCTTCATTAATGTATATTCCTGCCCAATTTAAATCTTTTTGTATTTGTTTAGCAGCCCCATCAATAGCGCGCGACTGATCGGTATCTTCGATTCGTAAAATAAATTTTCCACCGGTGGATTTTGCAAATAAAAAATTATATAAGGCCGTTCTAAGACCACCTAAATGTAAATAACCTGAAATTACACAAAACACGTTATATGTTTATTTTGTATTAGAGTTACCGGTTGGGCTAGGTGCAAAACGAACCCTTATTAATTCTGCGTGATGGCAAGAACGAATTAACATTAAAGCATGTTTCTTTAATTTATTCTTGAACATTTTTCGTTATTATCCAACCGAAAGTGGAACTTTCAACTTAATTAACGGGTTTTTGAAGACGTTTTTATGTGCAGATCGGTGCAGACCCGGATTTCTGACATTGTGTGTTGTGGCACTATTGTTTATGGAGTGTTTTAGGTTATTTTACATAATTTCAAAAGGAAATATTCAAAAATACCCAAATGATTACAAATCATTAAAATTTTTGTGTATTACCTACATCTAATAATGGTTAGTTAATTAGTTTCAGTTTTGTTTACAGAAAATATTTTTATATAAAATCTGAAAATCATTATACATAACCTAAATTTCTATTTTGTAGCATAAACTTAAATCTTCACAAAGAGAAAAAGTTAAAAAATTTATTACATGCACACAAACAGGAGAAAATACAGCTATATACTGTTTAACCCAAAACGATTGGAAATTAGATATTGCAAGTGATAATTATTTTCAAAATCCAGATGCATATTATAGAGAATCAAAAAATGTCGATAAGAAGCGATTGGAGACCTTGTTCAATCGCTATAAAGATGCAGTAGAAATAGACAAGATAACAGCTGAAGGAGTAATGAAATTTTTAGATGATCTTGGGCTATCGCCTGAATCATTATTAGTTTTAATAATTGCGTGGAAATTTAAAGCCGCTACTCAGTGTGAATTTACAAAAGATGAATTTACTAATGGAATGACTGAATTAGGTTGTGACAGTATAGATAAACTTAAAGCTCGCTTTGGTTCTTTAGAAAGTGAACTAAGAGATAATTTTAAATTTAAGGATTTTTATCATTTTACATTTAATTATGCAAAAAATCCAGGCCAAAAGGGATTAGATCTGGATATGGCAATAGCTTATTGGAATATTGTTTTAAATGGAAAATTTAAATTTTTGGATTTGTGGTGTACCTTTTTACAAGTAAGTAGTTAATTGTATTTAAGTAAGTTGTCCGAATAATATAAGTACCCAAAGGTAGTATTTTGTTATACGAGTTGATAGCCGTTATGGTTGTAAAAGAAAAATAAGTAACTAGAGGTCAAAATTGTTGCGTTTTTTAAAATGAAAGAAGATTTGGATAATATTTATTTAATAATAATCGCATCATGTTTATATTTATCCTAGTTTATAGTGAAAAACATAACTATTTTGCTAGCAAACAAAGCTTTTAAACCGCCTAGATGTAGGGAAACTAAATAAATTCATCATGTGTTAGAATACATGAAAATGAATACTTACAATCATGTCATATATTTTACAAAAAAACTAAGCAAATCGAGAATAATATTGTACTTATAGAAGTTTGTTAAACTTATTTGTATGTTAAAAATGAATTTTGGTAATACATTTCTTAGACATAACTGCAAAATGACTAAGTATAATAAACTAACAAAAGATAACGATGCAAGTAACAGCGGTGTTAAAAAATTATTACCGAAATTAGCACCCTCCTGTTTCAGAAAATCGAAAAATAGGATTTTTGTAAAGGAATATTGATACACTTTAAATATAAAACCTGTTATTTAAAAAATCAAGAAACAAATTTAGATATAACATAGAAATGAAAAATATACATAGACAACATAGATAATTCTAGAGTCTGATCCTTTTTAAGTATTAAACTATATTCAGATTCTGAAGAGGGGCCATAATTCACGAGATAAGAAAGAGTAAAAGGAATAAATCACCAAGGAGGAAGAAATCTCTATGAATGTTTGAGCGAATCATTTAAAGTCTTTTGAGGGTAGGTAAGTTAGAGAATTTAAAGTTAGAAACGACTAGGTTAAAACTAGATTTGCTAGGGCGAAGTGGTGGACCACCATGATTTGCGGTGAACGGCGTATTTAACTTTCCAATACTGAACTAGTACTGAACATATTTAACCCATAATAAATGTACTGAACTAATACTGAAAATACTGAATTCATACAAATTCGTACCGAACATCCCAATCCAGCACAGAACTTTCCCTGTTCTAATTCCATTACAGCTGTTTGCTCTTTGTATAAGCTATCCCTAAAACTTATTCCAACCTCTTAGAGTATTTCGAACATTTTTCCATTTTCCATTGTCGAATACTTTTTCCAGATCTACAAACCCTATATACTCACTTTCCCATATTCCATTTGTTTTCTCCATTATCACTCTCAGAGCTAAAATAGCCTCCCATGTTCCCCTGTTTAGTCTAAACACATATTTTTATCTTCTCCTAACATTTCTTCAGCTCGTTTTTCCATTCGTCTGTGTACAATTCTAGTTAATATTTTTGACACCTGTGCTGTCAAGCCTATTTTTCGAAAATTTTCACATCTATACGTGCTTCTCTTTTTTGGTATAATGACTATGATGTTACATTTGTAATCTTTGAGTAACTCGTCTGTCTCATACATATAGCTTACAAGTTGGAAGAGATGTTCTGTTACTGCTTGTCCAGTGGCTTTTAGAGTTTCTGCTTGCACCTTATCTATACCCGGTGCTTTACAATTTTTCAGACCCCTTAATGTTAATTCAAACTCATCTCTAAGTATAGGATATCATAATGTTTGATTCCTGTTCTGATGCTGTTAGTTCTTCTCCTGCATATATATTTCTTATATATTCTTGTCATCTATCCAATTTTGCTACATTTTCTATGATAACGTTTCCTCCCGCGTCCATTATATTTTTGCCATATGGTGTTATATTTCTTATTCTAATTAGTTTGTATGCTTCATCTGTCTTTCCTATGTCCATGTTAGCTTGTACCTCTTGCATCTTTCATCAATCCATTGTTCTTTAGCTTTCCTGCATTTATGAATAATTTCCCATTTTATGGCTTTGTATCTCTGTTTTCCTGTTTCATGTGATCTATTTTTGTATTTTCGTCTTTCTTCTATTAGATTCAAGATATCCTTTGTTCCATGGTTTCTTATTTTCGTTTTGTGAATACCCCAGAATATCTCTGGCCACCATGTTTAAGCTGGATTTAATGTTATTATATTCTGTTTCCATTTTGTATAGAAATGTTCTCGATATCTTTCAGCAATTCATTTGACTCTTCATATTTTTCGTGGATATCTTAATCTTTTAGTTTCTCAAAATCACAGTGCCTTTTTCAGTTCCTTTTTTCAAATTTTTAAATTTAAGAGCAGCCTTTATAATTATGATGTTGTTGTCAGTGTCTATATCTGCTTCTGGGTATCTTTTACAGTCTTTTACTTGATTCCTAAACCGTTGTCTAACAAGAACGCAATCTATTTGATATGTTCCTATATCTTCTTGCATTTTCAACGTGTATCGTATTCTAGCATGATGTTGAGATAATGTGTTTGTGATGGTTAGATTGTTTTTGTCGCAAAATTCTACCAGCCTTTTCCTTTTCATTTCTCGAGCCTAAACCAAATAAACCTACTACCGCTCCTTCCCTATCCTCATCTACCACTGCGTTATAATCCCCGTAGTTATTAAATTTTCATGTCCTTTTACGTATCTTAGTATGTCTTTGATACCTTTGTTGATCGCTTTTACCTCTTCCTCACTGTAGTAGAGGTGGGCATGTATACTTGTAGTATTACCGTATTTTCCGGTTCGGATTCTAATCTAACCATGAGTACTCTTTCGTTCATTTGTAAGTAGTTTTCCACACATTGTCCTATCTTTTTTCGCATAACTATTTCTACGCCCGAATTTCCTTCCGTCGATCCTGTATGAACTACCCTAAAGTCACCACTTCAAAAATCCCCCGTATCTGGTCAGGGAATTTTGCTGATCCCTACTATGTATAATGCTAACCTATCCATTTCAATTTTCAAGTTCTCTAGCTTACCTACTTGCTTCTGACATTCCACGCTCCGACTCACAAAATGTTCCCTGCTCTTCCTTTAAACTTTCCAATCACATACTCCAGAGGAGTCCCCTCCTGGAGATCCGAATGGGGCTATTTTAACTTCAGAATCTTTTACCCCAGAGGATGCCATCATGTTACTTGCAATTTAAGTACGCTGTGTAATTGGGAGGTAATATGGTGGTTTCCCATTGCCTTCCATATCACAGTAGTGTGTCTTAGAATGCCACACCGACCCCTATGGTCTCTGCTACTCTAAGTACCGAAAAAGCTGCTATCCTCTTTCAGGGACCTGTCTTTGTCCGGTTCCTAACTAAACACCCTACTACTTTGGTTGGACCTGTAGTTTGGCTCTTTAGATCACTTGAACGCGGAAGCCATTCCACCCATTCTACTAATGTAGAACTTCTTCAAGGTGCAGATTCATTCAGAACGGGGATCTTAATATTGTTTACAATATGGCTCGTTTAAATAATGATCAACCTGACTAATAGTGCACCTAGTAGATCTGTTATAAGTGAAAGCAAAAGTTTTACACACTCCAATTCTGAACCTAAACATAGTAAACATATGGGTATATTAGATTCCTCTAAGGCAGCTGACGTTGCTATAAATACTAATAATTCTATATTGTCTAATACGCTAACAGGTGGGTGAGTTGTCATCTACGTTACCAGAACTAGTAAAATCCCAAGAGCTGCTTATGAATTCAATCATTAATTTGACTACTCAGGAATTCTGTTTTTTTTGCCTAATATGGTTGATTGATTGATTTATTTATTTCCACAAAACATTTTCATGTTGTAGGAAACTACACTTATATTAATTTACAAAGTTATCTTATAGACTATTAAAACATGTCCTAATCTAATAAAATCACTAGTATTAATTACAACTAAAATGTCACAAATATCACTGTACTATCAACTGCTCTGATTTATATGGTTTTGTCATCAATATATTCATGCATTGAGTAATATGCCTTCCGAAGCAGCAAAGCTTTAATCGCCCTTTTAAATGTTAGAAGTGAATGGTTTTTAAATCTGTTAGGAAGATGGTTGTACAATTTAACACCCATATATTGCAAGCTGTTTTCAAATTTTCTGGTATCATGTCGTGGCACTACCAGCAATTGGCCCGATTGCCTAGTTTTAATCGTCTTGGCGACTTCAAAGAATACATTTTTAAATTTGTGCACAAAGCACAGACATTCAAAGATGTAGACACATGGAAAGGTTAACAACGCTAAGGATACAAATAGTTTTCTGCAGCTTTCTCGTCTAGGAGACTTACTAAGTATGCGAATGGCTGTTTTTTGTTCGAGGAAAATTCTAAATGCATGAGATGATATACCGCAAAACATAATGCAATAACGCATTATACTATAAAAGTATGCATGGTATACCATCAATAGTGTTGAGTGTGACATTACTGTGAGATGTTTGCGCAGTGCAAAATTGGCTTTTACGAGACGTTTATGAATTTGAGTAATGTGATTCTCCCAATCAAGCGAGCAATCTACAGTAGCTCCCAGGAATTTTATATTGTGAATGACCTTTATGCCAATGTTGTCCATGGAAATTGTAATCTTTTTGTTGAATAATATGCAACTAGTTTTATCCAAATTTAATGTGATTTTATTTAATTCACACCAATCATTTATACTTTTTAAGCTTTTTTGTATTGAAGTACTCAATCCTAAGGTGAAATCGCTTAGTACTGTTGCCCCTGTTTCTAAGGCGGCTCCGTGGCGTAGTTGATATGTGTGTGACTACTGAGCCCAAGGTCCCGGGTTCGAATACAGACATGTTCCGCTTGAAAAATGTTAGGCGAGCATTTTTCACAAAAATACTCCCTCGTTCGGATGAGAGGTATAGTGTAGGTTCCGTATGTGAATATTGTTACACACGTTAAAGATTCCTACCTTGCTTGGAACACCAATGATTCTGGCATAATTCAAATTTCCAGGTAAAAAACCTTGCTTCCTGGCCAACGTAGTACCTTCGGGTGGAGCATTGGAAAATCAAATGCATTGCTTGTGCTTCTATATTAGGTTCTGCAAACTTAAATAAAACTACTTCAAAAAATATCTCGCTAAATAAGAATGAACAATTCGTTAATTTATGGAAATAATGTGGATTCGGATATACAGTAGAGCATTGTTTATCGGCATTAATTGGGATGGAGGGTTGTGCAGATAATGATTTTTGCGGATTATCCAACATACGTTTATTTAATGTAGGAAAATACGTACAGTACAAAGTTCTTTTTATTTTTTCATCACTACAAAATTCAGACTTAAGGAATACTGTAATACATATTCAATACAATACAGTATGTATGTAACTCTACCATATCTAAACAGAAAAATAATCACAAATTTTCTTTTGTACTAGGGTTGAGCATCTTTTTTTAGGTGCTAAGTCTCTCATCCTCATTAAGAAAAGAAGTTGTGTCGTGCAACTTTTCGCTTGTTTTTCGTACCACAATAGTGGAGTTTCTAATGCAATGAAGGCCTCCTCATGACTTGGTTTTCTTTCTTCTTCATCCTCACTCTCTTCTTGCACCACAAAAGCAATTTCATCGTCATTTAAAACCTGGAAGCCTAGGTCATTCTCACTTTCCAATCAGGCTTCAGCATCTTCTCTGTCACAATAGAAAAATTCAGGAATTTGAGGAAATAACTCATCTGTAATCTCATTTAAGTTCTCCGCAGCAGTATCCGAATCACACTCGGCGTCTTCTCTTCCCACCAATTTATTCCAAGCGCTTCAAAGATTCTGAGGTGATAAAGAATTTCAATCGTTCGCTATCATATAGCCGCAATCCTTTAGGTTAAGTTGTTTTTTTTTTTAAATCACACCTTCCTCATCATCTGTAGCAATTATTAAATGACTCAATACGTCTTTCTTGTACATTCGCTGTACTTTCTCTATCACCCCTTGATCCATTGGCTGAATGAGAGCGGTAACATTTGGGGGCAAATACCTTCTTTCAAAATCTTTATCAACAGCATTATCAAGTAATCGGAACACCTTTCCAATTTTTTCTCCTCCTTCTAAATTTCTTTGTTTCTGGGATAAAATCATTTCTATACGTCATAAAATAACTCTGTATTCATCCAAGCATTAACTTGAAACTTTTAGAACTCAAGAAGGGTCTTCACAACTTTAAAACATCGTGGGTTTTTTTTTTATTTCCCGATCATGAGCAGAGGCAGATGATGTGTACCTTACATGTGATTTCCCAATGCTCCACCCGAAGGCACTACATTGGCCAGGAAGCGAGTTTTTTTTTTACCTGGAAAATTTGGAATTTTGCCGAACCCTTGCTGTTCCAAGCAAGGTAGGGATCTTTAACGTGCATGACAACACACACACACACACGGGACCTACATTTTACCTCTCGTCCAAACGAGGGTGTATTTTTGTGAGAAATGCTCGCCTAACATTTTTCAAGTGGACCGTGTTGGGATTCGAACCTGGGATCATGGACGTAGTACTCACACACATACCAACTATGCCACGGAGCCGCCAGACAATGTGTACCACTCGCATTTGCACAAACAATAACTGTCAATCGTTCCTCATCGACTTTGAAACCAGGAACATTCATTTCTCGCTTTGAAGCGAGTGACTTGCGAGTTAAAGACCTCCAGTTCAAACCTGTTTTTGTCAACGTTGTAGACGTCTTCGAGAGATAAATTTTCTTCCTTCAAATAATCAAAGAAGCTGATTTTGAATTTTTCAGCAGCAATGAATCATTAGATAAGCGTTCTCCTTGAACATTCAACTCACGAATACCGTGGCGGAATATAAAATTTTTCAACCAACCAGTACTAGCCTTGAAGTCAGGAGAACCATCCACTTTCTCGCATAACAAAGGTCCAGAAATAGGATCTCCTTTATTTCTTTTTTGGATGAACCACAGATACACTGCTTCCTCTAACTTCTCATTCTGCGCTGATCTCATAGTTTTTCTCCTTTTTAACCTTCCTCATTGTCCAACTTCGATGCATAATAAAGAATTTCTTCTCTTTGGTTTTTAATATCATAAATGGTCCTTCTTCCAAACTTATAACATGCGACTAAAGCCTTAACATTTTCACCTTTGTCGAGTTTGTTAATAATCTCTATCTTTTCTCAATTGATCTTGTAGAGGCCATGGCTACTAAAAAACTAAAATCAACCAAAAAACAACTCAAAATTTAATTCACTACAAGACTCTAATTTACTGTACAGTCAAGTCTGCTTATAATAGCGCAATCGGCAAAAGAGGCAATCCAAAAGAGGCTCATATCTGGACCGCTCTTTTATCCGGACTGCATGTAAAACACTACACAGATTGGTTTTGTACATATGTAATAATATCATAGAAGTACATGTATCATCGTAGTTCATAGAATGTACATAAATTTACTTAAAGAAATTCGTGATATTACTTTGAGTACGATTAATTAAAGCATTTTTACGATTATGTCATCGAGGTCATAATATGAATTACATATACATGTACCGATTAAACTTTTGGAATTACGTGTTGAAAGAATTCATGGAAATGTAATGTTCTTTGCTGGGTCAGGGTGAACATCTATGCAGCTAAAGTTATTTCAAGAAACAACGTGTAAACGTTGTAAGACGTATAAGTGTATAGCTTTGATGTGTATGTAACCTGTGACCTAATTTCTTACTATTAATTGGAAGTGCGAATAATTGACGTTGCGATAATTGACGTGTGGATAAATGACGTTTCACTGTACAAGGTTTTGAAAAATCCACTTTTATTTTTGTAGCTAGAGTACATTCTAAATTTAGTAATGAGTATATCTTGGGCGTGCTCAGTAAAAACAACATTGATACTTCATCCTGTGTTGAATTACCTACTAAGTTTAATAGTTATGTATTTTTAAGTTGAGGTAAATAATCTCTAATCATATTAAATGTGATGTGTTGTACTTAAATAAGTTAACATTAAGAATGGTTAATATTAACAATTTGGCAATTTCTAGCTTTGCCAGATCTAACTTTTCGTGTGGATGGGCGGCTATCTCTGTTGACGAGAAATTTTGCAGCACTCCTAATATTTTGAAGTCGATCAATAAATATTCAATTGAATTACATGCTGAATTGTGTGCTGTACATTTTAATAATATCAAACTCACCATTATTACAATTTATAGATTCCCTAATAAAGGATCAATATTTTTATTGTGAATTGCTTCACAACGTATTTAAGAATTTAGGTTTGCCATTTCAGTCACATTTGGTTGTTTGTGGCGATTTTAACGTTCATTTTGAATCTATTGAGGAGACAACATTAACACTAATAGATTTTTTTGATTCCTTTGGTTTATACTAAATTAATAAAACAGCTACTTGCCTTTCACATTGTCTGGATACAATTGTCACCAACATTCTATCTCTTTCTCTAATCATCACGGACTGGCCACTCAATTAAACCTTAATGGTAATTCTGAAGTAATTAGAACTCTTAAATCTTACCGACTTTATACACCTTACGGCAAATATAATTTTTTTAACCATTTCCAACTAATCGATTGGAATTTTATTGACGATATTGGTATGAATACTAATGACAAGTTTACCAACTTCATTTCCATAATTGTTTCTGCAGTTGACCTCTGCTTCCCAATCGTATTATAAAGTAATGAAAAACACTTCCAAAAAATGGTCAATTGGTTTATGGATGACCTAAGGAAACATGCATAATAATTACATATTTTTTTGTTGAACTCTGTGCTGCGTTTCCTAGTGCGGAACTTAAACTGCTTATTAGAAAATTAAAATATACTTACCGTTATGCTCTCAAAACTATGACAACTATATTCATGTTGTTAAAATAACAATAAAAATAAATGGGATTTGATCAGCAACTTTAAAGGTTTATATCATAAGGCCAAATATACTGATGCCAATTTCTCAGCTACTGATTTCAACAATTTGTTTTATAGATTCAGTCACTGAAATCTTTACCTAATCTCTCGAATGCTGATACCAGTATCGCAACTACTAATACACATTGTTGCTCTGGTGTGGTACTCTCATTCTGTTTCCTTCAACTGTGTGTTCGATCACACCTCGTCCGTGAGGAATTCCAGATTGAATGATATGTTTAACATTAACATATCTCTTGTAAAACTAGTTATTAACATTATACTTATCCCATTAACTAAACTATTTAATATTTGTATAAAGGAAGTGGTATTTCCCAATATTCTTAAACAAGTGAAAGTCATCCCAGTGCATAAAAAGGGTTTACATTAAGAAATTTCCTCTTATTTCCATAATACCTTTTTCGAAAAATTTTGAATGTATTTTAAATACCTAAATTATTTTCTACCTTGAACATAGTAGATATTGTTATTTGACGAGCAATTTGGTTTTTGCAAAAATTTGTTTACGTGGTGCTTTAATCAAATTAGTAATTAAAATATCAAATGTTTTTGAGTATAGTAGTTATCTTGCCGTCAATTTTTGTGACTTGACTAAGGCTTTTAATGTGTTGATCATGGTCTTTTAGGTTACGAACTAAAATGTTTAAATTTTGATAACAATAGTACTAAACTAATTGCAACCTATTTGAAAGGCATGTCCCAACACGTTCATTACTAGAATGACTGTCTAACAGACATGAAGTTTTTTTCTGGAGTTCCTCAAGACTCTGTTCTCGATTCACTTCTTTTCTTATGCATCTTTAATGACTGACCCTTTTTTTTAAAAGGCAATTGTGATGTCATTCACCCTCTGGTAATTTAACTTTGTAATTTCTTGAAAAAGTCGACTAAGCCGGATTATTTCTTTTGAAGCTTCACTGGCTGGTACAATTTCAGCTTCAGTAGAAGAGTCAGTAACTGAACCTTGATGCTGACTCAATCATGAAACTACACCACCAGCGTAATTAATTATCGCTCTAGAAGTTGAACGACTAGTTTTGGAGCAACTTCCAAAATCAGCATCACTATAGCATTTCAGAACACGTTTTACTTCATTGCGTTGATATACTATGCCTTTGTTGGTAGTACCTTCAATGTACCATAGCACTCTTTTCAGTCTAGCAACATCTTCAGCAGAAGGATTTTCTAATGTTCTTGATAGAGTTATTTCACATAGTTCTCCCTTGCTTCGATTGCTTAAATTTTTCCCACCGATATTTTACCTTTCTCTAAACTATTTTAAAACAAGTATTGAATGTTTGATCGAATTAAATAAAATGCCTTTCAAATATGATTCCATCACTGGGGTAGCTAGATATCCTTTACCTGTTAATCTCGTTACCTAGTTCCTGAATAAAGTCAAGTAAAATTCAACCCACACTAACTTCTATTAAGATAATTGCAATCTACATACTACATACATAAAAAACCTAAATTTCTTAACCTTCCTCTGGCCAGGTATTGCTAAAAGAAATCCTAAAAAGACATCTATTCCACCAATAATTGTATCACCCCAAATGTTTCCGTTTCCCATATTAAATTACATGACATTTATAAATTCTAATTTCTAGAAATGTCGATAATAACTAACAAAGAAAACAGTTTAACATCAACTTTTCGTTGTACTACTTCACTGTACTCAAAATAATTTAAAATCAATGCCTACATATTTCTTGATATTTTAAAATGATAACATTCATAAATTTAACCAATGCTCTTTCTCTCTGAAAATCACCGATCATTCAAATAATTACTTTTGCTTTAATTGATTTCCTATTACATAAATACGAGCTATATACATTTTTCAGCTCACAAATGCAAGGAAATAAATCTAAAGATAAAGGCGCAAATATTACTCATGGTTTTATTTCAGTTCCTTAGATCTGAGAATGTCAAGAGACTTAGTGTTTGAATTTCATCTAACACAACTTCCTTAACTCAGCCCAATTCACTTATTTGAACTATCCTCACAGATAGCCCTTTTATTATGGCACACACGTTTTCAAAATCCCACGCTTAATCTCCTTGCCAAATCTACAAGCGAAGTCCTACAAATGCTCTTACACTGTTTAAATATTCCTCTTTGTAGAAATCCAAATTAGATCTTGAGGCTGGTTTCGTTCATTTTTTCACTATTCGCTCGTTTTATAATTTTATGTTCCAAATTAACTTTTGAATTTTACTTTCTGAACTTTTCATAACTTAACTTTCTGCCATACTGACTCTATTGCGTGGGTCTATCGCTGTATTACATGCTCGAATGATTACATTTTGACCTGTTCTTGTTACCAGCTCGCGAATAATTAATGTTTTTCTGTCAAATTTAATTACTCCCATTTAATTCTCTCCTCTTTCCTCAATCAGGGGTTTTTGTCATGGCACAGTCTTCCTACTGGGTTTATGTAATGAATCCCACGAAAGTACTTGTAATATCATATGATTTACTTAGGATAACTATCGTGTTGCCTTCTTTTCGGCAATATAAAATGAATACATAGTAGCATATTGAATGAAATGATTAAATCAATTGCAATCTGACATTCGTAATTTTATTACTCAGCATCTGGGTTT
The DNA here is from genome assembly GCA_036346225.1 of Platerodrilus igneus. Classification (NCBI taxonomy): domain Eukaryota; kingdom Metazoa; phylum Arthropoda; class Insecta; order Coleoptera; family Lycidae; genus Platerodrilus; species Platerodrilus igneus. Next base: position 9,825,683 of record JARFIW010001381.1, read on the forward strand.
TTACATTGTATGACATGCTTAAAGTGTGTTTGGTGTTTATATAGATTCTAATTTATTTAATGGAAATTAGTAAAAAGCTGTTCTGTATTTGAAATGTATATTAATAAATTTACTGTTATTTCATAAATCTAAAGCTTTTTTGAAATGGCATGATTCTGTTATGAAGATTTACAGTTATAAATATTTTGTATACACTTTTTGAGGTGTAAAATAATTTATGTAATTAAGTTGCATTGCAATATGTATTTGATAGAAATAAAATGACGCTTTTGTGGTTTTCAGGTAATGATTTTAATAGAACACAGTTTATTGAAATGTCTTGCTTACTGAACACTACTATATATGAAATCAGAATATACATGGTATATCAATATTAAGTTCGTCCATTTGAGATTAATTTTCTGCTTTTTGCCTTTGGTTTTTATTTACTGTAATGCCCATGTGTTACAGGTAAATAAAAATAACTAATTTTTGCTGTAAGCTTTGTAAAAAAATAATTTTCGATGGATATTCTTGAATGGAACCTTGACATTTGGCTCCTATATGCACAGACCTGCTCTGATATAGTCTACTTTTGCCACTGACAGATAATATTAATATCCAATTTCAGACATTTTATTGTTCAATATCGTTACTGTCACAAGGACAAAAACATTTGCTCTTCTTTGTTTTGAATTATTGGCACTTGTAAAAATTCTACTACCCGATCACTGCTTATGTCATTTTGTTTGATTAAAAGACCTTCTTTGAATATGCATTTGATACAGTAATTTACAATTCATATTCTTTCATTTTCCACCATTATGCTAATATATTTAAATATGGTGGATAAATTTTTCTCTTGTAAAACTTTATCACTATGAAAAAATATTTGTTACTTTTTTTCACTTTTGTTATTTTTGATATCTTGTTATATTTTAACCATTGATTGTTATATTTTAAATGTTAATTTGTTGGTTATATAAAGGGGTATAAATTATGCATTGTGGTGCATTCTAACAAAAAATCAAAGGGGTATAAATTATGCCTTGTGGCGCATTCTAACAAAAATCACTTATATATTAAATGCCTAATTAACATAATAACTTGCTATAGACCCTTACTGATGGGTATAATCGGGTATGCAATATAACGAAGTACCTATGATTATTACTAAACCTAAAGTTTCATTAGGAAATTTTTCAGCATGGAGTTTGTGACTAATGCCAAATTCTGCTGCATCTCTTTGAGAAGAGACCTAGGAAAGATAGAAATAAGTAGAGAAAGTGATAAGGAAGAAGTATTCTTCTGCGGCATTTGTTGCAGCTAGTTCACCGCTTTGAGGTACATGTAGAAGTGCTTTTTTGCTACCGGGAAAGTTTCTAATTCCACACATGTGCTAAAGGGTCGATTCTCATTGGTCTACGACGCACACGCAGCTGATAGGCAATAGTTTCCAAGAAAGTCACGTAAATTTTCAGAAAGGGTGCTTGATTAAACACGGGGTTTTGATGTAATTGCATATAGAAATTAAGTTCTAAAAGGAATTTGATATGCGTAATGACACGTAACCATTTTATTGATGTACTTGATTACCGTTTTGCAATAAGGATATTTTTCCTTTTTTGTTTTTTTTCATTTTGTAATAGTTTTGAAGTTGTAAAAACGTTCAATGCTGTTTTCACTTACAAATTTTTTTGTGTGATTTGTTTCTGCATTTTCAAAGTTTCTTATTTTAAAAACAGCATATTGATTTTTCTTTATATTTGATTGCTTATCTTTGTTGTTCATTTTGAGATTTATTTTGACAGATTTGATGATACTGTTCGATCACTTCCTTTAATGAACAATTAGTATGTTTTATTTTCTAGAATTTCTTGTTTGCATCATTTTCTGTATTGTTTTGAACGTTATGTTTGCCACATTCAATATCTTTTTTTTTAAATTATAGTTGTATTAGGAGTTACTTTTAATGGTTCCTCAAAACATGGTGCCAATAATCCTTCTTTGGCTAACAGCAGACCAAACATCAATTTTCCTGAAGTGTAACAGAGTCTCAAAGTAAAATTGTGGATTATCACAGCTCCTGATTCTCATATTCTGAAAGTAATATTATCTTAGTACACATTACCTTCTCAATGAAAATCATTGTTATTAAATTAATAAAGCAATCATTAGCAAATGTTATTCTTTGTGATATATTGATAGCAAATAATTCACGTGTTACTTATAAAGGACAAAGATGCAAGTTCAAAATGTCCTTAAAGATACCTCTATAAGTTCCATACAAAAGATATAATTCTTCCTGTAAATGTCTCATATAGTTACATGCAAGTTTTCTTTGGTTACCTACATCAATTCTTGGATAACCTCATTTCGTGTGGCTTATTACTGCCTTTCTTTGTTATTAATACAGCACTTTTTAAATAATACTATAAGGTGGAGAAAGCTTTTGTTGAAGTGCTCAAATGGAACAACTTGGCCTGGAAATTATCCCGAGAAATCTTTGTATACGTTCCACACACACAGAGTAAATATTTTCTACTATTTCTTAAATAAGTGTACTTGCTTTGTTCATTGCTAAATCTAAAAGCTATGACGTTTAATACAATCTTAATAAAATGACTGAAATTTTTTTAAATGGTCAAATCTTTGTCCTATTTTTATCGATCATGGCTAACTTAAGAGAATTATTTTAGGCATATATTTAAATTGCCAACAAAAATAATGAAAGTCACATTAAAATTATTTATTCTCCAAAATCATTAAGCACTCGATAAATAATTTTTTATATATACATACCTGCTTAAATCAGTACAACGTAACGTTATCAATTCTTCTTTTTTAAAGGATTTCCAAATTTTACTGGTTGTCCTCGCTTCCTTTTCTTAGTAAATTAGTATCAGTCTTGACTTCAGGTGGAGGTTGGTAGTGGGCGTTGATAGTGGGTATGGCAATAATGTGCTTAGCAAATGTGTTGCTTGAAAAATATGGGACAGTTGTAAGTGGAATTGAGCCAGTCAATGGAATTGTAGTTTACAATTCACAGTTTTTGAAGATGATTTTTTACTAAACTAGCACATGAGTGAGAAAATTGAAAAGACGACAATTTCTGATGTATTTGTTTATGTCGTCATTAGTTGATGATGTTATGCGATTTGTGGTACTTTATTTTGAGCAATCTCTCCTTGACCAGGTGATAAGCCATCAAAGTGAGTGTTATTTCGATCGTCTGTGCAGTGGCAAACAATTTGCTGTGCTGGTAAGTTGAATCATGTTCCACCGACCAGTTGCGCACGATGGTGAAGGAGGTTTTGATAAAGTCAGAGAAACAACTTTTGGCAAAAGTTGTTTTAGCTTTTTTATGATGTCAGTGGCTTGGATTTTTTTATGACGTCAGTGGCTTTCAGAGCATTGTTCATCGATCGACAACCAGTTAAAACTCCTTCAGTACAGTTGAAGTTTTTAAGAACGATTTTGCTGTAAAAATTCTCCAGAAACTCGCCGAATTTTGGAACATTTTTGCCCACTTTCCAATAAACAACTCAGATACCGCATCAAACTCTTCTTGAGACTTGACTTAGTTTAATCATGTTGGCAAGAAGTTCAGACTTCTTTACAAAAGAAATGAACTTGAGATGCTTTTCAAATATCTTTTTAACATGGAACCAACAGAATACTCGTATATATTCCACTCCAAAACTTGCTCAAATCCTGATGTAATTGATGATGCTCAATCTGCCATAAGAATCTTTGAAAAGTAAGCAGAATTGTACTTTTCAGTGAACAAAATATGAACTGCATGTCGTTAGATGTCTCGCTGTTGGCCAGTGCTAAGCCGAGTGAAAGTGACGATCCTTGTCTGTTGCACCAAGTATGAAACTGTCAATCTATTTCAAATCAACTTGTAAGTAGCGTTACTCCAAACCAAATCAGACATGGTTGTAAATAAATTAATCTAAAGAGGATAGAAGCATTATTTTACTTTTACCAAAACAACCAGGCGAACAAACTTTTTTTGTTGTGAAAAATATTCCAAAAATGTTGATAAGTCATAGTCAAAATAGTTTGTTTGATGGAACATCACAAAGAGAAAGAATAGCTTTTACAAGCAAGTGATGAAATTGAAGCGTTTTCTTGTACTTTTATGTGTGTTGAGTTGACATTTTGTCGGCGTAAGAATCGATTCATCAAACAAGCACTAACGAATAGTGTTAGGTTTCTTGGTCCTGCTTTTGTAGTGAATATCAGTTTTAGTGGTCATTGGGGTTCCTTGCTTCAGTTTTTCTATGCAATTGTGAACGTCTCTGGACTTAAAGATTTTGACATGATGCGAATCGGCCATCAGAGTGTGGAGTCGGAAGTTTCATTTTGTGTATACTTGCACAAATTAATCTATTTTCACCTACGGATGTTTGTGAACAAGTGTTTTTGGAGTAGTTTTCTAACGAACCAGTGTCTTGCTGGATGCTTTCAATGTCGTCTGTTGTTTTGATGTTATTGTGTTGAAAGTTTGCCCAGAATTTTCTAGATGAAACAATAGTCTTTTGGGCCAATTTATCTTTCGACCCATTAAGTCAAGAGATCGATTGTGATTCAACTTCAGAAATGTTAAGAATGCAGAGCAGAAATCCATAGAAGAGACTGAACACATTTAGTCTGTCACATCGACATATCAGAATGTAAATAACCAAATCAATGAGTCTGATTGATAGGCAAATTTGTCCAATGCACCTGCAAACACTGTTACAGTGTTGATTGTTTTGATTAAAATTGGCTATTTGGGATAAAGACGGTCCAAAATAATCAGATTTAATCAAAAAATCCTTTTTCTAGGGTTTCATTCTTTAAATCAGCAATTCTTTTTTTTATTGAGAAAAAATATTAATTTTATTAGAGATTTATAATTTCTAAAAATAATTATTTTTATCAGAACTTTCCATATTTTTATCGAGTCATTAAATACATGTCATTATTTTATGGATGATACGTTACGCATAATATAGAAAAAAATACATTATTTATTGAATTTTTATTTCATTTTCTATATATATTTGTAGATTTAAAACGGTAAAATGTTTGTTTAGTAATGAAATGGTAGACATCTCTTTATAATAGTAAGGAATATTGAGCAGTACTGTACCAGCTTGTTGGTTTTCATATGCATCCTGAAACGTTACTGGATCCCTTTTGATGGGAGCATGATGGATGGAGGGATTTGATATTAATACCTCATATCCTAACATCCCAGGTAATGCATTTACAAATTTATAATATTAGTTTAACTATTTGGGCATTGGTTAAACAAGGGGATAGATATTTTTGTTGTGTTGTTTATGTTTTCTGGCCCTAATTTGTATTACATACCTTTACACTTCAAATTAGACTATTTCTATGTACAACTCTTATTAGTTTTACATCAGATTTATTTTAAATCGGAAGATGTGCTTAGTCAAGTTGAGTACTTTTTTGAAGATTTTCTTTTGACAAATTTTCATCATTTTAGTCAAGAATTTGCAACTGCATAGTTTGTATTGCTTATTAAAAACTAACTCTATTAAATTCAATCGATTACTTCCAGTCAACACATTAAATCTCGAACAAATGACTTTGCATTATTAATTGAAATTTTGTGTCGGAATAATAAAACTATTTAAAGTCAAACTTCTAACATTCATGGCGATACTTAAAATTTTCGACAGGTAATAAGGATGCTTTAGGAGGTATTTAGAACTTTGGGTGATGCTTAGAAGTTTGAGTGGTAAAATGAAGCCCTAGAATTGATCCTTCACCACGAATTTTAACAAATAATTTTACTTACGATTTCAATCGGTTAAGTCGAATTTATACTCAATTTTCACTTATCAACATCCAATTTTTAATTATTACTTAGACATGGCACTTTCTGTATTTTCACTTTATTGGCTCACTGGAAAATCAATAATCATTCTCTCCAATAACAGAGTACTTGCATGTAGGATTTTTGACAACACACCTAGTGTAGAACTTGAGGAATTGCACGTACACAATGACCAATGAGCTATTTCCAATTCAAATCTATAAATTCTATTCGTTGATTGGTTCAGATGTCGCTAGTTCGACTTCGTTCTCATCGGTAACTTCCAACAGTTTTTATATTGAAATTAACTCTAATCTCCAAATGTAAATACCAACAATTGTTGGGTTTTACAACAAAATTTTTACTATGCTACGAGACTGATGGAATGTAATTTGAATTCGAATTTTTCAATTTACCATCTGTGCGATTAGTAATATTTGCATGTGTTTTTAAAATGAATGCTATTTTTCAGTTTACATTAATGCGGCTATTCCATTAATAACTTCTGACGTTAATGCTTGAAATGATGTACAAAATGTTACTCAATTTCTCCAAAATCAAGCATAATTTTGTAACAATTTTGATTCCTCATACTTGCAAGTAGTTTCTATGCCGAATGAACGAAAAGATGCATAAAATCTTCCTTAATTTCACTCATATTAACCTCACATTCTACATTAAACGTATTTAATAAAAGTTGTCTCTTTTTTATTTGCTGAATAAGCAGCCACATAATGCATAAGGCATTATTTTTAAAGTAGATGGTCTGTAAAGTGTATGAAAGTGATTGTGTTGATAATCATCGAGACTGTGAAGGAGTTTGAAACGGTTATTGTTAATTATTGGTTTGTTATTCTTAGTGCTCAGAATTTAATAATTTCTTGGTAATATATTTTCCTATAAAATAAAATTTTTTATAGTGGTTTAAATAAACATGTAATTTCAGTTGAGAGTATATAGTATTTGCTTCTTGGTCATTTTTACGTAATCTAAAAGGAGCTCTTTTTAAATATGTTATCTACGTTTTAATATAACACTGTTATAACGCCGTGTCGCATGTTCAGAGCTACGACCACAGTTAGCAACACTGGTACTATCCACGTTCATATTATTGCACAACAAAGATATTACGACATAACTACATGTCACATTGTATCACATGCCAAATACGTTTACAATGATACAAGTTGCACATTAAAAAAGATAAAAATGTACTCACTTAAAACTGTGGAACTTTTCACGATTTTGCAGTCATCCTTGTGCAGGGGCCATGCTGATTTCCGGGTATCTCGCCTGTTAGGAGTTGTTTGGGGTGGGTTACGTCATGCCCTAGTTGAAACCAGATTTAAGGTCTTCCCTCTTCTTTGTTCGTAGGTAGGATGAAGGAAAAACCAGGTAAGGAACGATAAAGCAAAATAAGAGGAAACCTACATTCTGAAAGAGAAAAGACAAAAGAACGACACAGGTAAACGTCACCGTTCGACGTCTTGTTGGCTAATAATGTCGTGTCACGCACCGTGCACTTGCACCATCACTCCGTGTCTGCGCATTCTTTTGCGCAAACACAACTGTCCGAAACAACGGAAATGCACAGTCTATTTTAAAAATAATGGCGGGAATTCACTCACAAATTTAAAAGTGTACATGTCCAAATTTAGAATGTAACAACACAACTAGAAAAAAAATCAAATTTTTTTATATCAAACTTATCACAAAATAAATGCTGTCACTTACTGAAACATGCTGTGTTTATCATAAGCTCGCGTGTTATGAAAATACACCTCACATTTATATTTAAATTACAATATTCCGCTCTCTAGAAAGTTAAGTTGCTGTTTCTTTCAACTCCATTCGGTGATTTTTCTGTCTTCTATAAAAGCAGAAGTGATTCCGTACCTTGATATTTTGTTTTTGTAAAATATTTTTGCGATTATAGTAAAAATACCCTAATATTCCAAAAATTATTTTTTACATATTTTTTAAACATTCATGTATGACTAAAAATTTTTTAGGAACATCATAAAAAGTCAATTCCACGAGATACGTGGAACCTACTATTAGACTTCTCGGGCCAAATATCGGATGATATGAGTAATTACGATGAAGAAGGTGCATGGCCAGTTTTAATAGATGATTTTGTTGAATGGGCAACAACGCAAGTAAATGAAAATCAACCACACAGCACAAGCCAATTTGATTAGGAATTATGTAAATACCTAAAGAATCTAGATTCGTTTAGTAGATGAACAACACTTACTTTAGTAGTAAGTTACTGTTATTATTATTATTATTTATGAGTACTACTGTAGATTCTCTTTAATAAGGTATATGCCTATTTGAAATCAATATTTTGTACATATTAAATTTATTAAATAATATTGAAGTTTACATTGTTTTTGACACTCGTATGCTAAAACTTAAATTAATATAATTGTGAAAGCGAACGATATATGTTAACACACGTTTAATTTTGTATTTTCAACTAGTTTTGGAATTTTCATAAGTTTAATTTTCAATGTTTAGCATTTGGTATTTATTTGCATATTCCTAGAAGCCATTTATAAGGTCATTTTTGGTTGAAATTGTATTACTGTAGGTATTGCATCTGTAATTATTAACCCTTTAACTGCTATGTTCATAAATATATGTATTCAAAACACACTTAACGTGTAACTTCCATAAATATATGTTTAGTAATTTGAAAAATCTGTGCATCTTCCGTAATTATACTTACGAGAAGCTTACCTACTATACTTTATTTTAAAGCTGCATATGTGAATGTTGTAAATCAACATAATTACAGTTTTTGTAGGTTTAGTCATGTTGAGATTCTCAATTGTATTGCAAGTGGGGTATTTGTTGCTAATTAGTACACATGTATAAATTCTTGAAATGGTAGGATATATCGGTGTGACTGATAGGAGCCTGAGCAGTTACTAGAGCTAATAGAAGATATAGAAAACGGTTGCTATTCAAATGATGACGAAGAATATATTGCACGTGTAACTGCTTCTACGGCTGTAAATGTCAGCCCATAATTTCTAATGGAGAATTGGATGTACAATGTGAACCTTCAATTTATACGTTTGATTACTTAGCTTTGGGTTTTCATGTAGCTAGTTTTGCAATTTACACAAATTCATCAAGTCTTGAGTATTTTGAAGTATTTTTTCCAATAACCTAGCGGGGGGAAATTGCTGCTGAAAGAAACATATGTGTTAACTTTGTTACGAAAAATGGTAATAAATTGCATTTGTGACTCCATAAATGGGTAGAAACAGACTAGGAAGAAATACGCTTTTATTGGAATGACAATGCTTGTTGCAAGAAACATAAAACTCAAGGTGAACGAGTGTTTGTCAAAAGATTGCTTACTAAATAATGCCGATTTTTCTGAAGACTATGTCTAGGAATATATATTTACTACTACGACTACCCTTGTTACATTTTTGTAATAATGATGAATTTGAGCCAGACAATACGTTGCATAAATTGAATATGGTGCTTGAAGAACTCAAATCCAATTTTCGTCAACACTACTCCATTTGAGAATTTACGTATTGATCAGTCTCTGATTTTATATAAGGGTAGGCTGTCATTTAAGCAATATATTAGAACAAAAACACATAGATTTGGGATAAAATTATTTATTATTGTGGATGTTAAAACAGACTGTTAGATTTTGTTATATATACAGGTCCAATACACGAATTACAGAAATACGTCCGAACTTAAAATTTCTAGTGCTATAGTGGTTACTCTTATGAAACAATATTTAGAAATTTTTGCATGCATATGAAACGGTGTTTGTGGCACTGTTAGAAAAAATCGCAGAGAAAAGTCAAAACTAGAATAACCTAGACGAAAAGAAAAGTGAAAGAAAATCAACATATAGGAAAAATATAATAGTTATGAATTGGAAAGACTATGTATACCAATAATATTCTGAATAATGGAAAAATTGTGCATGCCAGTCAAGCTGTTCTAAAGCCAGCCTGTATTATAGGTTGCAATCAAAATCTAGATTCTGTGGACAAAACAGATATGCTACTTAGTTCTACGAAAGGTATTAGAAAATCTCTATTTTTTCACTTCGTTGATTTACTTACGAGCATGCAATGTTTAGAGCAAAAACTGGGCAAAATATTTCGTTAGCTTTTTCCAACTGGAATTTACTACACATCTAATTACAAAATATCATAAGCAAAAAAAAGCACACAGAGGTTAGTCGACCTTCTTCTAGAAACATCCTCACTCGTTTATTATATCGTCATTTTCTCCAACTTGTACCTCCAGTGCCTGGAGGAAAATAGAATGCACAACGTATATGTTACCATTGTAAGCACATATAACTTCCCCGTAAAAAAAAGAAAAGGCCATATTTTTGTCCTGACTATGACGTAGGGCTTGGCGTGGTAACCTATTTTGAACAATTTTACACATTGAAACAGTTATTTATTTATTTATTATAACGACTCACACAGATAACAAGATCCAATTATGGAGTCACAGAAATAAAGTATTACAATAATAAAATAATATAAATACAATATAAATAAAAACAAGGAGGAATGGATAATATTATTATTAGCATAGTAGAAGAAAGAAAAATGAGAAAACAGTGATAATGTTAGTAGAGAGCATCTAAGATGGCTAGTCGGAAATGTGAGGGAGGAAGTAAGAAATCTAAGTCTGCAGAATACTTATTGAAGGAGTTGGACATTCTACAAATAGTAGAGTTTTTATAAGAGTTAATGCGTGCAAAATTGGGGTAAAAAATGGAGCAGTTTCTACTAGGCCTCGGTGCATGTAGGTTAATAAGAGATAGGCTAACAGGGTCATCAATTAAATAATTTAAAAGTTAGTAAAGGTGAATAATATCCAATAATACCCTCCGTTGATGTAAGGGAGGAACATTAAATTCAGCGATTAGGTCTAAATAAGGATAACTATTCAGTGGGTGCAAATCATGTTTTTTATGGTATACAAATTTTAGGAATTTACGTTGAATTTTCTTGATTCTAGTGCTGCTATTGTTATAAAAAGGTGTCCAGATCTGAGAACCATATTCAAGAGTTCTGCGAATTAAAGAGAAATATAGGGTTTTGAGAAAATCCAGATCAGTAAATAGTGATATACTACGCATTACGAAACCTAGAGTCCGCAGAGAGCATTTGACAATGTTATTTATATGACAATTAAAGGAGGGAGTTTCATCAAATGTAATACCCAAGTCATTAATAGTAGATACACGAGAGACTAAACTGGTGCCTAGGTAATAATCAAAGAGTATTGGGGTAGCATTATTACTTTAGGACAAAACAACGCATTTATCAAAATTAAGACATAATTTATTTGAATCACACCATCGGAGTAATTGGGTAATATCTGTTTGTAGTGATTCACAATCGGCAGCAGAGTTAATTTTGGTAAAGATTTTTAAATTATCAGCAAAAAGAAGTTTATTATTAGAAAATATTTGAGTGATGTCATTTATATATAATAGAAATAAAAGAAGTCCAAGTACAGATCCCTGGGGTACTCTACTGGTTAGGGGAAGATGTTTGGACTGTATGCCATTAAACTCAACGAATAATGAGCGGTTTGTCAAATAAGACTTAAAAAATGTTAGCAAGTTATCAGAGAAATTAAACTGATGTAGTTTGTGCAATAAGATGTTATGATTAAGGACATCAAAAGCTTTAGTGAAGTCAACATAGATAACATCACACTGGGATCGAGCATTCAAACATTCCGATATGAACTGTTAGTTATTGTAGATCGTCGCTTTATAAAACCATGTTGGTATTCGTACAAAAGTTGTGAAACTTGAGGAAATAGTGATTCAAAAATAATTATTTCAAAGACTTTGCAGACGTTAGAAATAATAGAAATTGGACGATATTTTTGAATAATGGATTTATCGCCATTTTTGAAAATTGGTTGCACACGAGATGATTTCCTGATATCAGGAAAAATGGATTTAGTTAAGCACAAATTAAAAATATGAGTCAAGGCAGGACTAATTACACGAGAGGTATCTTTAAGGACTACTACAGGTATGCCATCTGGCCCATAACAAAATGATGTTGGTAATTTTTTGATGGCTTGTATTACAGCTGATTCAGTAATTGTAGGAATGTCTACAGAGTAGCTGACATTTTGAAAGACTCAAACGTCTTTAGAAGTGTACGGTGAGGAGGTGCAACATGAAGCGAAGAACGATGCAAAAGCCATAGCAATGCTTTTTGAATAAGATTTTTCACATCGATTATATTTAAATGCATTAGGGTAGGATAAGTTTTGTTTGTTTTTAAAAAAATTCCAAAATTTCTTGGGATCCGTTTTTAGAGCAGCTTGGGTACTATTAATATATTCTTTGTAAGCTTTTTTGATCGAGAACTTCAGGCTAGCACGAAGTTTCTTGAATTTGTGGTTGAGAATTTGAGAATAGAGGCTATACTTATGATTACGGGTCAGAGAATGGTATAAACATTTCTTTTTAAGGCCAATGATAATTTCTCTAGTGTACCATATTGGATAAGATGATTTGTAATCTTTTGTCTTAGGGACGGTAGTCGAAAAAATACGAGATAAATTATTTACATCAAGTCTGTAGCAAATTGGGGATCATTACTAGAGAGAATGTTTTGCCAAGAGGATTTCCGAATAAGATCATACATAAGACGAAAGTTAGCCTTTTTAAAATTAAATTTGGAAGAGCGTCGTTTATTGAGTAAATGACAAGGAGTAGAGTGAGTGGTACATAAAGATAATGATAAGATAAATGCTGGATGGTGAGGGTCTTCAGGGACTATGGGCGTATTAGATCTGACGGTGTTGGTAGATAGGTTGGTTGAGAGAAGGCGCACGAATGAAAGATCAAGCATGATGCCTCTATGGTTAGGAATAGAATTTATTTGATCAAAGTTATGAAAAGATTGAAAGTCATGCAGTAGTTTTGCATTTTTTGATACAGTCGAATTACCACTATTGATGTAATCGGGCACGTTGAAATATTGTTGGGTATTTTACTAATAATGGCATCAAGGCATTCCAGCACAGTACTGAGGAAGGAAGAAAGAAATGGCGGTAGGTAAAGACAAATAATTACATAGCAGCGATTGAATAGGGTGATTTTAACAGCTAAGATATCTACAGCCGGATGTCCAAAAAAAGCAGTTCCAAGATCAAAGAGTGGGGATGTAAGTTTAGTATTAGAGGAGATTAGTACACCGCCACCTCTGATGCGGTTACAACTATGAAAATCGCGGTCTTTTTTATAGGAACTAAAGCATTTATTGAAAATTTCAGCAGGGCATATATTCTCGGTAAGCCACGTTTCGGTCAGAATTAAAATGTTGGCATCAAGTAGATTGGCGGTAAGGTAAAGAGTGTCCAACTTAGTACCAAGACCACGAACATTTTGATAATATAGGTTACAAAGATGTTTGCTAATTTATTTTACTGGGAACGAAAGGAACGTGGGTCCTGAATGACACCTGTCGAAGTATTTTTGTTACCCGAGTCAGTATTTTTTGTTGGTGCGGGCATAATAGGCAAAGTCTTGATAATCTTAGATGTTAATAATGGGAGTATCGGTTTAGTTTGAATACTGTATTTGTACTTAGTAAAAAGAATTGAGCAGACCAGAGAACTAACCTTATGGAGAAGTAGTGATTTACCTGAATTATTGATGTGGAAATTGTGTTTGGAATAGTTAAGGTCAGTCAAGATATCCAAGGGATCAATAAAGAATGCACAAGACTTGAAGATGGAGTATAACGATAGATTATTCTTAAAGATAATGTTATTGAAATGAAAGTTATTATGTCAATAGGGAGGAAAAATAAAAATATAACATTTGTATGGGCCAAGCGGTTGCATAAGGTACTAAGAAATCTCCTATTTAAGATGTTACCTCTTAGGGCATCATTAGAGCCAGCAAAAATAACAATAAAATCCTTAACTGAGAAACCTGTAGATAATTGGTCAATGTCAGCGACAACTTGTTCAAATAATGCATTAGGTTTAAAAAAGGCAGAAATATCAAAATGCATCTTATTAAGCAGATTGTGAAGTAACTGACCACAATTACGACCTTGACTGTCACTTAAAAACAAAATTTGTGGTGTAGAAGATAAGGAAGTAGGTAGTTGTGGAGTAATGTCCAAAGCCAGTATAGAATTTACGACAGTAGAACTTTTAGTATAAATGGGCGAATAACCAAACATTATTGAGAACCACTCATCAGGAAAAGATTTATTAGAAACACTATTTGAGTTAGGGGAGAGAGATTTTGTAACTGAGTTAGTTTGTATATCTGATCCAGTGCATGTACTGGTACCAGTGACAGCGATTTGGGTTTCTGTTGACGTGATTGCAGTAAGAGATAATTTAGAATTTAACTTATCAACTAAAGATTGAAGCTTTATAATTTTGAGTTCGGCATCCTGTAATTGTTGTTTGAGGCAGGTTTCTTTTGCCGCAGTATCCTGAATGAACGAGTTGTGTTCTTGATTTAATTTTGCTAATCGGCGTATCAGTTGATTTTTATCCTCTGTAAGTCGGTGAAATGAGGAAGAAACATCATTAGTAGTATTAGAAATGGCAGCAAAGCTTGTTGACGATGTGTTGCAGTTTTCGCAGAGTAGAAGGTTATCGTTTAATAACTTTTTATTCTTGACTCTATCCAAGCAGCTCCTATGGTAAAAATTATGGCAGTGAATGCAGACAAAGTTATTAAAAATCTTCTTAAGACAACATATAAAACCCGAAAGAAATGGTAGGATCAATGCATAAGTAATTTTCAGTCATGTTAAAACTCATAAATCAGAGTTTATGAAATATGCAGAACTTGTTTATAAATGATTTAAAGTTAATTGCAAATAAGTTAACAAGCACTGCAAGAAGCCAGGTATTGTTTGTTTTGATAATGATAAATAATAAAATGTAAATATAACCTTCAGTCAATTGATAAAGGAACAAGAAATAAGAACCAGATGTGCAAATCTTTGTAATATAATGAACTGCTGAACTTATGGAAACAATAATGTATCAGTAGTGTAAGCTTTGAACTGGTCTGCCAACAGTACACCAGGAAGAGTAGAAACTTCACTACAGTTTAGTATACTTTTCACTAATTAAAAACTCTAAGTACACAATTAAAATCACAAAATGATAGAGCACATTAATAAACATGTTATGTTGTTTGACATTACACTGTATATTCCAACACAACTGATTTTTATTTACATAAAAGTGTGTTTATTTACATTTTTCAATATCTAAGTTGGATCGGTATGCTATGAATGTAAATGTATGCACCACGAATAATTATAATATATATGCTATGTCAGTAATTAGATGCACTATGCAATTCTGAATGCTACATCCGTATATATATACATATATACGTTTGAAGGTTTCTTAATTCAGCACACAAGTAGTGCAGTTTCGTTCTTAACTTTGCAGCGATAGGGTCAATTCCAAATACTTCTTTTTATGAAAGTACATAGGTTTTTTTTAATATCTTAAAATTCAACTAACAATAGACCTGTACGCCTAACTTGTGTTATTTGCTGCCTTTTTGAAAAATAATTTTGCATGAGTGGGTGGGTGGGCATGTGCACATGTATGCATGTGCATGATTTAACGGTAAAAGTTGTGTAAAGGGTATTAATGACGTTCCAGTAAAACTGTTTAACTTTATATTTCCCTGAAGATGATTGCAGTTTTTTGTGGTGGATGTATTCAACAGTTTACTTAAGGACTGTTACATATTATGCTATAATATTATTATGACCAATGTTTGTTTACTTTTAAGAAAACTGTTGTTCGTTAATAATTATTATTATCACGTTTTCGGTATTGACGCCACCGTCAAAGCCTTGACGTGTAAACGACTGGTGTCATGAGCTCGCTAAATGGTTGCTTGAATTACTGTTCTGTTATATTATAATTATACAATAAATCTCAAACAAAATGAATTTAGATTATTACTTATCTTATCAAATGTAAATTGAACCAGTAATACATCACACGGTAGCAGCGATAAAAGCGTACGACTTTGTTGAGGTTAAGAACAGGAAAAATTTTTACACGCGGTCTGTGGTAAATGAATTGTAATTAAAACAGAAATAATTGATTAAAATGGGCGATCCTATATGTTCAAGAACTCCAGATAATCTGTCTTTTGCAGGTGACAGCAAATATTTGGAAACAGAAGTTTGAAGTTTACCTGTTAGCAAGTGGAAAAAGCAACAAACCTGAAAATATAAAGGTTGCTGTATTATTAAACTTGCTCGGTAATGAAGGCCTACAAATATATAACACGTTCGAATTGCTAAAGCTGACGATAAAAATGTTTTAGCTACAGTGCTGGGAAATTTCGATAGATATTGTAACCCCGTCAAAAATATAGTGTTTGAACACTAAGTTTTTCAAATGCGATCAGGAACTTAATGAATCAATAGACTTCAACAGTGCATACCCATCTCCCTTTAGCAGTAAGAGATAATTAGGTGTAGGTAGACGACCAGATATTCGGAACCTGAAGAAATTTATATTCGATGTATTTATAAATGTTGTCGCGGCTGTATTTGCATAAGCATTGATTTGGATAATGAGCAAATTTTGTAGTTATTTGTTAACGAGCACCTTTTAGTGTGATGCGCTAGCTGACATACTGCTTATGCGAGTGCACCTGATAATTGGAAGAGTGCTCCTTTGCTATTCTATGCACTGTTATATGCTTAATACTTAATTTAGATATTTATATATTTACATTTTATACCTGTATTGTACATTTATATAGTTTATTGTTTTTGTTTAGCGTTTTGTCTGCTTTTTGTCGTATTTTCTATAGAAAGGAAGATTGAAATTAGAATAAGTCACTTAGGGAACGATAGTGAATGTTAGGGACGAAATTAGGCTGAAGTTGGAATAAAGTACTTAGATTACGGCAGCCGATAATGTAATTTAGCTAGGGTTAAATAGTTTTAAATCGACTCTTTAGGTCGCACCGGTAAGCAGAGCTGGCGGCCACTATCCGATATTACGGATCCTCCTCTTTACTTCTTGCTAGTGCCATGTTGATCACACACTCTAAAGTCAATGCGATTGGTACCATTATTTAAACACTAAGTTTAGTTTATAAATTATATTAAACGATTAATTAATTTTGAAGTCAGATTTATATGAAGCACGTTTTATTAGCGTTTAAACCCAAACAAGTACCTTCAGGTACAGCATTGGGGACGTGGCTGCAACTGTAGCAGTCCTTACTTAAATTATACTGACATCATTCTCTACACAACACTAAGCGTCAACGTGAAGCCACAACATTCAAACCTACAATATAGAAATGCCTTCTGCAACTTTACAAACTAAAGTTCTTTCAGTGTTAAAAAGTATTTGCAGTAACTACACACAAAAAAACTTTTGTAAATATTTTTTAAGTGCGTTGTGCTTTTAATATATAATTAGTTTGTATTTTTAACTTGTAAATAAATGTTGTCTCTGTTACTACGAGGCATTAACAAGGTGACCCCAGATAAACCAGAGCGCTACAGGTTTTTGCATTGAAGCAATGGGAATGTGTCATTTTCCATTCGTTGAGAGTGGTTTGCATTACATAAAGCGCTTGCCTGTAATGAAACCCTATTTCCAAACAGAGGAACTGAAATAGGATTTATGGTGAGGTTTTTGAGGTCGTTAGTTGAAGTATTATTTTAAAAAGTAACGTATCAACGTTGAAAAAAAAAGGATTTGTGTTTTATGAAAAGTTCTCATGTAGGGAAGGCGAATAGGGTAACTTCGTTATTTGATACAATGTTTAAATTTCTATTTATAAGGTTTCCTAGATATCGTATTCAGTTCATTAACTTGAGGTGATTTTAATTGCTGCATTATATATGTTCTATTCACATCTGCATTAGTTTTGATAGAGGACTAGTTTGATGTTCAATACAATTACTTTAGGAATCGAGCTTTTTGATAGACGAGTACAATTTAATTGACAGTGTGTGATTTGTGTAGCACCGAATTTACAGTCACCGAAATTACTGTTATCAAAATTACAGCCACAAATTCACTGCAAATAATTTCGGAGTTAAACATAATTGCACTGATAATATTTGAACTAAAGTAGGAACGATTGAAACACATCTGTAGAAAATTGGAAATATTGTCTGGTGAGTTAAAGGTCCCTAGCGGTTTACGCAAATATTGCCCGACGATAGTAACAAAATTCCTAGGAAACAAGGTCTGAGATTTATGTCATAATTTTCTTGGTGTTACAAAACTATATTTGGTTAATTTTTTCAAACAAAAACTTCACAAGAAGTTTATATCTTTCGAACATTCTTAAATATTCACAAATATTTCAAGATTATCGCAGTATGCTCGTTTATCCTGTATCATAAAATTTTACTGATGCTGTTAGCTTTTTATTGCCTATAATTATCTTTTATTTAGAAGTGTATGAAATTTTCGTGCAAAAATTTATGATTGGAAGCCTTTAATTCTTAACTACATGACAGATATTTTGTAATTTTGTAGTTATATCAAGCATAGTTTCAATGGCAGTTGTATTTAGTACAGCAATATAAAGGTCTTGAGAATTCTCAATTTTTGTCCATTGAACTCTGTAGTGTTCTTCATCTCCTTTCATTATGCAACTTGTAAGCTAAGGTGTTTGGAAACCAATTGAGTAACCAGCTCTGAAAATGATTTTCTTGCAAATTAATATCTAGATAGAAAAATTACTGTGACTAACTTTTTTATGTCGGTGTGACATTTAGAATTTTTGGCTTTCTTAACTGTAACAGTGTAGTAGAAAATGATTTCCACTGGCATGGCATATTTAATGAGAAAATTGTAAAAGATAATTTGAATAAAGTGCATGATATGAATGGATGTATTCCTTAAGATTTCTAAATTATGAAAATAGCAAATGGAAAGAAAACGATTACCAAAATTTAAAATTTGTGGAAACAAAAAGAAGGAATATATTTCAGATATACCTTTTGTTCCTAAATATGAAACTGAAAAGTTGTACGAACACAATTTACGAGTAACATGGTTTGAAAAGTCTTTCTCTCAGTCAAAATATAACTATGAAAATAAAACACGTCCAAGCAATGCGTGTACGTTAATTGCAATTTTAACTGCTGCTAATTGTGAATACAATAAATTAAAGGTACTTTGTTTAGCACCTCCTACATTTGTAAGTGTTCGTTTTTAGATAGAAGGACCAGAAAAGCCATTAAATGACAAATTGATATATGCTTTGGCTTTTGGAATGTTGATAGGGAACGCTATTCATAAAAGTTTAAGTCTACAAGGTATTTTAAAAAATCTTAATTTAACGGTTCCTGAAGCAATTCGGTATGGAGGCAGTAAAGTAACTGGAATTGTTGAATGGGTATATAAACTAATATATTAACATTTTTTACTGATGTAGTTTGTTAGAAGAGTGAATATTATGAAAATTCAATGAATTTAACTCTTTTCGAAAATTTAAAAGAATTTTTGATTAAATGGTACCAGCAATGCATTGATCAAAGGAAGAAAAATATGGACCTTTACGTTGTCCTAATATGTGACCACAGAAGTGTGTTGTTTATTATACAACAAAAATATGATACGGTAAGTAACCATAATTAAGTACAGACATTTTTAGGTATAAGTTTGAGGTAACTTTAAGTTGATTCACAATAAAAAAAATTACTTTTTAAAATAATAATTTAGTTACGATATATATACTACCGTGTTAAGAGAGAAGACAGCAACTACAAAATTGTTAAATTGAGATGACAAGCTCAAAGTTATTTAATTCGCACGCGTAATTTATTAAATAAATAGTCGTTTTTGGTGTAGTTTCAGTTAAGCTATTCAAAAGCTTGTTCATCACAGGAGTTACTATAAATTAACTCATTGTAATAGAAAAAGCAGATACTGTATTTTTATTTAGCATAGGTCCCTATTTTCGACCATTGAGATAAGCAGCAAATACATACTGCCTTTTTTAGTTAGAGCTCTATTACCTTGTGGAATATATACAAAAGCAGTATCTATTATTTGAGGTACCGAAAATAAAATATCATTAAACTTCAATTAGTTTTATCCCTTCGGAAACTGTTTGCACACTAAATGAAAAAAAAAATAAACGAATTGAAA
Organism: Platerodrilus igneus; assembly: GCA_036346225.1. Lineage (NCBI taxonomy): Eukaryota > Metazoa > Arthropoda > Insecta > Coleoptera > Lycidae > Platerodrilus > Platerodrilus igneus. Next base: position 9,845,682 of record JARFIW010001381.1, read on the forward strand.
TATGGTTTTATTGAATGAGTGATAAAATACGAGGACCGTCCGGAGAGTAGTGCCTGTTTGTACGGTGTGGAGAACTGGTGAGTAGAGTAGCATCCGGACAAGTTATAACACGTTTAGTTATATTGCAGCTGTCGATCTGCAAAGTTACGCCTCGCTGATACCGACTGTGTTCTTTCTGTGAGTGTTTATAATGTTCAAAAAAATAGAGAACGCCACTAGTTGTGAAACTAGGGCTGTGATTAGATTTCTCAACGCAAGAAATGTGAAACCCTGCGATATTTATCGTCAACTAAAGGAAGTGTATGAAGACAATGTAATGGATGAGTCATCAGTTTGGCGTTGGTGTCGTAATTTCAGTTTGGGCAGAGACAATATTGTTTAAATTTAGTGCTAGAAATGCTAACATTTTTGCACATGCCTTTTACATATTAGTGGACATTTAACGTATACATATACTTATATACTTATTTACTTATATTTATACTTATACTACTCCTATAAATATCTGAGGTTTTTGCATATAGACCCATTTAGATTAATGAATATCGCTCTAAGTTAAAGCATCACTGAAGTTACATTTAAAATATTCTTCAAGTGAGTACAATGAGTGTTTGATTAAGAAATGTTTTATTTTGGTTTTGAAATTTCTTTGTGTTAGTGATTTGGCAGTAGGTGGTAGGCAGTTATGTAGTTTTATTGCGTGGTAGTTAACAGAGTACCTTGAGGCCTCAAGTCTTGTAAAAGGAGTGCAGAGTTCTTTGTTATTGCGTGTATTGTGTGAATGTAATTAAGCGTGTTACCAATGAGTTTTGTATTAAAATCCTGTATTTATGAACATATAGTAGGCATTCTAATATGTATATGGATGGCAGAGTTAAGATTCCCAATTGTTTAAAATTTGGTTTACAGTCCTTTCTGTAGTTGAGATTAGATATAATTCTAATTACCCTACGTTGAAGTGAGAATAACCTTTTACATGTGGCGAGTGACCCCATGCTAAAATTGCATATGCAATGTAACTTTGGAATAGTGTGTAATATGCTATTATTATAATATTGCTAGAGACATTGTTTTTTAAGTTGTGAATGCAATATATTGCTCTGTTTAACTTACTGGCAATTTCATTGACATGTTTGTCCCACTTCAAGTTGGGAGCAAAATGCACCCCCAGAAACTTGATGGATCCTGAATTTATGTAGTAATCATTTTTATTCTTTTTTAAGGTAAATATCATGTCTTGGCATTTTTAACGGTTTAGACTTAGCTTATTAGACAAAAGTCATGAAATGACTGAAAAATATGTAATCGATTAATTAGATCTATTAATAATGGCGATGAGTATATCAAAGTTGTGTCATCTGCAAACAGGATTGGTTTACTTATAGCTAAACTCTCGAACAAGTCATTCACATATATTAAAAACAGTATCGGGCCTAGTATAGATCCTTGTGGTACCCCATACTTTATTTTACTTAATACCGAGTTGTTACCCTTATATGTCACAAATTGCTGTCTATTACTTAATAATGATTCGATTAATAAACAACTTCCCTTGTAACGTATTTTTTTATTCAGCTACTCTTTGCTTATTAATCTAAAATAATATCTCAATAAAATAAAAATATAATTTATAAACTCCTGATCACTAAAAATAATTCATAAAATTTACAATAGCATATGCGCTCCTTCGCTTTATAGGTCTAAGTTCTATAATAAGAATTGTCAAGTTGTCATTTCGCGTCACTTTTTCTATCAGCGTCTGAACAGGTAAGCTGCTATCAGCGGCGTGGAAAAGTCAAGATGTTAGACAGGCACATGGCCTGTAATACGGTCCGCAAGAAGAGATAATGATGTAACCTTTGTGTCGGAATGTGGTTCTTGGCAGCTATAGCGTGCAGATTTCATTTTGTGTTCCACCTGTAGCCGCTCAATAGATTCCTGCTGGCCGAAGAAATAGAGGTCCCCCCATCATTAAAACATGCAATATCATCAATATAGTAAATATCGTATATGGTGCTGAAATGAAAATTTAGTTTGAGATTTCAAATACACGAAAATTATAGGACGTACTTAATGAAGAATTGGTTTGGTTAAATAATGTTTTGTTTAGAAGATCTTTTATAGTTCCAGCATTATATTCATTCGTAATTAGTGTTTCCTGTTTGTGCATCGCAGATGTTTATGGAATATTCCACATCTGATGTCATAAGTTCAATTTTTTTTGGTCGCACTGTACTTCGACACGTAATTGATATTTAGTCTTTAATCCCAATTATAATTATTTCAATGTTTTACGAAAGATAGAAGGTTGAAGTTTTACCTTGTTTTAGTTAACTTAAAAATTATTCAGAAAAAAAATGATTTCTTAATAAACTTGTAATCTTGCAAAATTTTAAAGATGGCTATGCAGTTTGCTTATCGTTGTTATTTCACAAACAGATAGCGTTGACTACACTGAAAAAGTTGTAAGTGACATGTGATGTCAAAAATATCTAGCTATCCAATTTAAATATCACATGTTATTTTACACTATTTCTAAAATATCTTTAGTAATTTTGAGGTCATGTAATTTGATTCTTAAACCACGTGATTAATTTTTTTATGCATATTAAGTAAAACTAACTCTATGTTGAAAGATGCAATTTTATGACGTTAAATGATTAAATTTAATTGTGAAGTCGACGTAGTACTACAGATGGCTAAAGATTAAAATATGTAACATGAATTATTAAGAGAGCTCAAATTTTATAGTAAATTTATTCAGAAATATTCAATTTAGAGATCTTTATGTTTTTTTTAAATACAGAACCATACTAATTTTCTGTTCTATAAACATTTTAGTTGAAAAGATTATGATAAAACAAATCAAGTGAATTTAATTGAATAGAATCCATTTTTGCATAACTCTTTTATTATTAAAAATTCAAGTAAAATTTATAGGTCATTCATGAGCAAACATTGTGTTTAAAGATAACAAATACCCTGGGTGTATACTTTTGGAACTTAAATTCTATTATATTATTTTTGGTGAATATTTTTTTAAGGACACAAACGGTGTCCAAGTTGTGCATTTATTTGTTCACAGGTTAAGCCGAGACATCTGTCGGACATCTGGTAATTGAGATTTTGGTAAGTGCTTTACAAGGGTGAAATTCAGGTTTTGTGGCTATATAAGCAGTGTAGATTTAAGGTTTCCGCATTCCCCTAATACAAGTACAGATAACTTTTGTAGGTTGTTGTATTGAAAAATACGGTGGCACTCATTATCTACATTTTGGTCAACAGACATCCCATGACCCAAGCTCATGATCTACCCAGAGCTAACACTCTACTAGCCGTTTATCTCTAAAGAGTTTTTCTTTTCCTCAAGCCGTTTTTCATCCAATTTTACCTTGGGCTTTCATTGTTAATAAGAAATTCTCGACCTTGTGACATCAGGTAAGGGTTTATGATATATGGTGGTCCAATTTGCTATCTGATATTCACGAAGGAATAATTTTGTGATTACACCCTGACTGAACTTATAGAGTCGTAATTTATATAACAATAAGTCATGCTCTTTGCAATCGAAGGCCTTACTTAAGTCAAGAAAGGATGCTAGACAAAGTTCTCCCTTTTTGAAGCCATTAGTGATTTCCTTGATTAGAGACAAAATAGCTAAGGTGGAGGATTTATTTATTGTAAACCCAAACTGTTCGTACGAAAATAAATTATTTGCTTCAAAATATATTTTCATTTGTTCACTAAGAATTTTTTCAATAACTTTTGCAAGTATTGACAATAAGGATATGGGACGGTAATTCGATGGACTATTTGGGTCCCCCATTTTTAGAACTGGAATAACTTTAGCTATTTCAAGGCAGGCCGGAAAAGTATTATTATTGATGCATGAGTTTATTAATTTAGTAAGGGGAGATATCAGGATATTTATACGATTTTTTATTACTGCTATACTAAGACCATGGGCATCTGTACTGGTCTTGGTTTTCATGGAGTTAATGATCTCACGTACTTCATTAAAATCCTGTGTTCTGTTATTCATTAGAGTCTGTGTACTATTATTATCTAGGGCAGAAACAATGGTTTCAGCCACATTTATAAAATACTTATTAAAATCTGTTGGACTTAATGTCGAAGGACTTTGTCTAACATCCTTATTCTTGTTTGTTTTGAGTTGATAATATTCCACATGCGTTTACTCTGATTTTTTGCTGATTTTACTAGAGCAGAATTATACCTTATTTTAGCTTCTTTAATTGCATTGCGATATTTAATTCTAAGCTTATGATTTTCTTTATTCTGCATGGAAGGATTTTCCTTGTACTTTTCATAAGCGACTTATAATTTAGCACGCATATCTTTAAGACTATACCCAAACCATGGTGCAATTTTTTGTTTAAAATGAAGTCCTCTCCTAAGAGGAAAAGATTCTTTAAAAATGTTTGTTACACAAGTAAGAAAATTATTAAAGTTCTTATGTACGTCTATGTTGTTTGTAACTAAGCTCCAATCAACTTTCTCTAGGTTTTTATGGAATATAAATTTATTTGTATCTGACATAACTCGAGTCCTCTTAATGGGTGTAGCTACTTCGTTTTTTTGTTAGAAATTTTAAGTTCAATACCAACATGATCAGAGAGGGCATTATTCTACTGTGCAATACGAGTTGATTTGCAATTAGTGAATGCATTATCAAGATAGTTTCCTCCTTGGTGTGTATTAAAGGTTACATTTGATTCTAGTTTAAAGTATTGGAACAGGTCTTTCACTTTGGAGACATTAGTGTTATCGCAATTAAGCTTAACATTAAAATCCCCACAGACTACTATTTGTTTTGAGTGATCTATATTACAAAGTGTTTTATGTCCAAGAAAATATTAAGGTCAGCTAATGGAGACCTATATATGCTGATTATTCTGGTATTTAGTGGAATTATTAATACAGCTGAAATTTCACAGTGTACCTCTACTGATAAACTATCTAATCTTTTCAGTTGTTTACAATCTTTATTAAATTCATTTTGAAGTAGGATTATAGTTCTTTCATGTACTTTGTAGGTTCTTGTAAACTTAGAAGCTACAAAGTATCCCTCTATGTTAATAGTGTCTTCTTTAGTGTAGCTTAACCAATACCCAACTAGGCACAAGGCTTGATAATTTTTGTCCTGTATGTATGCTTCTAGTTCATTAATCTTATTTCTAACAGATTGAATATTTTGATAATAGATACACATATCCGTTACAGCATTTTTTTTTAAATGTCTGCGCATTTAATTTTTTATTTCTGTTACTCTTAATGCTAATGTTCACTAGATACCTTTGTCTTGGTGATGCTGAATTAAAACCTTCATTGTCGATTCTTTTTAAAAAAAATTTTTTTTTATCTCGTTATTCTTACTGGTATTGCATAAGCTTTCTTAAAATCTAAATAGCATTCTATCCTCAAATCTGACACAATTTTTTTACCACTTGAGTTCAAGTGTACTCCAAATCTTGAATAATCTTCCTTGTTTATGTATTTATTTATGTTAAGTGCCATTAAATTGAAACTGTTTCTGTGTAATGCTAGCAAACGGTTATTTATACATACTATTTTTTTGCTGATCAAATTTACATCATACCTGAGTGGAATAGTCATAACTATTAAGTTAGCATTCGAACATAACTCTATAATATCTTTGAAACATTCCATTTTATTTGTTATACTGTGTTTGTCTACATCATTCGCTCCTCCTACAAATACTATATAATCATTCATAGAATAACTCTTTATTGTTTCCTGAAGTCCCTCTGCTATTTGTTGTATAGTTGCATTTGGCTTAAAAATGGATTCCATTATGAAGTCATCAAACTCCGGAAACTTACTTAAATTCTGTGCTAACCTCCTACCATGACTATCTCCTAACACTAGTAACCTTCTTTTCACATATGGCTTTGTTTTATTTTCCGCAGGGAGAATAATTGATGTTGGTATCTCAAGCTGAACATCCTTTGGTTCTACAGGTCTACTATTAGGCAGGATGGTTGGCATAGGTGTCGTCACCTGCTCACTATTAGATTCTACAGGGCTGCATACTAAATGTACTACCTCCAATTTATCTTTGTTTACACTAAAGTTTTTTTATGATATTATCATGACGAGTGTAATTCGGTGAAACACCATATAATTCTTTAAACCACTCGTCTGCGTATGTGATTTCCAAAGAATCGAGAATTGTAAAATCATCATTCTCCTACACCTGAGTGCAATTATGGGCTGTGGTTTTTTGTTTATTTTGTAGATTAATTTCTCCGGTATGTGGTTTTGCCTTGATATCTACACGTTCTTGTTTTTGTTTCTCAATTTTCAAAATAATAAAATGCCACGAATTTATAAGAAGAAATTAGAACTACAGGGTAAGTGCTGTTATGATCAGACATATTTGAGTCACACATTAGAGAAAGTGAAGTGAGGTCCGATGTCAATAAGGGCTGCATCAAAACAATTTGATATCCCCTACAGCACTCTCTAGAGACAAAAGTATGAAACGCACTTACTAAAATATGGCAGACAACCAGTTCTTTAAAACCATCAAGAAGAAAGACTTAAGAACACGCTCCTGCTCTGTGCAGGTTAAGGATTTCCCTTGAAAAGTATCGACTTATAGGTTATAGGCCACAATACCTAAATAAAAGTGATATCCATGAAACTAGATTCAAGGAAAGTCTAACAGGACTTGACTGGTTTAACCCTTTTATGGAAAGAAATCCTAATTTAACAGTAAAATTAGCGGAAAATGCTAAGAGAGATAGAGCGGCTTTGAGCTATGAAGTGATCGAAGAATATTTTTAAAATTTGAAGAATAATGTGGAGGGAAATACCACAAGTGAATATTATAAAGTAAAACAAAACAAATTTTGTCAATAACTCAGGGACTGTGCAAGTAATAACGAAGCGTGGATTGAAACATGTCTATTGCACAATAGATGCTTCAAAAACAAATACAACGGCCATGTTTCCTATACTACATTTGATTTTCCAGCGCTCCACCCGAAGGTACTACATTGGCCAGGAAGCGAGATTTTTTTACCTGGAAAATTTGGAATTTTGCCGAACCCTTGCTGTTTCAAGCAAGGTAGGAATCTTTAACGTGCATGACAACACTCACACACGGGACCTCCATTTTACCTCTCATCCGAATGAGGGTGTATTTTTGTGAAAAATGCTCGCCTAACATTTTTCAAGTGGACCATGTTGGGATTTGAACCCGGGACCTTGGGCATAGTAGTCATACATACCAACTATGCCACGGAGCCTCCCATGGAGATGAGCTGGAGATGAAACCCTACTCCCTCCATATATTGTATATAGAGCTAAGCACACGTATGAGTTATGGACCATAGGTGGAATTGAAGGGGCTCAATACAATAGGTCACCAAGTGGATGGTTTGATTCAAAATTATTTGAAGATTGGTTTCATCTCCTGGCATTGCCATACTTTAGAAAACTTGAAAGCAAAAAAGTTTTGATCAACGATAACCTCAACATCCATATTACAACATTGGTCATCGAAGCATGCGAGAAGAACACTCGTTTCATTCCTCTACCTCCAAATACTACACACCTGTTGCAGCCCCAAGCTGTTGCTTATTTTAGCCCATTGAAATTACCCTGGCGGAAAATTCTCGAGGAGTGGAAATTGAAAAATTGTGGAGTAATTTCAAAAAAAGAAGGCAGTTGACAGAATATGGTTGAAATAAAAAAGAAACTCCATTGCTGGATTCAATGCCTGTGGAATTATTCTGCTTAATCCCCAAGCTGTGCTAGTCAAGATTCCCAGAAACACAAAAAATAATTCTCATGATCAAAATGCAAGGACTAGAACTATTGTTAACCATATAAAACAATTCAGAAGTAACTCGTTCTGGATGAGTGAAAACAGAAGAAAAGATTGATATTGTTCCAGATAAAAGAGTTTCCAGTGTTGACTTGATGGGCACATCCACAAATTCCATAAGAAAAACGTGTGAAAAATAGTAGCAGAAATAGAAATATCTGAAGAATCCGAGGACGAACTGTTTAAGTCAGTATCCTTTGATATTTCATTAGAAGAAACCGTAGCTGAATATGTGATGCGCCATCAATTAAATGCAGACGAACTTTGTTATTATGAAATTCCCAACAGAAGAATAAACTAGAAAATTCATTGGAAAAATAAATTCACAGACTGGACAAGAAGTTGTGAACACCATAAAGAAGAATCGAAAGCTAGACAAAGGATATTTTTTGTACCCAGAAATAGAAGACCAGTGCATTATTAACAAAATGCAAATAACAAAGGAAATCACTGCCAGATCCATCAAGGGGGGATTGTTTATTTTTCAACTGAACAACACCGACTATAAAGAATTAGTGATAGGTACTTAGGTACCTACCTGTTTAATTTGTGCTATTCATATTTTTAGCTGAAATATGTTTTGTTTCTATTTTCAAAATGTATTCTTATTTTATTTTATGAATGTTTTGCTTATTATTAATTTTGTTTTGTGAGTTAAGACAAATAAGTTGATTATAATGATGTTTTTGTTCATTTTTCTCTATTCAAAGATACCAAAATATTTTATACAGTGCGGTCGCATTACTCCGAATCCTAGGTAATCCGAACCCCGCAGTAGTCCGAATGGTCTGTACCAACGGCATACGAACGTGCACCAACAGGAATATTTCTGTTGGGTTTGTGAGTAGGCGGTACATATGTAATAATTTTCTCATGCTTGCGATGTTAGTTCAGTGTCCATAGTGCTGTTGTGTGGCTGTGCTAAAAACTGCAACCAATTTTTTTATCGCAAAATGATGGACAAGGATGATTTCCGAGCAAGTAAGGAGTGGGTATAAAATTTTAAAAAAAGATTTGGAATTAACATTCTTAGTGTAACTGATAAAAAAGTTTCGTGCAATGTTGATGCTTTCGAGAATTTTAAAAGCGTATTTAAAAATGAGATTGTAGGTAAGGGATTTAACCGTGAACAAGTATACAATGTAGATGAATCCGACTTGCACTAGAAATCACTTCCAAGGAAAACCCTTGCCTTAGCAGGAGAAAAAGATGCGCCAAGACGGAAAATCAGTAAGGAGCGTATAACATTTTTCCCTTGCAGCAATGCTGCTGGAACTCACAAATTGTGGCTGCCGATAATCGGCAAAAGTAAAAACCCTAGAACATTCAAAAACTTTATTGTTCTGGTGAAATATTACAGCCAGAAAAGTGCGTGGATAAACAGGGAAAATTTTATTGATTAGTTTATCCCTTCTGTGGGAAATCATTTAAAATCTATAAATTTGCCTCAAGAAGTGCTTTTGCTTTTAGGGCATCCTTCAGTTGTAAAACTAATAAGTGATGATAAACAGATCTATTGCTATGTATTTACCACCTAATGTTACTGCTCTGGGTCAACCGATGGACCAGAATGTCATCTATGCAATCAAAGCGAGATATAAAAAAAGTTTTCTTTACGATGTTGTGACATCAGAAAGAAAAGCCAACGGAGACTGTTATTAAGAGTCTAACAATTAAAGGTGCGATTTTGTCTCTAACGAACTCTTGGAATAAAACCTCTCAACGAAACATTGTATCGTCATGGAAAAATCTGTGGCCGCTTGCCAAACACTCGACGAACGAAAATGTGCCTGTCTAAGTTGTCATCCCTGAAATTAATGATAACCTTCAGTTCATTCATCTGCCGTCTGAAGAACAAATCACAAATGCTGATGTGACCGAGTGGCTTTACGAAGAAGGGAGGGATACCTCTCATGAAATTCTGACGGATGAGGAGATTATTCAACGTGTACGGGAAGACGCAGAAAGTAGTGGTGAAGAAGATTTCGCAGCAGTATCCATTAAAACTGTTAAACACTCAACGGCTTTGTAAGCATTCAATACATGTTTGGTGTGGACGGATGAAAATAATGTTTCTTTGCAACAACAGCTCATCCTTTGACAAATGTAAGATGATGCTTTCCGCAAGAACTTAACAAAATCAGGTCAGACAAAAATAAAAGACTTTTTTAAATGATTTTTACACGTATGTTTACTAAGTATGTATGTTGTACTATGTTTTATTAAATACATACTACATACATATGTATGTATGTACATTATGTACCTACAGTATGTACAAACATACATGCTATACGTATTTTTCATTGTTTTTACAATCCCTCTATAATCCGAACAAATTGATAAGCCGAAATGCTTGTGCAAATAAATATTCGGAGTAACGCGACCGCACTGTAATAGTATTTAAAAAATAAAAATATTCATTCTCTTTACCCTGAGAACATTTAAAATGAATTTGGCAACAATTTATGTGAGCGATTCATTTTACCCGATATTCATGGGTGAAGTGAATCAGACTTTAACTAAAAATAAAAATGAACAACGTGTGATACATTATTTATAACTATCATATCTTACATTTGAAAGTTAAGGTTACAATCCCGCAAGCGCGAGATTACGTAACGCACCGGCAGATGGTAACCCTTATCTTGGTTACAGATTTTAGCGCGCCCATCTGTCAATGACGTCACACAATAAGCAAATTTAATTGCGCAATTACGGAATAAATAAATGTTCAAAATGCATTATAAACAATAAGGTACTCACATAAATAGATCCAGCTTCCCACGAAGTACGCAAAGGATGACGTCCCACAGGATAGCGTCCTTCAGGATGGCTGGAGCCCCCTTTAAGATAATTAACGGAGGGTACGCCTAGCGTCCTTCCAAAGCGCTCCGACCAGCTACGGCAGTCATGGACTCGTTCGTCTAGGGTCGTGGACTCCGGTACGCCCTAGGCTGCTTCAAATTGTCTTCTTTCCTAATATGTAGAGAACGGCAGGATCAGGTTTTATAGGGAACGACAAACAGAGATAAACAAAAGGGAAATCTACATACTAGAGATAAGATACGATACCAGACACCACTCCTGCACTCCAAGAAGTTCAAAGGCAAATGCCACGTTCAAGCGTCTCCCGGAAACTACTCCCACTTTTTCTCCCGACACTCGCGTCAGCGCGATCTGGCGCAAACGCACTCTGACGTGACGGAAATACACGTCAAGTCTTTTGAATTTGTGGCGCGAAATTCCCGCACATCAACACTAAACTAAAAATTGTTTAGTTCCAATTTGGCACGTAACAATCGCGACAAAGCCATAAAAGAAAAAACTTTAAAAAAAGAAAAAGTCTGTTAGCACAGTAACAGCTTAAAATCTAATTCCTAGTTACCCTACGTAAAACCTAACTTAAAACCTACAAAATGTTTATATAAGGCGCCACCTTGTTTTTTTGACCGATAACACGTCTACCGAATTACCAGGAAACGGAATATGTAGCCCCATTGTTTTTGACTACACTAATAATCGACAGCACAAATTTGTCGGGGAGCATGAAACACTACTTAAATTAAAACAGATGCGACAAGTCGCCTAACCTATCTAAACTAAAGCTAACATGAAGGTTTCCTACATGCAAACGCACATGAGCGTTGCATCAAAACTATTCTTTGTTGGTATAAGTGCCCAAATTTAAAAATGTTCATGAGAGTGCATTAGTTTACACTCTAGCAAATTTTTGTTACTGGTACTTGGGTTTACTAACGATACACATCAAAACTTGTCCATGACAATGTTTGTGAATCAACAAATTTACCAAAAGTACCACCCTACTAAATCCTTACATTGCTAACCTAACAAATTACAATTCTATATCAGGTTAGCTTTTTCACTTAATTTCAAGAAAAAATAATTCCCACGTTTGGTCATAAATACCACACGTTAGGAAGATAAAAAAAATATAACAAGATCTTAAATTGTTGTTAAAAATAATAGATAAGATAACGATATTGAGCTTAAATTGTTATCAACAAAGGTAATAGGTAAGATGACGATATTAAGCTTTAGTTATTATTTGAGATACTCGATAAGATAACACGATATTATTAGAGTTATTAGAGTTATTATTAGAGTAGTAAGTAAGGTAACGCGACATTAAACAAAAGTTACTACTAACGGTAAGAGGTAAGATAACGCGAAATTAACTAAAGTTATTACTAACGGTAGTCGGTAAGATAACGATATTAAACTAAGGGTATTATCAAAGATAATAAATAAGATAAAGATATTAGCTTAGTTATTATCAAAGATAATAGATAAAGATAACGATAGAGTGGCACCGTGGAGCCGTTAAATGGGCATTTTCTCGTACCCTCTAAAAAGAGCGACCTGTGAAGCAGGCCCGTTTGCAAGAAACGGCACGAAGGACCGGCAAAGGCATGTGGGTGCATCCCTGCACCCGGCGTTAATCGATATCGGTGATACAATCACCCGATACCCACACGGTATATATATATATATATATATATACACATGCATTTACACATTCACACACTCATACATACCTTCACTGTCAGTGCCCATGCGCTGACAGCGGCACCGCATGACCTCACGAAAGATTCCCAGAGACGAGGTCCAGGTGTCTGTGAAAACCTCCCGTGCAACCACACGGTTACTAACAGAAATGAAAAAGGCAGAGAAATAGGAACGGTACAAAGGGGGAGGTGGTTATTTGGAATGCATAAGAGGTAGAAAAAAGTAGAGGAAGGGCTCGCATTGAGCTAAAGAGGAAAAAGGTGGATAGCAAAGCGCTACTCAACCAGCCAATGTGGTCCGTAGCCCGGAGTGAGGGAACATCACTCTTATGTGGCAGACGGGTGTTTCGGGACAAGAACAGGTCCACCGAAAGAAGAATAAGGCAGAAACGGAGACAGCGGGATATAAGAAAGTAGAGTTTTTGGACAAGCGTCCGAGAGAAGATAGAGAGTTGTCCCTATTGAAACACAGCGCAGTCTGAAGGACCACCTGCGATATTAATCCGACGAGTTAAGTTATAACATACGTTAAAAATTGACTAGACTCTTAAGAGAACTAGTACGATCATTTTCCTAACGAGTGCATCCACTAGGATAAGAAAATCAGACAAAGTTGACACAACAACTCAAAAGTATCATTACAGATACAATCACACGAAAACCCAACTGTTTCAAGGTAGTTTTCAACGAACTTCGTTCGTTTATGAAATCGATTTGTCGTGCGTCTGTCTGTCCGTCTGTCCGTCCGAGGCCTTTCTAATGGTCGGACATCAATGTGTGATACATCAATCGATTCAGCTCGGTGTCCAGAGCTTAAGTTTTGATGTCAGTTAAAATCGGGCCACGGGGACGCCGAGCCCGCGGGAAAATCTACAGGGATAATTAAAATTTTTAATAAGTTTAAAATCAATATGCGACACATATTTGAACAATTTATGGCATTTCATGCCAATTATTCCAATATTATAGACATTGTTTAAACTTAAATTTTGATTGCCGAAAATTACATTCATATAAAAAAAAAATTCTTATCTTATTGATGAGAACTAATATATAGCTTTTAAAATATTTATTCAATAAAATAAAATATATTAAAATGTCTCTTTTGTTGTTTATAAATTTTTGTATTTTATCTGAATACTTATAATTATTACAACATAATAATTTTAATTTCTTTAAATTGTTTTAAAGTAAGTCTACATTTGGAAGTTCGTTGCGACAATGCCTTGCATTTTCAACTTGTTTAAAACGGTAACGCCCTAAACACACAAATATGCCCAATTATAAGCAGTTAAATACAGATACACTGTCCCAATATGCTAAAACAACCGAGAATTTAATAAGATATCCATAAGAAGCGATAGCGCCTCACCACGAATTTCAACAAAAAACAATGAAAAAAAATGTTTATAAGTTATGGTGATTTAGTAGAAAAAGAAACAAATAATGATATAGTATAATGTGGGCGACAGCAATAATTCAGAAGAAAAACACATGGAATAGACAATCCTAGTTTTTTGCAACTGCGAATATGAACTATTTCTTTCAATGGCATAGGTCGCGCGTGTCCTATGTGAGCCCAAAGAAGAAAAACATCCACTCTAACATCAGCTAAAACCAATCATAAAAATTCAATGAATTATTACAACCAAAGTTACGACAATTACCACACAATTAAACGATATAAGAAAAATACTAAAAACCAAATAATATGCTTTAGGAAAAGTTCGAGGATTAATTAAATGAAACGACAGAGTTATATTGGGGTGTAGAGAATGAAGTGATATATAAGTAACGGTATGGTCAAGGAAAAGTCAACCAAGAGGAAAAAGATAGCTAATTTAAGGTAAGTAAAGTTAAACGTGTAAGAAATATACACAGTACAAGAGAGGAAATAAGCAATTAAAGTTAACTAATTGATAGTAAGAACAAAAAAATATTAGGTAAATCGTAAGGGGAATAGAACGTGAAAAACTTAACTAGCATTTGAGTCAGCAGAGAATGGCTTAAGGTCTTTAATATGCCGCCTGTCTTGGCGTTTTCCTTCAGCATCTTGAAGTTCATAGATAAGGGGACTAATGACACGAGTGACCTTACAAAGAATGAATTTAGGAGCTAATTTTGAGGAAAATTTCTTAGATGCATCCGATAAGACATAATTCCTTTTCCAAACTTGTTCGCCCAAGGCGAAGGAAATATTTCGTTTACGTAAGTTATAGTGGTCCTTACTCTTTTCGTAAGCTTTTAACAAATTTTTTCTAACGTCGTTAAAGATAGAAGGTAATGATTGTTGGTCTTTGTCCCAGCGTACTTTATCGTCAAATTCAATTACGTTAGTATCGTCAGGCACTAAACCATAGTAACTCCCATCGATTGGGGTATATCTTCCAAAAACAAGAAATGACGGAGTAAATTGGGTTGCTTCGTGTTTGGATGTACGCAAAGCTTGAGCAATTTTAAAAATATGTTCATCCCATGTAGTATGGTCTGAATCAATATAGGAAGAAATAGCGGTAATTAAAACTCTATTTACTCTTTTGGTAGGGTTTACTTGAGGATGGTATTTTGCGTTAAACCAATTTTTTTGTACTTTATAACTCTTAACAAAATTTTGAAAATCTTTAGAGATAAATTGTGCCCCATTATCACAAAGAATAATCTGAGGAACACCAAAGATAAGAAATACATTTTTGCTCTAGGAATTTAATTATAGCAGCAGATAGATGAAGCTTTACGTAAGGGTTGCGCCATAACAAATTTAGAAAACCAATCGGTGACAACTAAAAGATATTGGTTACCTTTTTTCGATCGGGGGAGAGGTCCTAATAAGTCAAGCGATATTAATTGAAAGGGATAAGATACACGTTTAAAGTTATCCATTAAACCAGAACGAGCGTCCTGTGAATTCTTATGGGAACCACAAATTTTACAGTTCCTAATATAACGACAGACAGATTGCTTTAGTGTGGGCCCGTAATATAATTCAGATATTTTAGCGAGAGTTTTTGTAACACCAAGGTGCGCAGCAATGGGATCATCATTCCATAATTTAAGCACTTCACTGCGGTTAGCGGTAGGGAGGACAAGTTTCCATTCAGGAATATTAAATATTTTATGAGGGGAAGAAGATACAAATTTATATAATCTATTATTAGTTACGCGAAAGGTAGGAAATTTATCGGGATTATCGGAAACTTTTTTAATCATATTAAGATACCAGGTATCAGGAATTAGATTTGGGATGTTAAGAGAGACAACATCACGAGATAAGGCATCAGGTACGATATTTAATTTGCCAGGCCTATGCCTAACGTCAAAAGTGAATTGAGAGATACGCAAGTTCCATCTTGCCAAACGACCTGCGGGTTTTTTTAAGTTATTTAGCCAAGTGAGGGCTGCACAATCAGTGATTACGGTAAAATGTGTACCTTTAACATATCCTCTAAATTTCTCGATGCCAAAGATAACGCCCAATAATTCTCGTTCGGTAGCTGAATATTTTTGTTCGGCAGAAGTTAAGGCATAAGCTAAGCGATTGGATGCTCTAAACCATTGCTCACCTGGAACAACATTGCACCTAAAGTGAGGCATCGGTTTGTATATAAAATTTTTCATCGAAATTGGGTGAGATTAAGATAGGTGCTGAAGTGATTAACGTTTTAATTTGTTCGAAAGCCTGTTGAGATTCTAAATTCCACTCGATAGTTTGGGATTTCTTTTTATTTTTAATTAAAGCGGTAATGGGTGCAGATATAGTTGAAAGGTTGGGTAAAAAGATGCGATAGTAGCTAATCGTTCCAATTAAACGTTTGATTTTGGTAACCGTTTTAGGTGTTTTGAATTTAGTAATAGCGTCAACTTTAGCAGGATCTGCTCGTAGGCCAGTTCCATCAATAATGAAACCAAGAAATGTAAGGGACGAACAACAAAATTGACACTTTTCCCAGTTTATCTTAAAACCTGCTGCATTTAAGCGTTCCGCAACCTCATTTAATGTGGCGATATGTTCATCAAAGGAACTTGAGATAACTAAAATATCATCCAAAAATACAAAAGCACGTTCCTGATGTAAGATAGGACCTAACGTTTGATCCATAGTACGTTGTAGGGTTTGTGGTGCGTTACAGAGACCAAATGGCAAAAAATTATATTCGAAAAGACCTCGGCCTGGAACACAAAAAGCAGTTTTTTGACGAGAAGATAGGTCAAGAGGTATCTGATAAAAAGCTTGTCTAAGATCGATAGATGAGATAAATTTTGCGTTTCGAAGCCGGCTTAAAATAGAGTCAGTTCTTGGTAGAGGATAAGCGTCAGAAACAGTCACGGAATTCAACTTCCTGCCATCAAAACAAACACGCCAATCGTCATTCTTCTTACGAACTAATAATACGGGAGACATCCAGGGTGAATTTGAGCGAGAGATAACACCAGATTCTAACATTTTATCTATTTCAGCATGCAAATGCTTTTGTAGTGCAGGTGATAACGGATATGGACGTTGCTTAAAAGGGAGGGCATCACTTGTAGAGATAACATGTGTTGCGGTAGTAACGCAACCAAGTTCAGAGGTATTAAGTTTACGGAATTTGTCAATTGTAGAGTTAAGAATTACATTTTAGGAATCAGTAAGAGAAATTTTGTTAGATATTCCTGCAGATGCACAGGAATTTGTTTTAAGAGAAGTTTGCCAAGAAAAATCCTGGAACTAAAGCGACAAATTAAACAGTTTTCAAAAGTCTACACCTAGTAGGAAAGGATAAGCTAATGTAGGTTCAATCAAAAATGGAACGTCACGTTCAAGTGACTCTACTCGAATTTCTAGTTTAAGGGAACCAGTTACATATATTTGATTATCGTCAGCTAAATTTATAGAGGTTTTTTCGGGAACAATTTGAATTTTAATATTTTGTTTAGATAATTGCTGTAGACCTTCGTTATTTATAAGGGAGCATGAGGAACCTGTGTTCAATAAAGCTATTACATTTAAGGAACCAATCGAGATAGATAAGTGTGGACGATTCTCAAAGGGTTTCTTAACAAGTTGTAAAGCGGCAGACTTTTTATGGTAAAAGGAATTAACGGTTTGTAGCCAATTAGACCACTCTGATGGAGTAGTATAACATAATTCTTACATTTGAAAGTTAAGGTTACAATCCCGCAAGCGCGAGATTACGTAACGCACCGGCAGATGGTAACCCTTATCTTGGTTACAGATTTTAGCGCGCCCATCTGTCAATGACGTCACACAATGAGCAAATTTAATTGCACAATTACGGAATAAATAAATGTTCGAAATGCAGTATAAACAATAAGGTACTCACATAAATAGGTCCAGCTTCCCACGAAGTACGCCAAGGATGACGTCCCACAGGATAGCGTCTTTCAGGATGGCTGGAGCCCCCGTTAAGATAATTAACGGAGGGTACGCCTAGCGTCCTTCCAAAGCGCTGCGACCAGCTACGGCAGTCATGGACCCGTTCGTCTAGGGTCGTGGACTCCGGTTCGCCCTAGGCTGCTTCAAATTGTCTTTTTTCCTGATATGTAGAGAACGGCAGGATCAGGTTTTATAGGGAACGACAAACAAAGATAAACAAACGGAAAATCTACATACTAGAGATAAGATACGATACCAGACACCACTCCTGCACTCCAAGAAGTTCAAAGGCAAAAGCCACGTTCAAGCGTCTCTCGGAAACTACTCCCACTTTTTCTCCCGACACTCGCGTCAGCGCGATCTGGCGCAAACGCACTCTGACGTGACGGAAATACACGCCAAGTCTTTTGAATTTGTGGCGCGAAATTTCCACACATCAAGACTAAACTAAAAAATGTTTAGTGCCAATTTGGCACGTAACACATATTATCTTTATAAATAGCAAAAATTAACTTATTTATTTTTTTCTAATTTTCAATATAGAAGATGGTTGAGTAATCAACAAAAAGCGACCAATTTTAATTCACTTAACCCCGTTTGACAGTATTAATTATCTACAGACTAGCAGATGTATCATATCAAATATGTTTGATATGAACCATATAATGTATTAGTTATTTAAATGAGTCACAATAGCAGGCTACATCAAAGTACACATCAAATAACAGAATTTTTTACACACTTCAACACAAATATGAAATTTTAATTTCAACTATTACCATTAACAGATTGCAAAATATACAGAGCACTTTGTTAAACTTCGTTTATTACTTCAACTCATTTGAAAATAAATATGTTACGCCGTAACTTCTGGGACATTAATAGTATATTTTTAATTTTTACTGTTTGTTGCAGGTAACATTAATTGATTCTCATCAGCACTCAAATGATAGAGGCGCTTTTATTGCAACTGTAGATAGAAACAAATTGAAATTGCTATGCCACTGGTTTTCTGAAGTCATCTATCACTGCTATAAATCAAACCCACAAATATACGAACTTGCATTTCTAAATTTTGAAAACAAAAAATCTAAGAGTAAAATTAAAATATGAAAGGGAACATTTAGATTACTGTTAAAAATTTATACTTAGATAACTCATGTAAAATTTTAAGTTGCCTGTATAATAAAACTTATATAAACATCGAATAATACACTTTTCTTTGTCGACTTATTCATTGTTTTTGTCTCGTTTTGTCTGTGCTACGTTTAAAATTTATTATGCTTAATACTTATTTAGCTGTTTATGTTCTTCATATTCAGTGTTTTATCAAACTAATTTTAAATTAGATTTCGATTTAGTTTGTTGCAATCATCCTGCAGTGTGTTTGTTACTCTATCATTTTTTATGTATTAAATACAAATCATGATTACCATGTGTTTGGACACCTCCCATGCTACAGAGATATCCAGTCGCTGACATTTTACTTGTAGGTTGCTTTGTTTATATAAGTTTGTACGTTACAGCATTAAAATGTGATGTAAGTTCACTTGAAAAAGAAGCACACAGAGTGGACTAATTTTTGTGTCAACTAAATGTTGAGATGCTTAGCATATAAATACATTAAAACTTAGAACACCATAAACGTGATCGATTTTGTGCTTATTAAGGACCAGACCTGAAAATAAACTTTGTCACTGTTTATTAAAAACCCGATGGCAGACTAAACCTTTTTTTTTATAGATAATAGATGATAAAGATTCATTCATATTAAATCGCTTAATGGAACTTTAGAAGATTGGCAACCTTTAACACGTATTTTAGCACAAATAAAAGAATTACAAAATGGCAAACTAGTAGTATATAACCCAAATATGTCATTGTCATGCCACAATATGCTGAGTACCAATAGCATGACTCACATGAATTAATACGACATCTGCTAGAAGCAATGGACGAAGAGAATTTGAAAAAACATCATCATCATTTTGTTTTCGACCTTACTTAAGGTCGGTTTGACGCAGCTCTAACTTCTTTTCTAATCTGTGCTAATCTAAAAAGCTCTACATACCCTTCACAACCTAAATTTCTAATAATTTGACTAATATAGTTTGGTCTAGGTCTTCCTATATCCTTCTATCTTTTTCCTATCCACCTGGCTCTACATAGATATTAGCAACCTGATGGTTGTTAAAGAAATCTAACATGTTTACATGATTACCATTTATAAGGAAATGAAATATAACCTGGTTATCCGCTTCAAAAAAGAAAAGTGTTAAATTATATGTTATGGTCAGGCTTAAGCAACGAATCGCTGCCAACATGCCAGACCGCTACCTAATTGTGAGTTATGTCATGGTGACGTTTATTAAATTATATGTTATGGTAAGGCTTAAGCAACGAAACGCTACCAACATGCCAGACCGCTAACTAATTGTGAGTTATGTCCTGGTGACGTTTATTAAATTATATGTTATGGTAAGGCTTAAGCAACGAAACGCTACCAACATGCCAGACCTCTAACTAATTGTGAGTTATGTCCTGGTGACATTTAGTTAACTGATTTTATTTTTTTGTTTTGTTTTCGAACTTACTTAAAGTCGGTTTGACGCAGCTCTAAATTCTTTTCTATTCTGAGCTAGTCTAAAAAGGTCTACATAGCCTTCACAACCTAAATCTCTAATAATTTGACTAATATAGCTTTGTCTAGGCCTTCCTACTCGATTTTTATTTGGTAGTCTATAATCTAAGACTTTACTAAATAGTCCCTCATGTCTTAACTGGTGCCCTATCATTCTATCTCTCCTGACCTTCAATTGTTTCCACATACAGGGATCCTCACCTATCCTTCTATAAACTTCCTCGTTTGTTATTCTATCTGTCCAACTAATCTTTAACATTCTCCTATAACACCAAGTTTCAAAAGCTTCTATCTTTTCTTATCTACTTCTTTAATTGTCCAAGTCTCACTACCGTATAGTAGAACGCTCCATACGTACGACTTTAAGAAACTTTTTCTATTATCTAAACTAATACTATTAGCTATTAGTAAGTTTTTCTTTTTTAAAAACATTTTTCTAGCTTGAGCTATTCTAGCTACTATATCCCTTCTGCTACGTCCATCCTTTGTAATTATACTACCTAAATAGCAAAATTCATCTACCTCCTCTAACTCGGTATTACCTATTTTTAATTTTGGTTTAGAACTAGGCTGTAACTCACTTGTCATTATCTTTGTCTTTCCTGAGTTAATTCTCATACTATAGTTACTCTGTCGTATCTAATCTAAAATATTTTAAAAACTCTCCTAACTTTTTCTAGGCGCTGCTATAATGGCTATATCATCAGCAAAACGTAGCATGTCTATTTTCGATCCCTGTACACTAATACCTATCTTTTTTCTCTCTCTAGCTAATTTTAAAGCGTCCTCAATATGAACGTTGAAAATCAAGGGAGATAGTATACAGTCCTGTCTAATGCCATTTATAATCTTAGCTTCCTATTCTATTTCATCAAATCTAATTACTACGTTATGATTTTTATATAGACTGTAAATAATTTTTCTATCCCTATGAGAGATTCCTATTTTTCGCAAAACCCTGAACATAACAATCCAATTAACCCTATCAAATGCTTTTTTAAATCTGCAAACGCGAAATGAGTCTTTTTACTTTTTTGTAACCTTTTTTCGATAATTACCCTAATCATTAGTATCGGTTTTCTAGTCCCTCTGTCTTTACGAAAACCATATTGGTCTTCGCCTAAATAATTCACAGTCAAAGGTTCTATTCTATTTTTAATTATTATGGTTAGTATTTTGGAAGCGTGGGAAGTTAAACTAACCGTTCTAAAATTCTCACACCTGTCAGCTCCTGACTCTTTGGGATTGGGATAATAATATTTCTTCGAAATCTATTGAGACCTCACCTGTGTCATATATTACTTTTACTA
Source organism: Platerodrilus igneus (assembly GCA_036346225.1). Classification (NCBI taxonomy): domain Eukaryota; kingdom Metazoa; phylum Arthropoda; class Insecta; order Coleoptera; family Lycidae; genus Platerodrilus; species Platerodrilus igneus. The sequence goes on from JARFIW010001381.1 coordinate 9,867,412, forward strand.
GTTCATATAATCTGTCTAAAGTTTTCTGACTTGCATATTTTATTAATTCTGCGGGTATATCGTCTATCCCCGGCGCTTTATTTAGTTTAAGATCCCTAACAGCTCTATCAAATTCCTCTCTTAATATTGAGAACCCATTTCTACATCGTCTTGTTGGTCGTTCTCTAACTCATCCATATCGTCTCCCTTATATAAATCTTCTAAATATCTTTTCCATATATCTGCAAATCATCATTAGGTCTTCAGTCCTGGAACTGGTTAGACGTGTACCCTCATTGTTTCCTATTCTGAACTAACCTACACATTTCCCTAAAATTTGCACAGTCTGCGTCTATCGTTATCTGATCTAGGCCTACATCTATCTCCTTTTCCTATCTCTGCTTGTAATATATCCCATACTATTCCCCAAAAATGCTTTAGAACGTATTCTGTCCTTCTATTTCTCCTACTTTTTCCACAGATATCCTTGTTTCCTTACTATTTTTATAACCTATTTGTTATTAACTTTGTCTGTCCATGCTATCATCCTCATACATCTGAAGCACAACATTCCAAAAGGCTGCTACCGTTTCTCTGTCTGCTTTTCCTACTGCCCATATTTCATAGGCATACTGTGCTGTGCTCCACACATATGCTTTCAACAATTTTCTTCTTGTTTCTATGTTTGTTGTCTTTGATCATAGGCGCTGTTCTCTCTTGTTAGGTGCAGTTCGGTCCCCTTCTATTGTTTTACAATTATATACCCTATTTCTCTAACATTCAGTGGTTGTGAAGGGGGAAGCAGTCTGTGACTGCCAAGTTCCCCCAGCACTTGAACATTTGCCGATTTAATATTTTTTCCAATACATCTTTTTGCACAGTCAACATTAGTTGCAGATATTTCACAACCAACACCTGTAGTTGTTTATAATAATCATCAGATTTATCTGCGATTTTTTCGTCATTAGGTTTTCTGTCTCAAAACTGGTTGGACACGTACCTGCACTTGTTTATATTCTGAGCTAGCCTACACAGTTCCCTGAAATTCTCAAATAGCCTATATACAGCTTGGTTCCCCTTCTATTGTTTTATAATTTTATGATCTATTTCACCGAGATTCAGGGTAGGGGGTTAAGCAGCCTGTGGCTGCCAAGATCCCCCAACACTACTATCACATTTATCTGCTACCTCAACTTTATTTATTAGAAGCTCATTATTCTCATCTTTAATACCAATATGTTTTTTCCTATATTCCCAGAAAACTTTTAAACTGCCCTGAAATCCTTGAATGTCTTACCTACTCTCAAATCCTCTTCTACTCCCTTACAATTCTCCTCCATCCATTTATTTCTAACTTTTCTACACTCATGTACTGTCTTATTTCTAACTCTATTATATTTTTGCTTACTTTCACTATTCAATTCTCTGAAAGGTTTAAGTTTTCTTCTATTCTCTATTAAATCTAATATCTCCTTTGATACCTAGGATTTTCTCGCATCTACTTCTTTTTTACATTTAGTCTGTGTTGCTGTATCATGTACATTTCTATTTCTTTCCATCTATTTTCTATGTTCCCTCCTATAGCTATCTCTTTGATCTTATTATCTAATGCTTGTTTATATTCCTCTTTTACCTCACTATCTTTAAGCTTACCTAGATCCCATTCCCCTCTTTTAGCCTTTCTCAATTTTAGATTACACTTCATTTTAATCAAGTTATGATCGCTATCTATGTCAGCCCCTGGATAACTACGACAGTTTTTAACTTGGTTTCTAAATCTTTGTTTAATTAAAATATAATCTATTTGCTATCTAGCCCCATCACCTGGCGCTTTTCAGGTATATCTGATACTTACAACACAAAGCTTAACTGCTATTCTGACCTTTATTCTCTAGTGTGTTGAAATAACTCATGATTCGCCAGCTCTCCAATACCTTAAACTCCAAACAATACAGATATTAATACTTCATTAATAAGGAACGCATGCTCATATAAATTAATAATAAAATTTGTGTTACGACGTGATTGTTTAACTTTAATAAAATAGACTATCCCTTTATTAGCACTAAAATCGAGAAAGAAAAAGAAACCCTGAAAATAATCCCCATTACTTAAACTAATTCAAAAACCTAGATCTACTTACAACTTTTTAAAACTGGCAAATATTAAATAATTATAAGAAACTATAAGAATCCTAGATACTTTGAAATTTTTCAAGCTGCTGTTATATATCAACTTGAAAAATTACCATAGTTAAAATCCACCTGCATGGATACTTTAAAATCTTTTCATTAAGTTTTATTAATCACTGCGTTACTTTTAATAATGTAGTTTATTTGCAAAACATCAAAAATCCTCTCGCTCAAGACTGAACATAGTATTTATAAGTAACCGCCAAAATTAAAACAACTTAGCATTATTCACGAATTTTAATATTCTCCACTTGCGGCCGCGTCCCCAATGCTCCACCCTAAGGTACTACATTGGGTTTACACGCGAAAATAAACGTGCTTCAAATAGCTTTGACTTCAAAATTAATTAATCATGATTTAAATGTATAAACTAAAACTCAAGTTAGGGTTTAATTAATGGTATCCCTAGTGTTGACTTTGGAAGTGTCTGATTAACAAGACGCTAGCAAAAATAAAAAGGGAAAGATCCGAAATACCGGATAACAACCGCCAGCTCTGCTTACCAGTCCGACCTGAAGGGTCGACTTAAAACTATCCAAATCTAGCTAAGTAATGTTTACAAATGGATTCGAATTTCTAAGCAAACGCCAAATTTATTAATAGGAATCCAGCTATTTGTTCCTGTACTATAACTTTACAATATGGTTCTCCCTAGTCTAAGTATTTTATTCTAACTTTAGCCTAAATTCGCCCCTAACGTTCCCTAATATTAATTTCAATATTTCCTCCTATAGATACTACCACCAAAAAGCAGGCAAAACGCCAAACACAACAAATCCAGCAACAAAACAAAATAAAACATATAAATGTACAAATACACGTATAAAATATGAATATCTAAATAAAACATTAAGCATATAACAGTGCATAAATAGAAAAATGTGCACTTGCATAGGCATTATTTCGGCTAGCGCCATCACACTGAAACGTATTCATTACAAATTATTTATTAATACAAATTAGTATTTATAAATACCTTGAATATAAATTTCTTCAGGATCCGAAGATCTGGTCGTTTGCTTACATCTAATTATCTTACTGCTAAGGGAAGATGGGTATGCACTGCTAAAATCCATGTGGTTATTTACTAAACGTCCTGGGTGGTCACTTTTGTATAGTTGGTTTATTTGATTGGTTTAAGTTAATTAGGTTTCGTGATTGAGTTTTGTTATTTATTAGTCCGATTTTTACAGTTTTGATTTAACACCCGATGTTTTGTTCCCCGCGTTGAAGTAAGACAGCGATTGGTTTTCTATCAACTTCATCGTGCACATGTAGATATTTAGGTGTTTTGTTTTTGAGTTTTGTTTTGTATTATTTTGTATTTTTTTATTGTGAATTTTTGTAAATTAAGTTATATCGTGCCACAAAATAAATTTATACCAATTCTTCTAAACTAAACTACTTCGTTCTCCAAAATTCATGACCCCTTCACCACTTCGGATTTACGCCCGGTTCTAAGTGTCCAGTCTCGTAAACCTTCCCACAAATTCCTTGAAAGCCACCCAAAATACCTTCTGGTTAACCACTCCTTGGAATTATTCCAGGTTCTTTGGCCATTCTAGCCCCTCGACAACTAATTACTTTGCAGATAGGTTTTCAGAGCCCCGTATCCTGTTACTAGTTGCACCATCTTAATATCGAACTTCACCTCCAACTTATCTCTAGCTTCTATGCTCGGTATAAGTTCGTGTGTCAATCTGCTCGTGGCAGCGCTGTTCCACCTTTCTTCTTACTGTCGGATTGACCCATCTTGCAGCTTTTTCTTAATTAGCGATCTCGGTACCGAAGAATACGATATAAGAAGCTCCCATGTTGCAGCCCCTTTGGTCAGCTCATCTGTTCTGTCGTTTCCTCGATTGCTGTCATGCGACCTAATCCAATAAAACTTCAAATCCCGAAACCCAAGTGTCGTACTCTATCCTCCAGACGTTCCCTTAAAGATCTATAAAGGTGTTTATATTTGCCAGAGCAGTTGGAACCGATTTTCTTTCGCTAATGATAGAGTACCCACTTGTGCCCGAGTGGTTGATGACGTACCCTATGGCTCCTTTTATAGATACCAACTCGCACTGAAGGATTGTGCTCAAATCAGCAAGTTTCATTTGGAATTGGAACACTTCCCTCCCATCCTTATACATAACGAACGCCGCTCCTGTCTGTCCATCGTTCGTTCGCAAGCCATCTGTTCAATACTTTATATTTAATTTGTATTTGTGTGTATACGTTACTTTTGTATAAGACTGTACCACGCCCGCCTTTAATATGTGAAGAGGGTGCATTTAACCACGACGCACTTGTTCGTTAGCTTCTCTAAAGTGTAGACGCACTCGTGTCTACAACAATCTCAATATTTGTAATCTTGTGCTCTTAAACTAAATAAATAATTATATACAGTCCGACGTGCATTTGTTAGTTAATTTATTATTAACATTTGACGTAATAAACATTGGTCCTTCGAGCCGGATTATTGAATTAGCAATCACTTCGATTAACTATAATTGTAGATCACGCATCACGCTTCAGCATATCTCAAGCTCGAGTTCGCATTCTTCAACATAGCAAGGCAAAAGTAAAGGGGATGAAATATTAGATGTTTGCAGTAACAAACTGGTTTCTACCTAAGGGTTTCTTGATGCAATCCAACGGTACACTCATCACAAAGCTGTAAGTCAATTCCATTTATTTTATTCACTTTCCTATAAAAAACGTATTTGTGCTAAAAGTTGGTTATTTTGTATGAATGATCTAATGAAAAATATTACAACACATTATTTAAAGTATATCAAGTAAGTGATGCATGTACACAAACCTCAACTGAAATGAAAAATTATTTTTGCTTTCAGTGATGTTCAATGCTCTTAAATTTCAGTAACAAGTGTTTTTAGTGAATACTGGTTTTATTCACGCTCTTTGTGTAAAAGGTTGATGCGCTCAAATATCTCTCTCTGAAAACGTATTACAACTAAGTTATTTGACTAGTTTACAGCAAAATTAGTGCCTTGTCGTACAATTATACTTCTCAAAAGTGTTATCAAATTTTGTCGCAAATCTCTCTCTACTCTCTCTTGGTATTTATACCGGTCTTTAGGACCACCTTTGTTTTAAAAATATTTGTATTTTTATTAACATTGCTCTTAATTATGGCGACAGAAATTGAAACATTGCGTAAAAAGCGAACAGTACTCAAACGAAAGGTAACAAATTTTGGAACCTTTATTAGTAATGTACAACAAATGGATCCTCCTTCTGCGGGTCAAATAATTGAATTGCGTAAACGACTAAATGATTTTATATGCATGCCGAGTGCATATGATGAAATACAAAATCTAATTGAAACCCTCTCTGAAGATTTCGATGCTGAACTTGCACATCGCGATAGTTTTGAAGAAAATATTACGCTTTGACTACAGAAGCCGAACTTTTGTTACAAATGACCGTTAAAATAGCTCTGCGAATTCCGTTCTAGAATCTAAACCTCCTAGTATTGATAATTCTCCAAGGCAGTCTCCTAATTCTCTTCACTCTGGAATCTCAAGTACTCATGATTGTCCTGGGCAATCGGCAAATGCGCCTTTTGTGCGCCTTCCTGTCATAGAAAGCACTAAATCCTTTGTAACTAACGCTAACCTGGCTCTTTGTAATTACTGTAAAGGCACACACTCAATATATGTTTGCGAAAATTTAAAGCTCTCACTGCAGATGACAGAATTTCTAATGCAAAATCTCTCAAATTGTGTCTGAATTGTCTCGCTCGTGGTCATATCAGCAAAGATTGTAAATCTCGACACTCCTGTCGTACTTGCATGGCCAAGCATAACTCTCTTTTACATATTGGTAAGTCTCCTTCGTCAGAGGTAAGCGCCCCAGGCCCTTCGGGTATTTCTCAATCAATCCCTTCGGAAGAAAGAATCTCTAACTTCTTCGTTTGTTGATAACAACACGAACGTCTTTCTCTCTACTGCCGTCGTGTCTATCTTGGACTCTCAGGGTAAAGCCCATAATGCTCGCTTGCTTCTAGACTGCGGAAGTCAAAGTAATTTCATTACAAGTGACTTGTGCAACCGACTAAAACTCCAACGTGACAACTTTAAAATAAACGTCACTGGTTTGGCCAATTATAACTCTCAAATAAACTCAAAATGTAATGTCTCTAACGGCCAAACATAGTTCGTATACCTTAAAACCTCTTGCTTAATAATAACCGCAATTACTGGCAATATCCCAAATGCTCCAATTGACACAAGTCATATAAAGTTGTTGCCAAATGTAAAATTGGCTGACCCCAATTTTAACACTCCCGGCAATATAGATCTATTACTAGGTGCTAATTGTTCTATGATTTGTTATGTGTCGGACAAATTTCTCTGGGAAAAGGACAGCCCAAATTACAAAAACTCTTTTGGCTGGATCGTTAGCGGCCCTATATTCTCTAATTCAACTTCAAATGTAGCTGTTTGTAATTTTTCCTCTAGTTATATGCTCATTCAAGAACAACTCGCAAAATTTTGGGAAACCGAAGAATGCTCTCCCAAAAAACCCATGTCAGTAGAAGAAATTGAATGTGAAAATCATTTCGTTTTCAACACTCGTAGGGAACGCGATGGTCGATTTGTCGTCACAATTCCTCTAAAAGATTCTCCGTTAAAACTAGGCGATTCGCATAGTTTTGCAAAAAGAAGTCTTCTATCTCTCGAAAAGCGACTAAGTTTAAACCAGTCTCTTCGGGAACGATATTCACAATTTCTGGACGAATATCTAGCACTCTCTCATATGTCTTTAGCGAAAGTAGACAATGCAGTTTCGGAAGGTTCATACTTTTTTCCTCACCATGCCGTGCTCAAAGAACAAAGCTCCACTACCAAAATACGAGTTGTATTTAATGGTAGTGCTCCCTCAACCACTGGCTATTCGTTTAATGATATACAAATGGTCGGTCCTGTAATTCAACGAGATTTATTCTCCATCTTGCTCAGTTTTCGATCTCATAAGTTTGCCATATCTGCCGATATACAAAAGATGTATAGACAAGTACTTATTAACCCCTCGCAATTACCTCTTCAACAACTATTATGGCGAAATGAAACAACTAAGGAAATTCATAGTTATAATTTGAGGACTGTAACTTATGGCACTGCTGCAGCCTCTTTTCTTGCAATTCGCTGTTTACACCAGCTAGGAATTGAATGTGCAAATACGCACCCAAAAATCTCCAAAATCATAATGGAGGATTTCTATGTAGATGATATGCTCACGGGTGCGGATTCCTTGAAGAAGCTCAAGAAATATGTGAGCACTTACCAAAAATTCTTTTATCAGGTTGTTTTCCGTTAAAAAGTGGATATCTAATGACCTCGTGTATTGAAGGATGTTAATCCGACTGATATACACCCGGACTTCTTAGAAATTGGATCTCATAACCATACAAAACCTTGGGCCTATATTGGAATTTTGAAAATGACAATTTGGCTTTTCTCATATCCCTTCTACAAATGAACGGATAACGAAACGAAGTATACTCTCAGAAATCTCCCAGATATTTGACCCTCTCGGCCTGTTAGGTCCCTGTATTCTAATACCAAAAGTACTACTTCAACAGTTGTGGTTAAACAAGACCGGATGGGATGAATCGATATCTCTAGATTTGCATCAAAATGGATTCAATTTAGGACTGAGCTGCCTGAATTACATGAATTAGAAATTTTTCGGCATGCAATTTGTCTAAACCCGACGGCTATCGAACTGCATGGATTTTGTGATGCCAGCACCCAGGCCTACGGCGCCTGTATCTATATAAGGTCAATCGATATCGATGGCGTGATATCTTGTCACCTACTGTGTTCAAAAGCAGAGTAGCTCCTCTCAAAACCCTAACCATTCCTAAATTGGAGTTATGTGGAGCCGTTCTCCTCTCAAAATTGGCGTATACTTCAGTAAATGCGCTAAAGAGCAAGATAGATCGTTGTTATTTATGGACAGATTCCACAATTGTCCTTGGATGGTTAAAACAGCACCTCATCTATTAAAAACCTTTGTGGCTCACAGAGTCGCTGAAATTCAACATCTTTCTCGCAATGCCATTTGGTCGCATGTGCCTACTCACAACAATGCTGCTGATCCACTGTCACGCGGACTCATGCCTCGCAATTAAAAGTATGCGATATTTGGTGGAACGGTCCCAACTTTCTCTACAAACACGACATTGAATTTAATAATTTAATCATCTCAGAAACAAGGCTTCCTGAAATGAAAGGGGAAGTCACCTCTTTAATAATAAGCTCGAATGAACATTTTCCTATAGAAAATTATTCTAATTATAATAAGCTTGTAAGAACAATTGCATATTGCTTGCGTTTTGTTAACAATTGTTCCGTGAACTTTGATTTGAGGACATTTGGCCCACTATCTGCAAAGGAAATCGATTCCGCACTTATGCGTTTGGTTAGAATTGCTCAATTAGATTCCTTTGGAGAAGAAATAAAATTGTTAAGTGCTCAAAAATGTATACCCCTGCGTAGCAAATTAATAGCTTTGTCTCCTGTTCTTGATAACCAAGGTCTGTTACGAGTAGGAGGGCGTATTCAAAATTCCGAGTTTGAATTTGATAAAAGCACCCTATTATTTTAGACGGTCGCCACTCTCTTTCCAAATTGTTAGCCGCATGTGAACATGTTCGGCTTTTGCACTGTGGTCCCCAGTTACTCCTCTCATACATAAGAGAACGTTTCTGGCTCACTCATGGCAGAAACTTGGTTCGACAAGTTGTGCGTAATTGCGTTAAATGCTTCCGTTGCGCACCAAAACAATCGATCCGATAATGGGCAATTTACCACGTGATAGAATTTCACCAAACTTGCCTTTTGCCGTTGTCGGTACCGATTATGCTGGGCCCATGCTAATTAAATATAAAAGTGGCCGTCGCGGTACAACTACTAAGTGCTACATATGTATTTATGTCTGCGTTGCTACAAAAGCTGTACACCTTGAGCTTGTTAGTGACTTATCCGCGCAAGCTTTCATAATGTGTTTGAGAAGATTTATTGGTCGTCGCGGCAAACCCTCCAGAATATACTCGGACAACGGCACCAATTTTGTCGGTGCGAACTCTAGTTTAAAGGAATTACATAACTTTGTTAAGATGAATAAAGACGCGTTAGTTAATACTACTTCAGAGAAAGGTATTGAGTGGCACTTCATACCTCCTCAATCACCTCACTTTGGGGGCCTTTGGGAGGCCGGTGTTAAGAGTATGAAACATCATTTAAAGCGCTCCATTGGGAATTCTCTACTTACATTTGAAGAGCTGTATACTCTTTTAGTGCAAATCGAATCCGTTCTTAACTCCAGACCACTTTGTCCACTATCCTCTGATCCTGAAGACCTAAACCCCTTAACCCCAGCTCATTTCCTAATCGGGCGGCATATGAGCACGATACCGCATCCAGATGTTACTGACACTGCTCCAAATCAACTAAAGAATTTTGCTCGGATACAACAACTGCAACAGTTATTTTGGAAAAGATGGAAACTACAATATGTTGCTGAACTACAGCTTCGCACCAAATGGCAGCATAAACGTGACATGCTCAGATCTGGTCAATTAGTGATTATCAAGGACGATAACACTGCAGTTGCTTCTTGGCGTCTCGGACGTGTAATAGACGTTCACACCGGAAAGGATCTAGTAAACCGCGTTGCTACAGTAAAGACCTCAAATGGGCTTGTTCGTCGCTCATTCGCAAAACTCTGCCCATTGCCGGAGTGCGTATATTAAATGTGCTTGTTTAACATTTTATTGTTGTGCGCAATAGTGCATTAAAGTTTTTTGTGCTCTTTGTTCATTCTACGTATGTTAGTTTGTTAGCTTAAGGCTATATTGATTAAAAAAAAAATAATTTTTTTTTTTTTGGCTCACCTTTTTTGGGCCCCACTTTATGTTCAATACTTTATATTTAATTTGTATTTGTGTGTATACGTTACTTTTGTATAAGACTGTACCACGCCCGCCTTTAATATGTGAAGAGGGTGCATTTAACCACGACGCACTTGTTCGTTAGCTTCTCTAAAGTGTAGACGCACTCGTGTCTACAACAATCTCAATATTTGTAATCTTGTGCTCTTAAACTAAATAAATAATTATATACAGTCCGACGTGCATTTGTTAGTTAATTTATTATTAACATTTGACGTAATAAACACCATCCGTATAAATTCTATCCCCTCTGTGTTTTTATCGCCTTCGGCCGGATGCCCTAATTCAGAAATAATAATTTTCCTCTCAACCTCTCTAGTTCCAAGGCCAATACTTTCGACGACTTGCCGCCCTTTCCCTATACTTATAAATTTCCGATCTCTAATCTGCATGGCGCCGAATTTCTATTGGGAAAGTCCTACAAATCACCAAGACGTGGATGTGGTTCTGTACGCCCCCACCGCTGCTATGCAAAGGACGCTTGTCAATTTCCAGATTTCCCTGACTTAGCAACCCCCCGCCCAAACAGGCGCCGCATACAACATTGCCGGTTCGATTGCTCTTGCGTAGACCGTTCTTAAAGATTCGCCTATGAATCCCCAGTGTATCTTTACTGTCGCCATCATTCTGTTCGATATCTCGTTGCCTTTGATTTTGACTAACTACACACGCGACTTCCAATTCAATTTGTTATCTGACGCCGAGATATGTGATGGCTTCCTTGAACGGGATCTTCTTTGCTCCTAGTTCCAGCTTAGGGGGACGCTACTCAGGTTTCGTTCCGAAATAAAGCGCCTCCGACTTCGACGTGTTGAATTTCAACTCGACCTCCCGCGACCATTCGTGCAACCTGCTCATGGCGTCTTTCGATTACGTTCGCATCTCCATTAACAATCTCGACCTGATAATCAAAAACATATCATCCGCAATCCCAACAATAGTGCATCCTTTGGGCAATTTGACCCTAAAATACTCTCATATAACAGTTTCCAGAATGTGGGGTCAGAGTATGATCCCTGCCCCCTTTCCACTACTCGCGATGCAATTTTCCTCGGACTTTTAACCTGTGCCAATCGCCCTGAGAAATAACTGTTGATAGCGACATAAGGTTTCGCGGACAATCCCTGCGTTCCAACTCACGCATGGCCCTACATTTGATTTTCCAATGTTCTACACGAAGGTACTACATTGGCCAGGAAGCGAGTTTTTTTTTACCTGGCGGCATAGAGTGCGCCGACGCATCTACCACAGCCTCGTTTAGTTTTTACGCGAGTGTTTCTACTTGTGTGGCCTTTCGGCAATTTACTCGAGCACGGGGATGCTTTCGCTGAATTTTTGTTTAAACTGCTCTCAATTTGCTTTTTTATTACAGAACCGCGGAAAGTAGTTATTTGCTTGTGATCGGAGAGCATGACCACGTCCAATTTTAATTTTCAATTTCAAACATTCTCCAACATCTAGTGCGAGACTGATATCGATGAAACTGCTGTCTCTATGCTCCTCAAACGTCGGTAAATTGTTTAACACGCTCAAAATCCATTCTGTTAGTAGATTAGCGATTTGCAATCCCCTGTCGTCTTCTATCGGACTACTCCATAACGGAGATTTGGCATTAAAGCCCCTTCCCCCCATTTTGTTTTCCGGTTTCGCCCAATTTTCCGGAAAACATTCTCTATTTTACTTATTAATTCTTCGGTTTGTAGATTTTACGCAGCAAGTCGACCGGTGGAAGGTGCACGTTTATAACGTAAAAAGTGTTAGCCTCAGTTTTTATTTAGGCTGCTGTTACAAAATCGGAAGTTATTTAAAATTATCCCCACACATGTCCCATTGTTTATTATTATACCGCTGCGCGGCCGCTCGAGAACCCATTATCTTATGGTAATACAGGTGCGGTACCTGTATGAACCTGACAGCGATCTTGTTTTCCTCAAATAGTTAACGAAACTGCTAGTCACCCTTTACCTTTCCCTAAATTTAATTGGGCGCATTTAATTTTTCTTCTTACAGGGATTGTTTAGACTTTGCTATCTATAGTCAATATTGCGTATGATTGCGTCCCTCAGTCGTTGCATCGTAGGGCATCTACTTGACTTAACGTTGTGGCGCGTATCAACCTTTGCGCCACTGCTTGTTCTGTCGTTTGCCATTGCGTATACCACACAGCAGGAAACTGCCTTTGGCAATTCTTGAATTCGTGCCCAACCTCAGCACAGTTGCCGCACCACTGTACCTTCCTGCCTGCATACCATCGACCTGTAATACTCGTAGCATTGGTAACGCCGTATCATCAGGAAGTGGTCCAGAGTCCACACTCTTCGCCACCCAAGGCCTGTAGCTTCAACTAATATGCGCCTTGAAAGTGTTGAGTCACTTCGAAGACGACGTTGGCGAAGGAATCCCTAGGCCCTTTCCAGCAAACCAAAACTTCTCCTTCGAGTAGTATTCCAACTTAAATCGTCGAACCGAGGGTTCTGGCTGTCGATCAACAGGACACGCTCTTCTGCCTACATCCTCGTTTCGTCCTCCGGAAGGAAGATCCATGGACGCCTCTTCTCGATGGTGTTCGGTACGACTTCCTTGCAGTCTCTGTCAACTTTAGACTGCAACGTCTTGGCATCAGTACGACTAACACACTCAACAATAACTCCCCCTCTGCGCGCCCTTCGAGCTGAGACCACAACAAACCCATCACGAGCAGGATCAACCTTCTTCTTGAAGGTGTTCATCACATCCTCCTTCTGGCCCGGCTTGGGGTCAACATGGACAACAAATGTCGACGTAACACCGCGGCTACAGTAGCGTATGATGCCTTCCCCAGCAGTAACGCTCCTTGACTCCTGGAACCCTGTGAACCTGAAACAGCGATGACTTCCTACTGCAACGTTTGCGCTTCCAGCATCCCCAAAACCAAGCCTCATCGTCATGACCATGCCAATCAGTTGATTCGCAAAATCGCGGATCCGCATTGTTCCAAATCACCTTCCCGCCGCCTGCGACAATCGTGGTGGAAGTCGCCATCACCTTCCTGCAGATGATAGCGTATGCCTTTCTCGCCCGAAATTTCAGGAGTTTTAGCTCGTCGAGATCGCTAGCAGCAACGCTTCCGTTACTACTAGTTGATATCTTGCGATGTCCTCCCGATGTTGAGAGGGATTCAGGCACAGCAACATCCACAAGAGGCTCAGACTCCCCGACTCGACCGCTGTAGGCGCAAGCTTCTTCTCCTATATCTCAACCTCCTCTGAGTCTCCAACATCACGTCCTCCAGCAATACCTTCAGCCTCGTCCCGATAGCGCCCTCGGCCTCGGCCTGACGCCCCTCTTCCTCTTGGTGACAGTATAAAGTGAATAACGGCCGCTATGTTTGCGGCGTCGCCCCCAATGCTCCAGCCAAAGATATTACATTGGGTTTAAACGCGAAAAAAATGAACGTGCTTCTAATAATGCTGACTTCAAATTAATCGGTTCCAAATGAAATCTATCTATAAAATAAAACTAAAGTTGGGGTTTGAATAATGGTATCCATAACGTTGACTTTGGAGTGTGTCTGATCAACAAGACACCTGAAAAGTAGAAGAGGAAGGATCCGCAATACCGGATAGCAGCTGCCCGTTCTGCTTACCGGTGTGACCTGAAGGGTCGTCTTAAAACTATCCAAATCTAGCTAACTAATTTTTAAAAATGGGTTCAAATTTCTAAGCAAACACCAAATATATTGTAACGGGCTACTGCTACCGCGTTTCTTTAATTTAAAACAAGTAATAACCAGAGTCTTTATTACTCACTGTTCACAAGTCTAATTAACAGTATATGCCTTATTTATAGATGTTTCAGTCCACTTAACAATAAAGCACTATTACACTAATGAATTTACAAGCACTAATATCTTCTTAAACTAATTTATTTAGGATCGGTCCATTAACAACACTAACACAATTATTTATTTATTATACACTTTGTCTATTTATGTATACTGCAAGCTGCATGTACATTAGACACAGCATATAACATTTATGTATACACTTGAACTTCCCAAAAGCTCAACTACTATTACTTTACAACGATATAATTTATATTAGAGATTCTAGTGTAGACTAACTCTTGCATTCATTAGCGGTCTTATATATACTCTGGATTAAAAAGAATGACTCATGCTCCAGTAATTTCTAGAAGAATTCTGGAATCCTTGAAAATAAACAGTGCTTGCGGCGTTTTGTGTGTTTGATGGGTTGCCTACTAGTAGCTCGCTACAATATTAATAGCGAATCCGGTGATTTGTTTCTGCTCTATAAATTTACAAAGTCGTCCTCCCTGGTCTAAGCCTAAAACCGTCCCTAATTTTCCTATCGTTCCCTAACTGACATATATTATAAATCCAATCTTCCTTCCTATAGATACTGCAACCGAAAATAGGCGACAAAACGCCAAAACAAAACAAATAAAGCCAGAAAAAAATATAATACATGCAAAAAATATAAATAGCTATCTAAATAAGCATTAAGCATGTAACAATGCATAAATTAGCAAAAGCATCACCTAAATGATCAAGTGCACGCGCATAAGCATTATGTTGTCTGGCGCCATCACACTAACAACGTGCTCGTTAAATATTATTGCAAAATACACTTATTAATACAAATGAATGCTTATGCGAGTACACCCGCCAAAACTTTATACATACCTCGATTATAAATTTCTCCAGAATCTGAAGATCTGGTCGTCTACGTACATATATTTGTATCTTACATCTAAGGGAAAAAGAATGTGTACTGTTAAAGTCCTCGTGGGTATGCACTAAACGTCCTGAAGGAGTTATAATCACTATCACCTTTTAAGTCCTGGGGGATGCGCGGTTTCACTTCACTCTATTTTATTTTCTTTATTTATTTTACTGATTTAATTTAATTAGGCTCTTTGATTTATTTGTTATTATTTATTGGCCTTGATTAAGTTTTTATTTATTCCCGATATTCCGCACGTTTTAGGTGACACAGCGATTGTTTTAGTGTGGTGTGGGGGGGTGCGTCGTGCAAATTAGACTTTTGCTTAATCTTTTTTTAAATACAAGTTTTGGTTTTATCATGCTCATATTCATTTCTTATGCGAAATCAAAATCTGAAAATTTTCAATCCTCCCCCCAACCTCCGATATACGCGCGGTTATCGCCATCTTATCTCGCGACCCTTTCCGCAAATTCTTTAAAGGCTGTTTAGAACACCTGCGGGTTGGCCACTTCCCCGACTTCCTCTAGACTCCTTGGCAATGCTAGCCTTACAATTAATTTTCTATCAACTAGCCCTCGATTTGGTACCTCGAGTGAGCAGTCGAAAAGCACGTGCTCTGCGCTTTCTGCGCTCTCTCCGCATTCGCAGCGGTCGTTGTCGGTTAAACCAAATCTTTGCAAATACGCTTTCAGGGCGCCGTGCCCTGTTATCAGCTGCATCATTTTATGGTCGAGCTTCACCTCGATCCTATCTCTAGCTACTATACTCGGTATGAATTTGTGTGTCAACCTGCTCGTGACTGCGTTGTTTCACCTTTTTTCCCATTGTCGAATTGACTTTTCGCGCAGCTTTCTTTGAATCAGAGAACTCTGTATCGACAAATATGATATCCGAAAGTTGTTTGTCGCGCCCTTTTTAGCTAATTCATCAGCCCTATCATTTCCATGGTTACCATCGTGCGATCTGCCCCAACAGAATTTTAAATGTTGAAACTTACGCGCCGGCGCCGTATGTGTTGTACTCCAGACGTCCGCTTGGAGGTCTGTCGAGGGTGTTCATATTTGTTAGTGCCGTCAGCGCTAATTTACTAGCGCTGATGATGTAATACACGTTTTTACCTGTGTGATTTATCACATAATCGATGGTTTCCCACATAGCAACCAATCCGCACTGGAAGATAGTGCTCCAGTTCGTGAGTTTGGTCTGAAACCGAAACACTTCCATTTGCTCGTTATACACAACAAACGCAGCGCCAGCTTGCCTGTCGCCCATTCGTGAACCGTCCGTGTAAATTCTGATACCTTTCGCGTCCCCATCACCTTCGTCAAACTCGTTTCCTCTAACATCAGCCGGGTGCCCTACCTCCGACACGACGATTTTCCTCTCTATTTGCCTATTTGCAAGATTCATCCTCTGTATAATTTCCTGTCCTTTCCCTGTATTAACTATTCTCCTATCTCTGATCTCTCTAACTACGTATTCGATAGAGAGAGTCCTACTGATCACTAGAACCGCCTCTGTGGAGGTGGTCCTGTACGCTCTCGCCTGCGTTGTACACTCGTTAACTGTCGAATTTTCCTTACTTTACAACCCTCCGCCCAAATGGACGCTGCTGCGCACAGTATCGCTAGCTCTATTGCTCCGACGTAAACTGTCCTAAGCGATTCGCCCCTGAAACCCCAGTATATTTTCGTGTCCGTCATCATTTGTTTGATATTTCGCTGCCTTGTCTTTTAACGTATTGCATGTGCACTTTCCAATTTAATTTATCGTCGATCTTGACACCGAGATATGTAATAGATTCCTTAAACGATACTTTTTCCCCTCCTAGTTCTAGCCTAGGGGGGTCGCTGTTCCGGTTTCGTCCCGAAATAAAGCGCCTCTGACTTTGACGTATTAAACTTTAATTTTACTTTCTGCAACCATTCGTGTAATTTATTCAGCGCCTCGTTTGGTTTAGTACGCATATTCACTAACAATTGTGAACTTATAATTAAAATCGTATCATCCGCAAAATCGACAATCGAATATCCTGTGGGCAATTTGATCCTAAAGATGCTCGAGTATAACAACTTCCAAAATGTGGGACCAGAGCATGACCCCTGCGGGCATACCCTTTCTACCTCTCGCGACAAAACTTCACCCGGAGTTTCAACCTGTGCCAATCGCCCTGGGAAATAACTCGACGCATGACATCAAATTTCGCGGACAACCCCTACGTTCTAACTCGCAAACAATCAATGGCCACCAGGCCGCATCAAATGCTCCTGAAATATCGTAAGCAACAACGAGATTGTGCTCCTTTGCATCTCTCGCCTGCCTCATTTCTCCGACAACGAACTCTAACGCGTCGATAGTCGAATTGCCCTCCATGAAACCAAACTGTCGATTACTAAAACCGCCACTCTCTCGCACTAAGTGCTCAACGCGCGTGGTCATAACTCGATCCAAAGTACCGGTAGCAAGCTAATTGGACGATAGCTGCCTGGGTCTGACGCATCCACCTTTTAAGGTTTAAGGATAAATTTCACGTTCGGGACTTTCCAGCACGCAGAAATACGCCCCTCTCTAAACAAAGATTAAACAGCCCGACAAAGACACACGGGGCTAACAGGCACGCCTCCAGAGCTGCGTCTGAAGTGATTCCATCATGCCCAGGTGCCTTCTTAGGGTTCATCCTTCTAAGAGCCCTTACGACCTTGTGAACTGGGATTGCCTTATCGGCTCCTGTACCTTGTGCCTATGTTGCTTCCCGACGTACTAAATCGTGCGACCCCTCATCCTCCTCGGAATTATCCGATGGAAAGAATTTATCTAATAAATATTCCGCCGTGGACTTAAAACCTTCCGTGTATTCGCCATTTGTTTTCTTTATATAACCGAGCGCGATTTTCTGTTGTTTTCCGCTTATTACGCGATATGCGCTTCCCCATGATTCTTTCCCGGATTTTCGCGTGGAGAATTTTTTGAATTTATTCGTTCGCGTTTCTTCTATCAATATTTTATATTTGCAGTTACTTTGATTATATTCGATTCTCCGTTGTTTTCCATTTCTCCCGAGGCGTGTTGATAACGGCGTCTTAGATTACGCATTTCAGACCGCTTGGTGGTTAGCTCCCGGGTCCACCAGGGTACGCTGTCTTTGAACGTTTTTTACGCAGCATGGAGTACGACGACACGTCCACCACTGCGTCGTTTAATTTCTCCGCGTGTGTTTCTATTTCGATAGCATCTCGGCAGTTTAATAGCTCGTTCTCGAGCGTGGGGATGCTTTCGTCAAATTTTTCTTTAAACCGCTTTCAATTTGCTTTTTTTTTATTACAGAACCGCAAACAGATAGTTAATTGCTCGTTTAAGCTTGTCTTGGCTTCAGCATCCCATGTTTTTAATTTATGCTCCGAGAGCGTTACATCGTCCGACCTCAATTCCCAATTACAAATGTTCACTAACATCTCATGCGAGGCTGCAGTAATATCTATAAAATTGCTACCTCTAAGCCTCTCAAACGTAGGTGAATCATTAGTGTTTATCACACTAAGATCCCAATCCATAAAAATAACGGCAACCTGCGAGCCTCTACCGTCTTCGGTATGGCTACCCCGTAATGGCAACTTGGCATTGAAACCTCCCCGGATGATTAAATTTTTATTCCTGCCAATTGTAGGGAAAATGTCCTCGGTTTGAGGATTTTCCTGGCGGGAGTCGACCGGCGGAAGGTACGCGCTAATCACGTAAAACGTATTTAACACAGTTTTTATTTCGGCCGTTGTTAGAAATTCGTTTGACAAATTATTTAATATAATTCCGGCACACGTCCCGTTATTTATTATTATTCCGCTGCGCGAGATAGGTTTAGGGTCTCTTGGAGTGACTTTTTAAAAAAAAGTTTTTTCAAAAAACTCTTCTATCAAATTTATTTTATACAGAAATTACAATATTAATTTTAATTACAAGTACGTTATAAGCAGTAACGTGTGGAGATCGAAATAATTCTAACTTGAAATTCCCTTTAATTAAATAAACTAAAATTACGGCGAGTAGCTGAACTACCAACAATGTTGAAGTTGTGAAGCTCTAGACTGACTGGCCATCTTGGGCTCTCGAGGGTATTTATGCTATCCCTGCCCCTCACAATGCTTGTGCGAACTGCAGAGCTCATGTCTGCTTATTTCTTTATTCATACAAAGTATTACATTTTAATTGTCTTAATTCTAATAATTGCTGTCTTATAACCTACTGTGACCTGCACCTGCAGTATCATGTTGCGTCTGGAATACAATGTCTGTTTCTGTTCTCATTGTCTGGCTTATAAGCTTTCATTAACTTTTATTATGTCCTTCAATTTATACATAGCAACAATCTAACTTAAGATTTAATAATTCTGTTTGATTACATATATATCCTAATTTGGAGGATGTGTAACTCACGGTCGTTCGCTATCAGTGTTTAATACGGTAACCCCTCCCAAAACCTGTGATTTTATGGCTATACAGGTGCGGTTCCTGTATAAGCCCGATGTCGATATTTTTGTTGTCCCTTTACCTTTCCCGAGATTTAGCTGCGCGAATTTAATCTTCTTGCTTCTTTTAAATCTTTATTGTTTTTCACAATCCATAATCAATGTTTCGGGTGATTGCGTTCTTCAGTCTCAGCATCGTGGGGCATCTGCTCGACTTGGCGTCGTGGCGCGTATAGACCTTTGCGCCACCGCCAGTTTTGTCGTTTACCCTTGCGCAAACCACACAGCAGGGAACTGCCTTCCGGCAATGCTTGAATTCATGGTTCATTTTGGTACAGTTACCGCACCACTGTACTTTCTCCCTGCATTTCATCGATCTATAGCCGTTCTCGTAGCACCGGAAGCACTGCGCAATAGAGAAGTGGTCCCGGGCCCATACTGTTCGCCACCTGAGGTTTATAACAGCAGGCAGTATGCGCCTTCGAAGTGTGGGAAAGTCAGTTAGAAGACTACGTTGGCAAAAACATCCCTCAGTCGCTTTCCGCCAAACCTGAACTTCTCTCTTAGGTGGTCTTCTAACTTTAAACCAACGAAGCGGGTATTCTGGCTCGCAATCAACCGCACGAGCTCTTCAGCCTTCATCCCCGCCTTGACCTCCGGAAGAACAACCCGTGAACGCTTCTTCTCAATTGTCTTCGCCACGAGTTCTTTGCAGTGCCCGCCGACCTTCAACTGCAATTTCTTGGCGTCTTCATGACCTGCGCACTCGACAACCATGCCGCCTCTACGCGTCCTATGAGCTCCGACTACGACAGACCCATTACGTGCTGGATCGACCTTTTGCTTCAGGGTCCTCATCACGTCATCCTTCTGGCCTGGCCTGGCCTCGACCCTGATGGCAAACGTAGGCTTCGCCCTTGCAGTAGCTGCTGCGTATAACGCGCGCGGCACCGATGCTCCCTGGCTCCGTAAATCCTGGACCCCTGAAACAACAAAATCCGCCGCTGGAATTCCCCCTACAACTCACCTGAACAAAGTCGAAGCGCACTAGTCATGCTAACCATCCGCGGCGTGCCGAATCGCTTTCCTGTCGTCAACTACGATCGTGACGGAGGTCGTCGGCACCTTCCCGCAAATGGCCGCGTACGCTTTCCTTACCCTGAACTTCAAAAACTTCAGCTCATTGAGATCGCTAGCTGCAACGCTACGGTTGATGCAAGTCGACATTTTACGCTTACCCTTAAAGTTGAAGCCACAACCACCGCAGGTGGCCCCGACTTCCCCGACACGACCGCCGCAGGCGCAGGCTCCTTCTCTAATGCCTTAACCTGCTTCTGCCACCCTATCATAACGTCCGTCAGCGTAACCTTAGGCTCTTTCCCCCATATAGCGTCCCCAGCCTCCGACCTAACTGACTCCGACTGATCTCCTCTCTTCTTCCTCGGCAATGGTTCCTCGTCTCAGCGGACCACCATGCTGATAAAGCTAACGACAAATAACAACTAACGAAAAACGCAACTCAACAAACGAACTGATCGTTACGACGCTAAAAGAACGCAAAGATAAGATAAACCCTAAACATCATGAATATCAGCAACCGCAAAACACAAACGTTGGTCCAATAAAAAATACTTTGATTAAAGATAAACCGTAAACAATCCTGTTTTATTTATTTGATTGAATTTCAAACCAAATAAAATCGCTAGCCCAATAAAAATACCTCGATTAAAAACGAACCGTAAACAACACTATGTTTATTTATTTAAATCTCAAACCACCTAATCAAATTTTTAATTTAAAAAACAAAAATCAAATTTATGTAATACTCTACTTTAAATTTAAATACAGAAATAAACAAATAAAATCACGCGCTATTGGAACGTGGTACCGATAACGCACTTATCACGTATATACTCGGTGCCTGACACAAACTTCAAGTGTTACATCACTAATTATACTAAAAACTTGGCTTTATGAATGTTTAAGTACCGGTACTTAAAATATGAAATATTTTTATTTAAATAATCGCAAATTTTTGGTTTTAATAAGCTATTTGTTTAATTCAAAAAGGGCCTAGATTTTGGTTTTTAGGTTGTTATTTTATTATACGCACACTACAAAATTTTTCACGAATTTATTTGCTGGTTTCAGGCGATTTTTAACCCGATTTATTCGATTTTTTCAATAAATTTATTTAAAACGCATTTTAAATTATTTTTGAAATTATATTGGGTATTTGTTTATTAGATTTTTGGTTTATTAGCCAGAAATTTAATTTAATTTATTTTTAAATACGGATTTTAGTTTAAAATTTAAAGAAAAACCTATTTATTTATTATTTAATCCATTAAATTAGCTTTCGATTTTATTTCACTGCTCTATATATTAAAAATTAATGCCACACAATAATAAAATTAAATACAATAAATAACAAAGCTTCAAATATAATAAAAACCCTATATAAAAACTTACTTGTTGCTGCAGAAGCAGAAGCTTCGTGAAACACGTCCGCACACTTCAACAGTTAACTAGAAAGTAAATGTTGGGAACAGCGTGTCGTCGGCATACAGTGCGCAGATCGCTTTTGGGTTGCATGGTACGTATTGAATGTAAACGTTAAAGTGTGCGGAGGGAGACGCAGTTCCTTTATGAAACTCCGGCGGTAATGTGTGTGTCTGAAGATAAGACGTCTTCTACCTTGAATTGCAGTATCATGTTCGTGAAGCAGCTGTATGTACGACATTGGTAGTTTATAGGTGACGGCAAGTTTGAATAATAGTCCGTTGATCCACATCTTGTCAATCGCGTTCTCGATATATAAGACGACGACGACGGTTGCGAGTCCTCTGTAGTAGTTATTAGAGATCTTGTCCTAGAACTCTGATCGTTTATAGAGTGGTCAAGTGTTGTTTCTTAAACCCGAACTGTTCTGTTTAGTCTAGTAGCGGTGGCTCGATTCTTAACAGTAGAAGTCGTTCAAAGATATTTGACATCGTGCTAAGAATTGAAATCGGTCTATAGTTTTCCGCTTCCGTCTTTGTCTTTCCTGGTTTTGGGATCATCACAACTAGGGTTGTTTCCTGGCCTTGGGGAAGTGTTTGAAGTTGATAATGCTGTTAAAGATTTTTTTTAATAAACATAGGCGTTTTTCTAGTAATGTCGGTGCCTATTATGGAATTCCGTCCTTTCCAGGAGCCTTTCTGTTGCTCTGGGTGGTGATGATCTATTTTACTTCCTTTGGTAAGATGTGTTCCATGTCGTGGTCTGTTGGGGCTTGTAGTAGGTAGTTTACGGTCGTATCTTCGAAGTTTGTAAAGATGTGATCGGTAGTTGTGTTTGTTGTAAACGTTGATTGTAGAACTTCTGCAAATTTGGCGATTCAGTCTTCTGCGCTGTAAAGCATGCCAGTTTGATCTTGCAGTGGGTCTGGATTCGGGATCTTATGAATCGTTAGTCTTAGTCTTTAGGTTGCTTTCAGCTACTAGCGCCTTGTTTACGTGGTCAAACCAGGAATTATTGTGATGCTCGGTTAGCAAGAGTTTAATAGTTTCTTGCTTTCTGTTAAGTTGCCTTCTTACTTACGGGTTGTGGGTATTGTGCCATCTTCTGACGAGTATCTCTTTGTCTATGATACCGTTTTTTATGTAATCAGGTAGGATGGGTCGTTTGTTTCGTGGCTATATCTTCTATGTGCTTTGTTGTACTGCGCTTACAATGGTGTTCGTTAGGTGGAGAACTGCCTCGTCAATATCTTATGCGCTGGCGATGTTCGAGTTCCGGTGCGTGATTTCTCTCTGCAGTGCCTCGTTAAATTTTCTCTAGTTGAGTCGTGTTGTGGGGTTCATATTGGTTGTCTGTGGTTGAATTTGGATTTCTATGATAACCTGCAGGTAATCTGGGCTGAAGTTTTGTATAGCTTCGCTGTCTATTGGGCAAGGCATGTTTTTGACGATTAAAATGTTCAAGATGTCTACCTGTCATTCTCTTTCTAGAAGAATTCTTGTTGACGTGTTGGATGTGACGATGTCGAAGTCTTTGTCCATAGAGTGTGTATGGAAGATGCGTCCGTTTTTGTTGGTGGTCGTAGATCCCCAAGCTTGATGTATTGCATTTAAATCTCCAAAAATTATTGTTGCTGTTATCGTGTAGTAGGTCGTCTATGTCCTCATGTCGTAAGTCAGCTTGGCTGGGGCTTCGATATACTGAAATTGCTCAAATGAGATGGCGGCCATTTGTTTTGAGTTGCACTCCTGCGGTTTCTATTATAGTCGGTCTTAATTCAAGTTTTTCATGTAGTATTTTTTTGCGTATAGCACAGCCATTCCTCCATATGTGGTTTGTACTGGATTCACGTTGCGGTCTTTTCTGTAGACGCTGTAGTTCGTAAAAATGATCTGTCTGTTGAAGGTTATTTTTGTTTCTTCTATCATTGCGAGGTCTACTTTGTATTCTTGTAAGTGGTGCTTTAGTTCCGTAATTTTGTTCCGTAGTCCGATGGCGTTCCAGGAAAGAAGTACAAGGTTTTCGTAGTCAGAGTGTTATCTATTGCAGAATGGTAGTATATCACATATAGCCATCCATAGTGAGGCAACGTCGAACGTCTCGGTCATGTAGGAGCTAATTAGTCTCTGCGCCCATTGCAGAACCTTGTTGATTATCCGTGCGCTTTTAGCGGTGTCGTTAGATGTAGTTGTAATAATTTGGAATAATGCGGTCTTGGACGTAGAACTCTTGGGCGCGGTTACCTTGCGCATGATGTCCTGGGAAGTTGTGACTTTGGGCGCATTGTTTTTGTCTGGTGCTGCTTGTCGCACAGCTTTTCGGTTGCCGGTGTCTTTAGTGTTGCCTTTTCTTATGCTTGCGGTTGCGCTAATATGTTCCCTCGTTAGAACTTGTCTAATCGTCGTCGTCTATAGAAGTAATGTCGTTGGCTTGAGCGTTTACCCTAGGTGTGTTGCTGGGTGCGGTCGAAACGGCTCCATGGCGTCGGCCCTTAGTTAACGTAAGTCCTTCTTCGTAGATTACTTGATGGGTTATAATGTAGCGACGATGTGTGTGGTGTCGTATATTTATTCCTCAGTAGCTGTTTGTATGTTGGGCAGCTCCGAAAATTTACAGATCACACAAATTGGCGTGGATTCTCTGGATTTCTTACATTCGGCAGCTAGCCATCCTTTACCACATTTTACGCAGCGCAACTAGAAACCGCAGTTGAGACTGGAATGTGCAAATAGAGGACAGGATAAGCCACTGTGAAAATTTCACTCTTGACTCAAAAGCGGAGACCTTGACTCGATTGCAGTACAAGAAGTTGGCAAAGTTGTAGATTTCGTTTGACTTCTGGCAGGTTTTCATTGCCATGAAGAAGGTGTTGCTAAATGTCCGGACGTCTTCTGTGGTTATATTCAGAGCAAGTTCCCTGATGATAACTTTCAGTAGCGTTCCGATTTGGTAGTGTATGTGTAAAATTTAAAATAGTTTTGTAAATCTGAATGCGAAAGCATCGGTGGCAAATATGCGTGCAGCTTGTCCTCAACCTCTTATATCCAACGTTCTTCTGTAGCTGATTTTTCAGTGCCTTTGCGTGCTGGAGAAGGTTTTGGAAAGTGTATATGAATATTGACGGTATGCGTTTGCTGGCAGCCTTCGGATGATGTTGCGGTTTGCGTTCGTCGTTAGATGTTTCCATTTTGGAGGTGGAGGCGGCGGCATTAGCGTAGTTTCTGATTTGGTCAGTGGAGACGTCGTCTGTCGTGTCCTTTACGGTAGGTTACTTTTCGGGGTTGAGGTTTTCAGTCTTCTTTTTTATTGATTCCTATTCTGAAGATGAACGGTCGTCCCATCATCTACGCCCTGCAGCGGATTTGTATTTCATTTCGCTGTCGTCCGTTATTGTGATAGTAGATCCCTTAGGTGCTGCGGGTATCTTCATGAACTCCTTCACCCTTGAAGCGGCGTCGGACATTATGCTCTAAAAAGAGCAGCTTTCGATTCTAATGGTAGTAATTGCGGTTCCGTGCTCTAAAAGTGCCGTTAACTACTTAGGTGAATACCAATACCGTGGCTTGTTGATGTACACCTAAATAGCTTAAAGTTTTGGGTCACTCGGCAACACTTTTAAACGTTAAGGAAGTGAACCAAATTCCATATCTCCTTCGCTGATCTGAATTCGAATTGTAACTCGTGTCTTCTCTACTCGAAGTGTGGAGTGAGAATACCCACCCACCCCGATACCTGCTAGAAATCCACCTGTTTATATTTGATTTTTCTTTCTCGTTAGTCATACGTGAGCGTTGTTCTGCGGCCAATGGAAACGCTGGGTTAATGTTAGGGTTGTTCTTCAGCCTGGGTTTGTGTTAGGGGGTGGAGCGATCCTTTCTGCATGCCGCACGATGCACTCGTGCCGTTTTCGAGCATATATCTGGGATTTTTGTTCTGTTGCTGGCACGTGTAGTTTGATATTGGGTAATAGCACACGTCGTGACGTATTTTTTCCGCAATCTGCTGTTCAAATTTATAAAATATGTCGTTGTTGAATTTATTTGTTGAAAACATTTCCTATCAGTTTTAACTTTTCCTGATTTGGGAATCGTTTCTTGTTATTGCATCGTGGTGTGATGTTGTTTTCGTGATTATTAGCAAGCTGTACCTTATGGCTTACCACTATCACTTAATTTACGCAGTCGAAATTGCTAGAACAAATCAGAATGTATTATTAACCCTTGGCGGCGTAAAGTACAATCTAACGGACAGGGCTGTAAATATGGGGAAGGGGGTATGCGATGGAGAGCCCACGGTTGTGGTTGTCAACAAATTTTCTGCTTTAGTCGGCATTTTGTCGGCAAATTTTCTGCTTTAGTCGGCATTTTTTGGACATTTATTTTCGCGATCGCTTACAAATACTAAAGAATTCAAATAAAAATATAATGCCTACATATGCGCTATTAGTTTCGTCGGCAAATTTTTACCATAACCCCCCACACAACGTGGTCTACTTACGACCCTGCTAACGGATATAGAGTAGCCGTTGTGATTTAATTTCAAATTGTATACGATCAACGGTAAGTTTTAAAAAAATTTATTTCTTTGCGATGGTATTTTTTTTATATTTTAGCAAACCTTACAGGTATTTTTGATATCGAAAGTCAGAATCTATATGTTGGCTTTTCCATTGCGTTTTGTTAATGTAAAGGACGGATGACATTTTATCTCGAATATTATTTAATTTGAGATTGGAAAGCGTATTAAAAATAGTAAAACCTATATATAAGGCACATGTGCTAACAAAGTTAGCAAATGCAAGTCTGAATAGTTTTTACTACGAATTTGATTTGCTTCTGCGCATGATAAATATAATCCTATCACATTGTAAGGGGCATATTACTAAATATTATCTACAGTTAAAACATTCTACTAATACACGTTTTAATATTGTAAGCAATTTGTAATCTGATTTAGAACACAAAGGATGATTGACGGCTCCCCACTGCGTTACATCTTTTGGAATATGTTGATTGACAGATACAAGACAATGCATTTGTAGACCACAGTAGGTATATTACTGAAATTACTTAAGATCACAGTAAGAAATCTCCAGATCATAATTTGCATACTTTGGGTTGTTATAGATTCTTCGAGTACAATTAAAATGTGTATAAATTCTGCGGCTGTAGGTGTTGCAGGGCGGCTCCGTGGCGTAATGGTATGTGTGTGACTACTACGCCCAATGTCCCGAGTTCGAATCCCGACACGATCCGCTTGAAAAATGTTAGGCAAGCATTTTTCACAAAAATACACCCTCGTTCGGATGAGAGGTCAAAATGGAGGTCCGGTGTGTGAGTGTTGTCACGCACGTTAAAGATCCCTACCTTGCTTGGAACAGCAAGGGTTCGGCCAAATTCCAAATTTTCCAGGTTAAAAAAACTCGCTTCCTGGCCAATGTAGTACCTTCGGGTGGAGCATTGGAAAATCACATGCAAGGCTATAGGTGTTGAAGTCAGTTTTGATACCAGCTGTATGGGGTTGTTGTTTCTAATAGAAAGGCGTTGTATTTCCTTTCATATGGTCTATCTTCTGTACGCACATTTCGTAGAAACTCGTCGGGCTAGCTTAACAATGGTCAATGGAGTCTCTGACCCTTTATAAGTCTTGAAAAAAGTTAAGAACAAACATTTATTAATAAATTAATTAAAGCGTTTATACAAATAAATAAACTGCACTACATTGTCCAATCTTACGATTTCAGCATACCCACATCAAACACCCCCGACAAGAATGAACTAAAAGTGCGAATTTGAATAAAATAACATTTTGCGTGACAGCGTCGCGCACATCACTAATACCTTTTGATTCTAATCTAAATCTATAAAGCCCCAACACCAGCTTCGATTATAATACTTGAGTGCTAATGGAAAGCTTTATGCTGTAATTTAGAGCTTTAAAATATGTAACATCAATTACTCT
The DNA here is from genome assembly GCA_036346225.1 of Platerodrilus igneus. NCBI lineage: Eukaryota > Metazoa > Arthropoda > Insecta > Coleoptera > Lycidae > Platerodrilus > Platerodrilus igneus. The sequence goes on from JARFIW010001381.1 coordinate 9,895,204, forward strand.
ACTGGCAACATAAATCGCCCTAATCAAACAAATTAATTATAGTAATTAGTGTTTGGTATATAAATTAATTGCAGTACTTATGTTGTTAGTTAAATCTCTGAAAGTAAATCATTGTGAACTTTTAGAAATATTATAGTACAAGTTGTTGAAGAGACGTGTACTCAGTTTGAAAATAATGAACTGTTATTGCAAATAGACTTTTTGTTACAGTACTCTTATCATTTAACTTAACTGGTCAATAGATACGTCCTTTTTTAAATTTTATTTAATATAATTTTAGTTTACCGTAAAAAAATCTGCTGGTCATTGTACTTGTCCAGAGCTTAATCATCCATTCATGTTCCAATATCGTTTTAAAATACCAATATATACCAAAATTACCATTCCAATTCCATATATGCTTTTATTCAAATTAAAACGTCTTCTTGCAGTAGTCAATTATTATTTGTTTATTTTCTATTTTTGAAACCATTTTACGTACTTCAAATAATCCTACTTCTGAGAATATAGAATACTTTCTGTCGCTATTTCAATAAATAATTTTCACTACTAATACAATACATGTTAGATCGACCTCTAACTAGTAGCGTATCATACAATTTAGCAATCTGACGTTGGAACGAGGACTGACCCTCGTATCTGACTTTCATTGAGTTATATAGATAAGCCTCCGTGTGACATCGGCATCTAAATCCTTTAAATGAAGTGTAGTTGTCGTTTCTATGTTTGGATTGGTCCTAAAAGCGAGCTTGTCTTTTTACACAAGCATCTAAAAAACCCATTTACTCTAATCGTTGTTCATTGGTTGTTTGTCGAAGGTATGATACAACATTCATAGATTTGTCGTTCTCTAATAGCTTTGAGCTGTGATATGATTAATACAGTTTACCTATACGTTATCTTATCTTTACTACTTTATGGCTTAACTCGTCTTAATTGGACGATATCGTTTACCTTTATGTACCATTTTAGTACCTGATTATTCGAGGACAATAAATACGTCCCTACGTTAGGAAATTTAAGTATTTGCAACCATAATCCCTGCGTTTTTGTCGAAATACTACCGTGTTTTTTATCAAATGAAAATATAAAAATTAAAATATGATACACGCGCTTTTCCACTCTAACGTCAATCCTTCATAGAGTATTTGAACACGATCTCTTTAATAATTGCAAACATTAAAATATTTTCTAGCAATTACGTAATCGATAAACAATTGAGTAGTTTGTGAATGAAGCTTCTTGATTAAACGTCCTTCTACGCGCGGAACAAAGTAAGTACCGTTATTCTTATCTTAAAACATTATATCTTCATCATTAAGTTTATGCAATGAGAATGAAAACCTCTTTAATCACGGACTTTATGCATTTATAATTCATATTATGAGTGTTTTTCAAACACGCTTCAATATACAAATAAATTAATATCTACTTAATTTGAGTTTTTCTAAAAATTTTCTGAATATGCTCGAATTTGCGGTGTTGTATGTTTACGAAATGCGAGAACGATGACATATTAAGATTGTGTTATTATATAAAGATGGAATTTAATGAGAAGCGATTGATTCATTCACTCAGTCATTCAAAATTTAGTCAAGATTTGAACATAAGTAGTTCGACATTAGATCATTAATAGATAGTTAATAAATAGCTTTTTATGGAGTGCAACGACGGTTAAATTATTGCTCCAATATAAATGATAAGTTATCTTGGTACAAGGTCACCGGCTATTTTAATCTATAAAAGTACTTTTGAAACGGATACTGAAACGTATCTTTTCTTAAAGGCACCAGCCCCATTTTGGGTGGCAGTGAAACTAAGTCTTCCGACATAACTAGGGGTATATTCCTTGGGTAGAGCTATGAGAAATGGGGGGGTAAGTCGAAATCTGTTTGTAGGTCAAACTTAATCTAAACCAAATAGGCGCCACCAAGTCCGGACTTATTCATGATAATGGCATGGCATATTTCTAAGGGCGGACGTGGAGACCCAAAGAAAAAAAGATCGCCTTCGATGACAAAAACCTGTCTTAATAAAATAAGACGCTGTTCCTGTAAGAAATTGTAATAGTTAGATAAATAAAAAAGTGGAACACCATTTGTGTCCAGCAAATATACATAAAGAAGTAGTAAAAAGATATTTTCAATATAAAGTTGGCATCAAAATTCTACTCATAAGGATGTTAGCTTTATGTGTTTAGGTTTGATCATATTTGATCAAAATAAAAAACTTTAATCTTGAACCAATTGTTTACTAAAAAGAATCTCTTTTAAAATAAAATGAATTGCAACAAAAATTTAATTAATAACTGAATCACTTCATGGTTTTCAACTTCAGGTTTATCTAAATTATTTTAATCAAATATTTTACAGTATATTGTAAACTTGTTATACAAAAAAAAGGGCTCCGACCTGTGCAGATCTGTTCAGGCAGATGACAAATTAATTACTTCTAAAAATGTTACTACTCAAGTTTTTCTTTTTTAAATTACATGTGCAAGTTTTAGTTTCTATAAAGCAGATCACAAAAATACTCTTGTTTACATAACTTGTGCTAAAGCTGTTCGAAGCATTTGCTTTCAAGAATACATCTGTCAGCAGTATACTACAGAAAAATATGTGACGTCAGTAACACCTGTTGTTGTTACTAACGATTCATAATGAACCACGCGTGTTGTTTCTCAAAACATCAAATCAGTGAATTTTAATTTCGACACTGGAAAATCCAGCTCAGTAATAGTTGAAACTTTTATAATATTCATGCTTTTACACATTAGAACAAATTAACGTGTTTCTAGTGTGAAACACATAAAAAGGACTTAAAGCTATCTACGAACCAAAAACTGCATTTCTCGCCTTGATGAGGTACTTGTTATTTCATGCAAAGATCACTGCGTGTAGTGTGAACCAAATTCATACTAAACAACTTCTACTATGGAGTTATTCCACGTGTAGAATCAAATACGGCCACGATACATTCGGCAGCCGCTGCAATCCGGTTGTTAAATCACGCCGCCTCACCAAAGTAGCATCCTTACGTTGTATAACAAAGTGGTCTTCATAAAATTGGTTTCTTAAATTTTCTATTCTAAAATTTGCATCGTAAGTTGTAGCAAAGTCGTCTTCTTAATAAATTGCCTTCCAAATTTCGTGTTTTCAGAGTTGCATTGTCAATTGTAGCATTATGTCTTGTCGCGCTAAATAAATTATCTCAAATTAAACAAGTTAATAACCTTTATACGTTACCAACCGCTATTCGAAGATGTGTCCTAACTCATCAAAGTTGATACGCAAATTGCCGGCCTGCAATTTTGATACATCTTATTGCTTCTTCCACGTATGACCGACTGATTACAAAACTAGCTCGGGCGACCGAGGCGTCCGAGGAGGGGACAGTCAAACAGAAACGCGCCTGCAAATAGCTGTAGAAGACACAGATATTTAACCACAAATAGAATACCAAAGGACGATGCTGCTTTAACGTATTACTTTAGTTGTTGAATGTAATTTACTATTGTTTTAATAAAAGTGTTTTTATTATTCTCGCAATTTTATGAAGGGATTTATTAATCAAAAATAAAATTGTTACAATACTTCGACTTATTAAGATTGAGTAAAATGGAGATCTAAAAATCTAGAGCCAGGAACTTTTTTTATGAAGTTAATTCGAATGGATAGCAATTATAAACAAAGACAGGTGGTCACGGAGATATAAAAAACCAGCAAGAATTTGTTAATCCAAAACGCAGTATACCTTTGTTTTAATACTTAAGAGACAATTCGTTATTATTAAGTGAATTAAGCAAGTACAAGTTTTATTTTGCGTATACAAAAATTCCTTGTGAATGGATAGTTTTTATTTTAGCAATTTTGATATCAGAGCTCGAGGTGTTTTAATCCTTACAAAAAGTTCTGCATTAGGTGGATGATCGGCTACACCTTGACAGGATAATATAAGAATATTTAAATTATGCATTAAAATTTTGTGATTCATATATGAAATGTTTTGGGGTTTTCTAATTATTAACAAGGATTAGATGAAGATTGTATTAATATGTTAATAGTGATAAAATGTTGTTTCTTTGTAATATTAAGCTGGAAATTGCATTTATAAGCCTTACTTATATCTATGTGTGAGAGGATTTCTTAAATAATGTGTTTAAGAGAAAGATTTTGTGAATGTTTTGAGGATTGTTCATAAATGTTTCTTGCGATTTCTTTGTTTCATTTCATTTTCGTAAAGTTCACAACATATTTATGGCTGAGATAGCAAAAGAAACCATGCAAAATAAGGTACAATTGGTAATAATTAGAAAACCCCAAAGCTTTTCATATGTAAGTCACAAAACCTTCTTTAAGACGAAGATGGATAATTTAAATATTCCGATACTATCTCGCCTCAGTGTGGCTGATCAGCAACCATCAAGAAATTTTTTAAGGGTCAAACCACCTCGAGAGCTGACCTCAAAATTACTAAAAAAATTATGCACTCACAAGTAATTTTCTAAACGCAAAAATCTTACACTAGCTTAATCTGTTTAATAACACAAATTGTGTCTCTAAGGGCTTAAAACAAAGTTATACTTGCTTTTGAATCGTCAAAATTTTGTTGGTATTCATATTTCCATTACAGCCTGTTTTTGATTGTAACTGCTATCTAAATATCGTTTCCATTTAAAATTAACTGCATCAAAAAATTTCTGGTTGCATTTTTAGATTTCCATTTTAATTATCTTCATATGCTGAGGTCTACTACATCAGTTTTCGAAAGTACCTTTATGTTAATAGATTAAAGCTTGCACCAAGTTCTATTACAGTTTATATTGGAGCAATAAATACATCATCGGTGCTCTCAATAAAAAGCGATTCAGTAAATATCTATGAATGACCGAATGCTGAATAACTTATGTTGAATCAATGCTCATTATCTGCCGCCTTTATATAGTAAAATTTTAAATACGTCATTGTTTTGGAACGTTCCGATTGCATTTTAGGAGGTCTGATTCATCCATTACTGTATTAATTAATTGTAATTTCGTGCGTTCTTATCTTTAATTACCTGTCAGTTTAAGATTTATTGCAATCATAAATTGTACTATCTTTTATTAACGAATGGAACGAATGGTTGGCGTCTCTACCCCTTCTACAATATTATGAGAGTCTATTATAATTTTTAGCCAGTAAAAACGTGTTTTTATCTAGTTTATAGTCCTTACCGGTGTTATCGCTTTCCGTGAAATACTTAATTGATGTGTATTCATTCACAAAAGATAATTCGCCGTTTTATATAAATTAATCTATAGTTTTCGAAGAGTCTGGAAATATTTGAGTTTCTTTCAAAGAATGTAAATAAATGATGTGTATTAGGCTTTCGATAAAATAACATTTATTAAATGATATTTTTAAAGAGAATAATTTGATATTAGAGTTTTTTAGTATTCGTAAAGTGTATGAATGTTTACACACGGTTTTTTCAATCAAGGGATGCTTTCATAGTTTTGCCGGCTAGAACCTGTTTTAAATGATATTTTTAAAAAAAATATTTACACATTAGTTAGAACATGGGTTGGAGTTATGTACTAGCAAATCCTATAATTAGCTTTGACAGAATGTGGTGCTTAATAATCTCTTATGCGCTCCTTATCGCATCTATATATATATATATATATATATATATAATATATATATATATAATATATATATATATATATATATATATATATATATATATATATATATATATATATATAATATATATATATATATATATATATTTATGTGATTAAAAATCATGAAAGGTTATTGAAACCTAAATTCTATAAATAAAACCCACTCAACTAGAAGTAAACAAAAAAAAGATTAAAATTTCCAAATATTTAATGTCGCTACCCTGTATAATACAAGCGTACTCCTTATGACATTAAAAAACAAAGTCCTTATTAATTATGTGATTAAATTTCTTGGTATTACATTAGTGGCGGACTGTGGCAAGATCATAAAACAAATGTAAAGCTTTAAACTTGGTGCAAAGTAGTCGTTAAGAGATACCGTAAAAACGAGTTTCAATCTCTAAGATATAAATCCATTCCTTTTCATTTATTATAAAAATACCTTAAGTGCATAAAATGGTTTTATTTACTTAAAAAAAACTTTTTACAATTATTAAGATACAAATCTTTTTGCATTGGCAAGCAATTGAAGCTTTAATTACTGAAATCTGTGACTTTGTTAGTTTATCAATCAACCATAAAGATAGCACATGCGTACTTTAATCGTTTTCCCGTGTGTAGATCATTTAATTTCTTTTTAAGAGTTTCAAACCAAAACATTAAAGTAGAATCTTCTTTATTCAGAAACAAATACGTCAAATCCTAAGAAATGTTTTAAACGTCATTAAATAAATAAACGTTTATTCAAAGCAGTCGTGCGATGATTAAAAACCCCATAAAATCTATTTCATAGCTTTCTGCGACGCATCCATCAACTCCGTATGTTGGACAAAGATCGATGACGCTTTAATATGAACATAAATACGCCATTTGACACTAAATAGACTATAAAGCGCGTCATTCTTTCTAAAAATGCATCACTCACGTGAGTAATTCTTCCAATTAAATCTGGAATAGTATGGAAAAAACGACGTAGTTATAAATTTTGTATATAAAGCCGGAACTTTATTGGAGGTATTAATTCACGCCACCAAGCAATATGCAAGAATTTCAATTTACGAGATCGACGATGTAAGATTCATAAATTCGAGATTTGTCACCAAGTAATGTATGGTCGAGCAAAGATTTGAACGCATAAATTTGAGAGATTTATAATATTACGATATGCAAAAAGCACCGTAGAACTTTGCATAAATATTAAAGTTTTAAATTTGAGTAGTTTCAAACACAGAAGTTATCGAATACGATTATTAATTGAAGCATCATTTGTTTAGTAAAAATACTATGGAAGTTGAACGTTCGATACAAAAGCTGTTCTAAAATTAATTATTTAATTAAAAATAAAAGATGCACTTTCACAAACTAATATTCTAAAACAAAATTTGAGATAGTATGAACAAACTGGTAAACTGAGATTTAACGTCAATATAAAATGGAATCAGAAGCTGTTAATATCGTTAATTATGAGCAAGATAAGAGCTACTTGATTTCACAAGTATAAATTTAGATTTCTTTGTTTGTTAATTGATAAAAATAAATTCATGTTATGTAATTTAAGTTTAGAATAATTTCTCATTTTATTATTTGTAAAAAGGATAATTCGAGTTGAATTTTGGGGTCGAAGTTCGATGTATTTTGACCTTTACTAAATAGACTATCTGTTGGGGATTTTTGGCCAAGGACCCCTACAAGCGTGGGAATAAAAATGGGCAGTTTATCTGCCTATTTGTGTATCTGTGAGTAAATATTAGGTAAGAGTTTCGATTATTTTCTGTATAAACTGGAACTATGAATTGTTTTATAAACTGTTTTGAATGAAAGAAAAATGTTTTTGACTGTATAGATGTTTCTTGAGATTGCTGTTTTATTTCATTTTGTAAATTCCACAACTTCCGTTGAGCTAGCCGGGCAAAGAAAATCCAAGGAAGGTAAGAGAATAATTTCAAATTCCAATTTGCTGTACCAAGTCACAACACTCTTTTATCAGCAAATTTTGGCCGTGTCACAGCACCCTTTTAGCAATGTATGACGTTGTCACAGCAATATATTAAGGATCATCAAGAGGTCATATAGTACCATTCTGTGAACATACAACATTCCGAACCTGAGAAAACTAAAGAAAATTTTAAAAGAAACTTAAATTTTGTAAATACTATTTTTCATGGTAGCGTATTTGTAGAAACGCTCAGTGAATTATATTATAAAGGCATAAAACCATGCTTCATAATGCAGTCGACACAAACAACAGGCACCGGGCTCAGTGGCGGAGCAGGGATGGGTTGTAGGAGACGAGCGACAGCTGCGGTGCGCGATTGTGGTATATATTTGAAATAAAATAAATAGTACAATAACCTAATAACCATTTCGATATTACTTCTACTACTCAGTAGGGTAATAAAAAAAATATCAACTCAAGTAATATATGTATATGTATATATATATATATATATATATATATATATATATATATATATTGCTGTAATACCCCTTTTAGTGGGTCGACCTATTAATTCTGTAATATCACGTGTCCTTACGTTGAGCGACCTATTTATTTTAATTGCTATAATACTAAATTAAATTATTGAACCACCATTTTAATCTTTCCTACAGCTTGTGATTATTTCCTCCTCCAGCTGTTTCTTAACGTTGCTATCAACTGGAGTTTATCATAAACAACTTTATCGACCAATGACAAAATTCAACAAGTTACCGCCTTTGCGGGTTATCTCTGCCCTACTTAATTTGTGGCTCCTCCTCTGTACTATTTCAATCTTATGACCTCGGCTAGCATATATTTGTAATTATAAAAATTCAGTAAGTTTGGATCCCATTTAATGAAACTAATGCTTTATGTACAGCTTTGACGTTATTTACAATACATTTTCAAATTAATTCACCTTTATAAATTTCATTTATCAACAACCATTTAATTTGTACTAAAACCCAAAGTCACCAAAGAAAACTCATTACCTTTACCAACAAATGTAGAATATTCTAAATCCGTTTTCTTATTATTATTTCAATACGTATTCAACCCTTTGTTGACTTGTTTACAAGCATATAATATTTAGCCAATTTGATATTAAAATAAAATAAAATTCTTGTAGAAAAACAGATGCCTTATAACTAACAATCTGACCTGGTTTTATCTTTTACGACGACGCTTCCATTAAAATTAATCTTCCCAATTTTCGATTACATTCAACTTATCACCATTATGGACCAACACCATTAATTATAATTTTATACTTTAATCATTCTTGCCATAGACTTCAAATTTGTAATTCGTTCACCCTATACTTCAAGATTATGTTCTTCTTTCGCCTCGACATTTAAATTGTTTTATTGTAATCTTTCTTAACATCAAGCATTCTGGCCTATTTTCCTCAGACCTCGAAGCCCTATTATTTTTATGTCTTAGTTTACGATTAATTCATAAAAATAATCCTACTTACGTTTTAAACGGTAATTTTCATATACACACTCATTTATTTCACTTTGTACCACTTGTTACGTATTATTCAGTATTACTGGCAATGCACTTGGGCCTTCATTGAGTTCAAAACTGACTTTCTTATCGCGGTGCTTGCTAATATAATTTCGAATCCCCACTGCATCCGTGGTGTGGTCTAGAACCTGTCGTTTGCTTCGGACCAATCAAATAATTTCATTTCGAATATTTTCTGATGTAATGCTCTGCGTTCGTTCATAATGCCCACCTGCCTGCAGGTGTCTTCACTATCAACATGCTGTATTTTGATAGAATAGTCGCCTTTCCATAAACAACTGATGCAATTTTACTTTAAACTTTCATTGTTTACATGCGATTCACGCAATTTTAATCATTTCTCTTATCAAAATGGTTAGATCTTTATACGCATTATATTAGCTACATGAAACTCTATTTTCACATCCGTATTACTTAATCGTCTGAGACTCTTTTCTTAATGCGTGTCTAATTATACTTTATCATTTATACGCGTGCTTCCACTGAAAAATATTCTTATTCGCTTTACTTATATAACTGAACACTATCTACAGGGTATTTAATCTTTACCATCCGTTTAATACTCGTATTTCTCATTCCTACGCCAACTATGCGTCTTCCTATGTCTTTCCTGCGTCGCCCAAAACTATTTCTACTTTGTACACAGGGTGTTTCCTACTTACTATCTACTTCTATTTCTTACTTATTTCCTGAAATAACTACAATTTTCTGCTGCCTATTCTAATTACTCATTCTCTAGTGACCTTCACTATGTCGTGCACCCTTAAACAACCCCTTATCACAGCATAATTCCCCCAAATTAAAATATAAAATTTTATATCAATGTCCTTTTTGTTGCCCAACGTGAACTTAAACTCACATTGGTATGAAATTATTATATTTTATTTCCTATTGAAATTCAACCTTTTCATTATTAATCTCATATTTACATTTTATTTATCCCATACCTATGTCCTATTATACTATACTATTCCTACCTATGCCTATTCTTATGTTCAAATCCTATTCTATTTCTCTATGTATACCTATTCATAATTTATTTTACATTTCCTTTTATCTATTCATCTGTCCTTGCATGGGCCAATTCAATTTATTTATTTTCAACTTCCCCCTTTTTCACTCTTAAATCTGGGTCCTTTTAATCTATATTTTTCAATCCTATATTTATTATCTATCCTATATCCTAAAAATCTAACCCTACTTTGAAAAAATTCACACTTCCTTAAATTCAACCTCAAACTTGCTATGTCTAATTCTAATATTATTCTCTCTAAATGTACGTAGTGTTCCTCTACACTATTACTAAATATTAATATTTCATCCTTATAGTGGATACTAAATTCCTCATACAGTCCCAAAATATTCTTGATCACATTCTCTAATGCATCCGTGCTCGAGGACAAACCAACCGGGACCACCCTAAATTGGTATAATTTTCCTTCTACCGAAAAACCCGTATATTTCCTTGATTCACGCGCTAATGGAATCAAACACAATGAATTCTTTAAGTCTAATTTGCTATATATTTTCTTATTACCTATTCTTGCTAATATGCTTTCCATCGTTGGTGGACAATTGTATTGCGGCTTCGTTCGCTTATTTATCTTTCTTGCATCCAAACATAACCTAATGCTATTATCATTTTTCTTCACGACGACTAATGGATTCACAAAATGTGTACTGGAGTTTTCTATAATGCCTTCACGTAACATTTCCTCAATTTCTTCCTTCACTCTATTCCTATATGCTACTGGGATAGGATATATCTTATTGTTAAACGGTTCCTCATTCATTACTTCTAACTTGTGCACATAACCCTTGGCAATTCTCGACTTCGACCCAATTAATTCTGAATGCTTATTCAATAATACATTCACCCTATTTTTAAATCATCTGGACACTTAATCTCTTCACTTTCATTACCCCATTATTTATCTCTTCACTAAACTGATTAATATTTACGCAGTCATCTTCTATTACTATATTCCCTCTTCATACCATTTAATATATTTCCCATTACACTCAATCTCTTTGCATTCCGCATTTATCTTCAACCCCAACTTATCTATCATATTCATCCCAAATATAACATCTATCTTCAGTCCAGGTACCACCATGAACTCATTTTCCCATATTCTATCCCCATTTCACATCTCAGAATTACCATTTCATTTATTACACTAAATCTCTTATTATTTGGTGCCACTAAATTACACCTTGCTATCTTTATCGCTTTATCCCCAATTTCTCTCGTTTAACAAATTCTTCCGCTACAAGTGATGCCTCTGCTCCAGTATCAATTAATACTTTAACTATTTTATTTTCCACCTTTAAATTAATTATTGGTAATAAGTTTCTCTCAAGTCTTCCTAATTCATTATCCATTTCATATTTAATAAACTCGCGCTGGTGCTCATATCCGTTAATCCGTAGAATTTTCCTTGGTTCGTCCGTACTCAAAATCCTGATCTCGCGTCGAAGGTCCTGCCTGACTCATTCTTCCTGTATCTGTGCAATTCGTGTTCCTTAATTCCACACTATTAATATTTCTTGCTGGTGTCCGTCGATCATCCTTTTCCTGTCTATTCATTACTCCATTGTTTCCCTCATGATTCGTTCTCTCTATTCGTTGCCTTGGTGTCTGACCATTATCCCTGTTCTGCCTAAAATCATTATTAAAGTTTCCATAGTTCCCCATTAAAATTTCTTCCGCGATCATAATTATACCTGTTCCTTCGATAATTATTCCTAGTCTCATCATTCCTTATGAAATTCGTGCGTCGATCCCTAAAATTATTTTCCCTTTCATCATCATTTTCCAAATCATCATATCTCTGCAAATAATCAATAAACGTGTCTCTATCCACTATGTTTTGCGTCGTTATGTATCGCTTTACTTCCGCATTAAAATGACTTGCTAAATACTTTATAATAATTTTATCTTCTAAAGGAGGATCCAATTGCTTCGCTACAGTAAATTTCTCAATCGCATATGATTCTCGCGTTATCCCTTTCGCCAAATCGTATCTTCCCATAATTAAATCATTTTGAATTCGATTTTGCTGGTTGTCATTCCAGAATTGACGTAGAAATTTGCTTTCAAACTGTTCAAACGTTTCTATCTCATCCTCAACTAGATTGTACCATCGTTTAGCATTCCCTTTTAATATTGCCCTGATTAAATTTAATTTGAATAATTCATCTGTGTATCCCTGTATCAACATTTTAAAATTTTTCAGAAATATCTTAGGGTTTACTTTTCCGTCCCGTAAAATTTCGTAAATTGTTCCATTGAAAGATTCGTTTGCATTAGCTTAATTGGTTCCCTATTAAAGTTTATTGGATTGCTTTTAAATTATTTATCTCTTGATTTATTGATCTGAATTCCGTTTCGCAATTTTCTTCAATTTTATTTAACTTAATATTTAAATTCTTAATTTTATTGTTGGACTCACTTTCGAACTCTTCTCGTTTCGTTTTGATTAAAGAAATATGATCCCATAAACCGTCTATCTCCTCAGAAACTCTACCAACTCTCTCATTCAATTGTGCTTTCATCTCCGCGATATTATGGTTTGCTTCTTTCAGTCCATCACTAAGATTCTTAATTTTACCCTCCAATTTCTCATTGTTTTCATCCATTTTTATTTTAACTGCATTTATGGCTTGCTCACTCCTATCCATCTTTTCATTCAATGCCATTAAGATATCCAACATCTTATTTTCTTGTGAAGTTCGCCTCTCTTCACTGGAACTGGTTTCCTGAATTATAACGCTCTCCTGGGATCCTATCTCTACTCCTTGTTGTCTCAAAGCCTCCCGTGTTTCCCGTATTTTCTTGTCCATTATTATTAAATTTATATGCTAAACTTTTTAAATACTAAAATTTATCTAACTTTAAATTACTGTACAAATTTCACTATTGTTAATTGAAGCTTTTCAAATCCCCGGTTTAGTTTAATTAATTTATATAAAATCTTACAATCGTACTTTAAAATTTATTTTAATTTAATTCGCCCCTCTTAATCTCAGTTTATTTTGGTTTAATTTACGAGCCCCTCTTAATTTCAGTTTATTTGATTGTGTTTTAATTTACGAGCCCCTCTTAATTTCAGTTTATTGTGGTTTGATTTACGAGCCCCTTCGTTGGGTCGTCATATTATTTGCTGTAATACCCCTTTTAGTGGGTCGACCTATTAATTCTGTAATATCACGTGTCCTTACGTTGAGCGACCTATTTATTTTAATTGCTATAATACTAAATTAAATTATTGAACCACCATTTTAATCTTTCCTACAGCTTGTGATTATTTCCTCCTCCAGCTGTTTCTTAACGTTGCTATCAACTGGAGTTTATCATAAACAACTTTATCGACCAATGACAAAATTCAACAAGTTACCGCCTTTGCGGGTTATCTCTGCCCTACTTAATTTGTGGCTCCTCCTCTGTACTATTTCAATCTTATGACCTCGGCTAGCATATATTTGTAATTATAAAAATTCAGTAAGTTTGGATCCCATTTAATGAAACTAATGCTTTATGTACAGCTTTGACGTTATTTACAATACATTTTCAAATTAATTCACCTTTATAAATTTCATTTATCAACAACCATTTAATTTGTACTAAAACCCAAAGTCACCAAAGAAAACTCATTACCTTTACCAACAAATGTAGAATATTCTAAATCCGTTTTCTTATTATTATTTCAATACGTATTCAACCCTTTGTTGACTTGTTTACAAGCATATAATATTTAGCCAATTTGATATTAAAAATAAAATAAAATTCTTGTAGAAAACAGATGCCTTATAACTAACAATCTGACCTGGTTTTATCTTTTTACGACGACGCTTCCATTAAAATTAATCTTCCCAATTTTCGATTCCATTCAACTTATCACCATTATGGACCAACACCATTAATTATAATTTTATACTTTAATCATTCTTGCCATAGACTTCAAATTTGTAATTCGTTCACCCTATACTTCAAGATTATGTTCTTCTTTTCGCCTCGACATTTAAATTGTTTTATTGTAATCTTTCTTAACATCAAGCATTCTGGCCTATTTTCCTCAGACCTCGAAGCCCTATTATTTTTATGTCTTAGTTTACGATTAATTCATAAAAATAATCCTACTTACGTTTTAAACGGTAATTTTCATATACACACTCATTTATTTCACTTTGTACCACTTGTTACGTATTATTCAGTATTACTGGCAATGCACTTGGGCCTTCATTGAGTTCAAAACTGACTTTCTTATCGCGGTGCTTGCTAATATAATTTCGAATCCCCACTGCATCCGTGGTGTGGTCTAGAACCTGTCGTTTGCTTCGGACCAATCAAATAATTTCATTTCGAATATTTTCTGATGTAATGCTCTGCGTTCGTTCATAATGCCCACCTGCCTGCAGGTGTCTTCACTATCAACATGCTGTATTTTGATAGAATAGTCGCCTTTCCATAAACAACTGATGCAATTTTACTTTAAACTTTCATTGTTTACATGCGATTCACGCAATTTTAATCATTTCTCTTATCAAAATGGTTAGATCTTTATACGCATTATATTAGCTACATGAAACTCTATTTTCACATCCGTATTACTTAATCGTCTGAGACTCTTTTCTTAATGCGTGTCTAATTATACTTTATCATTTATACGCGTGCTTCCACTGAAAAATATTCTTATTCGCTTTACTTATATAACTGAACACTATCTACAGGGTATTTAATCTTTACCATCCGTTTAATACTCGTATTTCTCATTCCTACGCCAACTATGCGTCTTCCTATGTCTTTCCTGCGTCGCCCAAAACTATTTCTACTTTGTACACAGGGTGTTTCCTACTTACTATCTACTTCTATTTCTTACTTATTTCCTGAAATAACTACAATTTTCTGCTGCCTATTCTAATTACTCATTCTCTAGTGACCTTCACTATGTCGTGCACCCTTAAACAACCCCTTATCACAGCAATATATATATATATATAATAAGTCACAGGAGAATAGTACACTTAAAGTTATCGAAATATATGACAATTTTTGGTCACCAAAGAAAAACGTTCTCCCCAAGCGTCAAAAGGCCGTAATTCAAAGTTAAAGCTAATACTAACTATGTACATAAAGGAGTATGCATTTGCAGAATAAGCCCATGAAATATTTTATTTAGAATGTCTATATTGGTAATACTTTACCAGTACTATGGAAAGATGAACCAAGAAAATAACCGCAGACTTGGCAAGTATCACTAGAATGAACGGTATAAAATTTGTTCAAATACAGAAACCACACACTAAAATTTGTGGACCAATCCTAGATAGACTACGCGTTTCGTGACGTCGTGCGACAAGATTAGATTTAATTATATTTACCCCATAATGTATGAGGTAGCAAAATAAATAAATTCTCCCTGTACTGACTATAAATAGGCAGAAGCCTGTCGCGTAGACTACAAGGTTAAAGTAAAAGCGGTATTATTGGTAGGACTCACCAGATTGACGTATAAGGTGGATTCACTGCACTCATTAATAGGACGGACAACTGGACCCAGTGAATATCAATCATCTATACGAGGGTGAAACATCCTTATGTTATCTCAGGCATTACGCCCACGGAAGAAGTTGAAAAGCAAATATGAACGAATTAAGGAATGCACAAGTAAATTTACAATTTATAAACTGCAAATTAGCTTACCACATGAGAAGATTATCGCCCCAAAGACACTCACAGAGTCAACTTCCCCATGTGCAAATCCGACAGGAAACATCTATAGTAAGACCATGACAAACAAGGAATTTGCTTTTGTAGAAACATGAATATTATTCGTTATATAACTTTAGCAGTAGAGTATAATTGGGAATATGATACCCTCATTTCCTCCAGAATCCCTCATTTCCTCACTCATTTACATGTAAATTCCCATAAGGAGGAAATGAGGAGGAGGGATCCCTCATTTCCTCACACATCTGAACCAAATAATTTTCTTTGTCTAGCCAATGCATCTTTTGAGATAAACCTATCTTGTTTGGTATCAAACAATATTAGAATTTTCTCAGCTACCCAAATTTCTAGGAATTTTTTAGATTGCATCACCCCCAAGAGAGCTACCCCAATTTTAAGATCTTGTACCAAGATCAATTTCTAATCACCTCTCCTTTTCAACATCTAGAATCCTTTAACCAACAATAATAAGAACACAAAAGTTTAATAATTTATTTTATCCGATTTACAGTTTAATAAACTAATTACAATTTTTACAAAGTATAACATTATTTCCTGTGTTTAGTCGAATCCAAGTAGTTTAACCTGTAACAAAAAATAGAAATTAATGGGTTGTTTAAATAGCCCTGTAATAAAAAGAGATTAAAGTAAAAGAGAGGAAACGTGTTTTTCGGTCAATAAGACATATTGTTGTTAATCCAACAATATGTTTTACCGTCCGGCGAGACCACGTGGAGGTAAACACATATCGCCGGGAACAAAGGAATTATTAAGGATGGGGGAGGGTAGATATGCTTATAACTAACTTACATACTATATATATACGCTAAAATAAATACAAATATAAACAACTATCTAATATCCTTATGCCCCCATGCATATGTGGAAGTACTGCCAGGGATGACGTACCTTTTATCATCATCTGCCGATAAACTAATTTTATTAATTAATTGGGTGTACAAATCGTGTTTTTTACTCCGAATACATACCATGCTATGCATAAGGGCACCAGAATTATTATGCACAATGTCCTTAAAACTATCCACACTAATCCCAGCCACCACACACGCGATACCCCTTGATCTTTTTAATCGTGTCCTTCTCACTAATGATGCAATACGACTTGGCCTAGTCCCAACAAATTGTAACACCAAGTCGCCGTTGAACTCGTCTTTAAACTTGCCGGGGATCTTTTGTTCACAAGAGGCATATTGTATTTGTTGTCTCGAGGGTAGTCACTAGTGTCGAAATTGTTAATGTTTGCACTAATATCACTATACAAGTCTTTTGTTTCTATACTATACACTAAAGAGTCAGTGTCTGTGTAAAGTAGTGAGAGTTTGGCTCCATACAAATGTTTCATGGTGTTATAATGAAATTCATACATGAGGGTATTTGAAATATCTAAAACTGAAAAACCTGCATATATAGGCTTGTTGTACGTGACTTTTACCCTATCCATCTGTATAATAACCAAATCCTCTCCTAGCACTATACTACTGTTAAAGTTCGGGCGGGCGATAAGTCCACTCGCGCACAATTTTTGTCCATCGTGTCCCCACCGTGGTACGATCTTCACATCCACCCTCTTGTCGACATTCTCCATCGTTTTTCCAAAGACTGCGTTATTCATTAATTTAAAAAAGTCTTTTTCAAACGCATTTCTGGCAGATGTCCTAAGGGTGGTATTCAAATCGATGTAGGGCTTTAACCAAGGTGATTGGTCAAATTCCAATACTCGATGGATGCCGGTGAGTCTAAGACCATTACGTAGCGCCTGCTGCAGGTTTCTGTAATGTATAATGTAACGACTCTTGTTGAGCAACGTGGCGAGTAGCTTCGGAGTTTTGGAGGATGGTGTTGGGGGTACCATGGTTTGTGGACAAAACGGTAAATCGTTATGAAGACCGTGTAGGTCTTCTGGATACTCCAGATCTACTTCCAAGATGTACCCCTTGTCCCCTGTTACAGATATGTCATCGATGTGGGCTTTCAGGAGGTTAAGCTCTTTCTCTTTCAACCACCGGAATCCGCTTATCGGTAACGGTTGTGACATGGCCCATCCATACAAATTATTAGCATCGTAGTAAGCCAAGTATATGGAGGGTTTACTGGGAATGTAATTCTCCATATACTTATTATTGGCTTCGGCATACCGAGCGCTGCATTGGGTTAACCCACCGCGAATACCTTTTTTCACAAAGTGATGCATTTCTACATCGGTGAATAGATCCAGTTTAACCCCAGTATGTTTCAGCATGGCGTCCCAGCTTAGACTAGGTGCTGTCATATATTGGCAGGGATCCAAGTCGTAGGTTTTCAAGCACACACCCCGGAAATTTTCGAACACGTCAGCTAATAATAAAACGTCTGTTTTCAAATAAAGATCACTATATTCGCCGAGTGTGCATATGTGGAAGGCGTTCCATACATTCTGAGCGTGATCGTATTCAGACAACGAAATCACAGTATTCGTGAGATCATTATAGAAATCCTCTCGGGGTGGTCGACTTGACCTATTTAACGCTGAAGCGTCTGTCACATACCTGTACGCGAACACACCCTTTCTGCGTAGAAAAGAAAACTGTATGTCGTCGGGGAAACACTTCCTCATCTCAACAAACTGCTCGCATTCCAAATTTTTCACCAACTTGTCCAGGGACGATACCATGAAACGCAGGGAATCGATGAATCGCAGCTGTACTGTGGAATTGTTGGATTCATCATTATCTTCTTCTACGTCTGGTTCTTCGTCATATAACCTCACATACTTTGTGAACGATACGAACCGCTCCTTATTATTTGGGATCACTGTAACACGCTCCTTATCGCACCCCAACTCTTTCACAATAAAATGGGAATCATACCCACTTAAATTGTGGAATACGACCGGTATGAAATTTGGCATCCGGTATTGGATGTTGCATTGGCGATGTGCTGCGAAGCGGAATTTCCCTGTAAGATGGCAGTGATCCCTTACTCGATCGTCTCCCAATGGTTTCTTGCAGATGCCGCAATCGTCAACCATGTGGAATAACAATTCGTCTAAAGGCTCCAACGCTGTCATCGGAACGTTGGTTTTAAGGATTTTACCTAATCTGCGGGCTTCCTCCTTTAACTTTACCATAAAAACTTTAGCAGCTTCAGGCCCCCTGTACAATTCAAACTTATCCAGATTCTCATCGTAGGAGCATTTAATATAATAGGCAAAGCTGTATGGTTCGTGTTGGTGGGTGCTGTTAGTAAAGGAGCCGGAGGGATCCTGTGCTGCCGAAGAAATGGGCTTCAACACGCTTTCAAAGTCCGCGTACACAACAAACGGCACCCTCATTTGCTTGTGCACGTTCGTAAACTCGAGGATGTTGTTGAAGTGGTTGGGCATTTTTGTTGCAACGTGGTTGCAGTCGTGTTACGTATGGTTACTCAATTCTTCATCCGTTCGGAAAAAGACAAGACATCCATCGCAAACCCATTTATGCCCGTTATGCTTAGACAGCTGTTTTCTCACTAGCTTCCCCAAATCTTTGATCAAACAGTAATGTGTGTTATTCTCATTCTGGATGTAAAGGAGGTTGACATGCCGATCCCTCTTTCTTTTGGTGAAGTGAAGCGGTCCCACAATCGACTTGCCTTCTATACCGAAAACATTAACGCTTATAGCATTCTGCTCCTCGAACTTGGCTATGTCCTTTATGGGCATCGGGAACTGCACTCCTGCTACGTCGAGTACAGTCGAGTAGTGCGGGTAGCTAGACACTCTATCAGAGTGCTCATTAACGGGGCGAAGAGCTGCTACCACGCTCCAGGCAAAACATGCATTGTCTTGGTTCTGGACATTAGCCACCGCACACTTGTCTCGAATCCATTTGGGGAGCTCGATGTAGGACCCCCACGAAGAGGTTTATACTTGTTAATATTTATTTCTAGGTGCGAGACATCTTTCAAACTCCATCCTAAAATTTAAAAAATAAGAAAAAAATAATAATTTTTTCAAAACTAACCAGAATCTCGTTCTTGAAATTCGTCTGACTTAGCTGACATCCTTTCCACAAAGGAGTTGTATACCTCCCCCAGATCGCTGGATGAGGTGACCACAACATTTCGGGTGTTAAAAGATTTCACGTCCTCAACACCCTCTGCCGCAGCCATCTTGGTGTACCCACCAAACACCTCCAGGTTCACCTTTAGGGAGGTGTGGATTGCCCGCTGTTTCCCGACTAAGCTTACAAATCGTTCCCGTTGATTTTGCAAGAATTCCAACAGACCTAAAAAATACAAACTAAGCAAACACAAAATACTTATAAAATACATACTTGTAGAGTCGACATTATTAATTCTGTATGTAGCGATTCGACTTTTAAATGCGGTCGCTACAACCTCTACACACCCATCCAGGACACGGTTAGCATTAGCTTTGTGCTCGTTCGAGCGTTGGTGGGCTACCAAGTTGGTGACGTCCACATCGCACTCAACGCATCTTCGCAGTCTCTTGAGAGCAGGTCCCTCAGCTGTCGGTGCAGCAGGTCGTTTGATTCCGGATGGACCTGCAACTGGCATCACCACACCATGCTTGGTGTCCTTGTGACGCTTCAAGTTATCCTTACGGGTGAAGGATGCCGGGCACACTTCGCAAACAAAAAGGCCGGTGGATTTCGATGCTACGTCATGTTGTTGGAGCAGATGCCTCTTCAAATTATCACCCCTTGAGAAGACAGCCCCGCAGACGTTGCAGACAAAGGAAGACATTTTTCTATAAAGAAATTAAAAACTGGTTAAGAACTTTTTAACAGTTGTAACTAGCCGAAGACTAAACAGATACTGAATTATATTGCATTGCACGGTGCTTTTATACCCGGTTGGTATAATTAGATTGTTTACTTTCAAAGTAGGAGAAACCCAACGTCGTTTAACCTTGAGTAACATTCCAAACCAGTCTATTCACGTCGGTAAAAATCAATTAGCTAGTTTACTTTTAAATTAGGAGAAACCCAGCGTCGTTTAACCTTGAGTAACATTCCAAACTAGTCTATTCACGTCGGTAAAAATCAATTAGCTAGTTTACTTTTAAATTAGGAGAAACCCAGCGTCGTTTAACCTTGAGTAACATTCCAAACTAGTCTAATCACACCAGTAAAACCTAATATTCTTAACTAACCTTGAATCGGATTACAAACTAGTTCATGCCTGTCGGTGAAAATCAATTAGCTTCTTGCTTACGCACTACATGTATAATTATCCGAGAACAATTTACGCATGCGCAACAACAACCCTGAAACATTTAAAAGGATGATCTGCATAGCATCCTTCTCAGTCATCTAGGTGAAATCAGTGCAAAGCAATGGAGTCTGCAGGTGTTAATGATGCACAAGTTTCGTATACCGAAAATCTGATTAATAAGTTTACGTATAGTTTAAGTGAATTGGGTGAACACCCTCATAATGTGAAAATTGGGTTTGTTATAAACCAGACAATAAAACCCGTATTACGATTGGTGAGTAGCAAGAAATATTGTGGCATGTTCTGGAATTGACATACGAAAATTGGTTAGCATTTACAAATTTTCAAGGGGAATTTCAAATTCACCAATTCTCTCGTGACGTGCTAAACACTCGATTAAATGGTGCACCCGAAATGGAAGATCTACACATACAACTAGGAGCTCCGTTCTTTATCACTCTGTCGCCAGTGTATGGAACAACCGAGGACGAAACGTTCTAGTTAAAAATAATAATGGGTGATAGCTCGATAGTTATAAATGAATTAGAGTGCCGTAAACTATTCCATATGCGAGAGTTGTTTGAGTATCAACTTAAACAGTTGGAAAGTCGTGACTTCCCAGCATTATACAGCGAATTAGTAGGGTTTGTTGCTAATTCTAGTTTAAATGATGGCGATTGGTTTACTACTCTGACTGAAGGGGAGAAACGAATTAAAATCTTGATTGAAGGCGAAGTTCGAATTGGAAATATTTTATTCTACAACGAATTGAATCAGAGCACCCTAAATGCTTTGGAGCTAGTTATATGTTTTCCGGATATATTTGTGCGAGACGTGATACGTACAAGAACATTAGTGGAAATGTTTAGACGTTTAAATTTGTCGGAATCTGGAGATTCTGGTTATGGTGATAACTAGAAAGAGTATTTTTATAAAAGACAGCCCAAGAGACGAGGATGTAAATGTATTGTTATTGTAAATATATTGTAAATTTTTTGAAAAAGTATAAATAGACTCGTCGTTGTTTATTTATTTTAGTATAATTTGAGATTTTTTTGAGTAAACACATGATTATCTGTTCTGGAGAGGGTTTAATCAACAGCGCTATAAACAGGTTACCGTTTGAGCTGCATATTCCAGGTTATCAGTACTGCGGGCCTGGTACAAAGTTGGATGAGCGCTTAGCAAGAGGTGATCCTGGAATAAACGAATTGGATAAATTGTGTAAAGACCACGACATTGCATACTCCAAGTACCCTGACGATCTTCCAGCCAGACACCGAGCAGATAAAATTTTAGAAGAAGAGGCCTGGGGGGAGAGTTAAGTCTAAAAACGCAAAGTTTGGGGAAAAAGCCGCAGCTTGGTTTGTGACAAACGCTATGAAAGCGAAGAGAAAAATGGGTATGGGCTTAAAGAAGAAAATAAGTTTCAAAGGTGGATTTTTGAAGAAAATACGATCCGCAGTAGACCGAGTTGGTTCCGACAACTTGAAAAAGCTGTTAGATGTTGGTATTCTAATTGGTAAAAAAATCATAAAAGGAGCCGGTGGGAAAAGCAAAATTAAAGTCTCACGTATTATACCCGTTCCACAGAAAGGAGGTTTTCTACCATTGATTCCGATATTCGCTGGACTAAGTGCCCTAGGGGCCCTAACAGGTGGTGCTGCGGGGATAGCTAAAGCAGTAAATGATGTCAAGACAGCCAACGAACAGCTTAAGGAGAGCGAATGACACAACAGATCTATGGAAGCCATTACTGTTGGGAAAAAAGGAAATGGAATGTTTCTAAAACCATACAAAAAAGGCACAGCATTATTCTTGAAACCGTACAAACAGGGGCGTGGCATTTGTAAAAAAATATCAAAAAACTAAGCAAGTTACCTCGAAGAGCTCTCACCGATGTAGATATAAGGAAACGCGCATCTAACATTCCTCATTTTCGCAACGTCTTTTCTAGAGATCAGTTACATAAGATTAGACCGCATGTCAACGAATCGGGAGTGATTAATTTGGATACCACCAAAGGTTCGGGTACACATTGGGTGGGGTACCGAAAACGTGGAAATAGCGTGTATTACTACGACTCGTTTGGAGACTTGAGACCGCCGGAAGAAGTAAAGAGATATTTTCGAGGTTGTAAAATTTACTACAACAGTGCACCGGAGCAGACTTACAACACATACAATTGTGGACATTTAGTGTTAAAGTTTCTTAGTGACAATGGCTAAAACAGTGAGCGTGTTCGGGTATGGTAATGTCATATCGACTGGATCCATTTACCCACCAATTAAATTGAAACAAGACGGTGAATATGCTTTGGGTCTAGTGGGACTGTACACTTGTAACACTGTGCAAAACATACATCCAGGAAACAATAACTTATACTTTAACGATCCAGAGCATCGCAGAATAACTATTGAACCTGGATCATACGAATTAGAAGAAATAAATGCATATATACAGGATGTTTTCAAAAAATGGTTCAGTCAGAAGCCGGACATCAACGAGAACATTGAAAAATATTTTAAACTGAGTGCCAACAATAATACATTAAAGTGTTCTATACGAAGCAGTATACCAATTGATTTTGGGGCAAACCGTAAAAACAATATTGGAAGCATCTTGGGGTTTACCAACCGCAAATTGGCTGCAGATACCGTACATATCGCTAATCAGCAAGTGAACATAATATCGGTCTCAAACATTTTGTGGAAACCAATATCACCAGCGGATCGTTCAGAAACAATTTTCTTACCCACAGCATATTCGAATTCAGTCTATCTGTACCACCCGGGTATAATCTGGAAAAGGAACCTAACCACGTCATATATTATCCGCTGAGCGTGACAGAAATTAATAATATTACAATCAGACTAGTCGTTCATTTGGGTGAATTGGTAAACTTTTCACCGGAAACATACACCTGTGTGAGACTGGAAATAAAAAGTAACTGAAAATGCCTATCGATTTTGTATATAAAGCACGCTACAACACCCCCAGACGATTAGAAGTGAATACGACGTCAAAGCGTCAAGTTGTCGAGAGACTTACAGCAGAAGAAATACGTTTCTTAAAATCTTTGGGGTTAGAAGTTATAAATGATGGGAGGCAGAAGTAAACGCAGCTTAGATCTCCACGGTGATGAAAACGTTAAACTTGGAAGGCTTAAGTATGAGGACGTGCCCAAATTGGATGTGTTTGGAGGTTATAAATTAGACGAAACCATAATAAAGGAAGATTATTATACATATCTTCCCTTTACATTGAATGCAGAAAACAACGATCGAATTTCAATTGAAATCCAGAGCAGTGATAACATCACATACCCCATGAAAGTTTCATATTTATAAAGGGTACCTATAAACCTACGGAAACATTAAGGAAGCGTCAACAACTGTAGACCCGATTAGAGCAGCAGAACCAGACCCTAAAGCTTACGAGTTTACTAGAAATGCACCATATTTTCTGTTTGAGGAAATTCAATACAAATTGGGTAATAATCAAATAATAGATGTCTGTCGAATCCCTGGAATTACAAGAACTATTAAGGTTTAGTATCCATGGAAGAATCAGAAACAAAATCTATTACACATACCGGGTGGAAGCCGATACCATATTCCAAGATGGACGGTTTAGTTGGCTATACCGCTAAAAACCATTTTGGGTTTTTGAAGATTACAAGAAAACTATCGTCAACATGCCTCAAGAGCTGATTTTAATCAGATCCAAGTCGGACGTAAATTGCTACAAGTCGATTGGAAATACAGTAACATTCAAAATACAACGTATTTCATGGGAGGTTCCGCATATAACATTAAGCGACTTCGCCAAGGCGTCGCTGCTTTCGGAAATGCAAAATCAATCATCTATAATGGTTGCATTCAGAAAATGGGAACTACACGAATTACCGTCTCTAGCACAATCAAAGTCACAAGTATGGAGAATTAAAGTATCGAACGAAACAGAGAAGGCTCGGTGGATATTACTGGCGCTGCAAAATGGGAAGTACGACAGGAAAGAAGAAAATGCTACAAGCTTTACGAATGCCAACATAACCAATGTCAAAGTGTTTTAAACTCTCAGATGTTCCCTCAAGGTCGATTAAATTTGGATTTCGAGCAGAATGACTACTTGCCAGCGTACCTGTCTTATGCATCTTTTATGGAAAAATACTACCCGAACAAATCGTCAAATAAATGTTTAATGGACTACAACAGGTTTAAGGAATCACCTGTCATTGTAATAGACTGTCGTCATCAATTTGAAAGCATCAAGGATGCAACGGTTGATGTAAGAATGGAATTAGAAGCTTCAAGAAATTTTGAATCATCGATGAAGGCTTATGCTTTAATTATACATGACTCTATGTTTGAATATAATCCGTTTACGGAAATTGTTAATAGATTTATTCACAATTAAATATTTTGTATATATTTTTTAATAAAATAGTATAAAGTCTATGTTGTTTTAATATTAATAAGATTTTTTGGTGATCCAAGACAGTTTCTCACGTACTCCGGTGTACACCTAAGCACGCCTGTGCCCATGCGCACCCTGCGCGTGCGCACCCTGCCCATGCGCACCCCTGCGCGTGCGCACCCTGCCCATGCGCACCCTGCGCGTGCACACCCTGCCCATGCGCGCCCTTGCGCGTACACCCTGCCATGCTGGTATATAAGGAATATTATTTTCAATTTGAATCAGTTTAAACTTATATTTGAAAGATGTACACCAAGGAATCTTTAGAGAAAGCAGTTAGTGAAATACAAAAGGGTATAAGTGTTAACTCTACAAGTAGGTTATATGGTATACCCAGAAGAACGTTAAGCAGGCATTTGGATCTCCGTAAACCTCAAAAGAAGAATGGTGCTCCTAGGTCGGAAAATGTGACAGACACGGGTGATGCTATACAAGAAGTTAAAATACCTATACAGAATTATGATAACTTTGCTATTGCTAGTGCAAGAGAGGATAGTAAACATGGTTCATTGTTCCCGTCTAACATACGAGCTATCTTCGCGGAACCATCGAGTTGTGGGAAGACTAACGCTTTAATATCGCTGATCCTGCACGAGAACGGTCTTAGATTCCAAAATGTGTATGTATTTTCGAAAAGTTTATATCAACCGAAATACGAATTGTTAAGAAACGTTTTTACACCATTAAAAGAAGAAATTGGGTACCATGAGTTTGAAAATTACGATGATTTGATTGAACCCAGAGATACCAAAGAAGATTCAATTATGGTTTTCGATGATATACCTGTAAACGAGCAAAGTAAAATCACTCAATTTTTCTCGTTCGGCCGTCATAAAGCAATAGATTCGTTCTATCTATGTCAAACTTACGCTAGTGCCTTAAAACATAGACTCAGAGATAACACCAATGTAATCGCATTATGGAAACAGGATGATACAAACCTTCGCCATATCTTTTCGGATCATATAAGTGGTGACATGACATATCCGAAATTTAAAGAAATGTGTTTATAGTGTTGGGGTGACTCAAAACATAATTTTATAACTGTTGTGAAAGATTTTGATTTGGATAAGGGGCGGTATCGGAAGAATTTCGACGAGTATATAAATATTTGACATTATTCAAAAAAAGTTAGTTCTCATCCAAAGTTTCATGATGACGGACGTTAACAATTTTATTGCGAATAAACGCAGTCTTCATCTTATGCAGGATGCTGTACGAAAAAAGTTTGTAGCGTACAAAAAGGGTGACGCTACATCTCAGCAAAAATTCAAAGAGGTGCACAAACAATTGATCGATCCACTGCAAATAACCGCTTCCCAGTTGCAATCGATCACCGAAAAAATCCCCATACCTACAACAAAGGTTAAAGTCGAAAACATGGACGTACCTATAAAGAAAATTAAGCAACTCGTTCCAGAAGAACCGTTCCATCTTTACTATGCAGATGTGTTAGCTAGAGACGAAGACGAAAATATTGACAAATCAATTTATGGAGTAAAGTATAATGCGGAAACCGACTCATGGAATTTGTGGAAAAGTGTATTGATAATTAACCCGGAAACTAGCGATATAACATTAAATAATGTGATATATCCAGGTACGAGGGGTTTATACAATCTGCTGGTTTACAAAGACATCAGCCCCGAAGATTTCAATTTGCATGAAGATTTGCCGAATTACTTGGAAATGATCAAATCTGCGTCGATTTTGAGAAGAAAGTTTAACCCATTTGCGGTGCACGATTTAAGCGGGTTCCTACAAATAACAAAAGTTTAACAAATATGTGCAAAATATCTCACAGAATTTCAGAGGAATCCCGAAAGAAAACAGCCAAAGAGAAGAAAACAGTCTAAGGGAGCGGGTTTAGGCTTTTCTAATCGGTTTTACAAAAGTTTAAATTCAAAGCCGGTGCAATATGTCTACTGGAATAATGTACATGAACTTGTGGATCGGCTGAGATTGTTGAACGCATCCAACCGAGCTGGAAATACAAGCGAGGAAAACATTAACGAGATGGTGTCCATAATAGAAGAGTTGAGAGAAGAAGGTATAATACAGTGAGCTCAGTAAATAATTACACAGTTTTAAAATGCCTATCGATCGCTTCGGACGTTCAGAGCGTAAAGATGCTGATATTCGACGCGGTCCTCCAGGCCGAGGATTTGTGCTAACGTTGGATGGTGATGGGTACGATATGCAGCAAAGAAGGTTAGTGAATTCATCAGACCCGAAAGAAGATAGTGATTGTGTTAATCAGAGGAGTACTATAGTATTCAAGTCTGGAGAAGAAACAATTAGTTTTCGTAAAAGAAGGTTAGTTGATGTAATGGACCCTAAAGACGATAGTGATTGTGTTAATCAGAGAAGCACTATAGTATTCAAGTCTGGAGAAGAAACAATTAGTTTTCGTAAAAGAAGGCTAGTGGATGTAATGGATCCTAAAGAAGATAGTGATTGCGTTAATAAGAAATCTGTAATCAAGCTCGTGAATCAAGCCTTTTCATACTGTCTAAAAGTTCTGATGATATACAACGTAAAGATAAAGCCTTCAATGCAAGAAACCAGCGTATCGCAATGCTCGCTCAACCAGTTGAGCCATCTGATGCAGTTAATAAACAGTATGTAAATGAAAAATTGGATAAGCTTGTATCTGACTTTAAAACGTTTATACAGTTTTTATTAATTTGACTGCAACTTCTGAGACAAATGAGAAGGAGCTCGGTCTTGCAATAGCATCAATTTACGAAGCGTCACCAGCAGCTATAAAAACAAATACTACAAACCAAAGCTTCAGTTTATGTCAAAGGTGCAATTGGATAAAGATAACCCTATTAGTTTAGCAACAGTGTTAAGAAAATGAGTAAAGAAATCATCGTTAAGGAATTATTTAAACCTGCAAGAAAAAATTTTCAGCGTCGTCATACAAATCTGAAACATGTGAAACGTGATCTTATCCAATCGGACTTGTGCGAAATGCAGCCTTACTCGCGTGTGAACAATGGGTACAGATATATTATAATAGCAGTGGACTGTTTCACAAAATATGCTTTAGCTGAACCCTTAAAAAATAAAACCGGATCAGAAGCCGCAAATGCTATGAAAAAAATATTGGACAAAATGCTGCAAGGAGAAAATAACGTAAAAATCAATCTACAAACGGATTTTGGGAAAGAGTACTACAACCGCTGGTTTAAAAATCTTATGCAAAAATATAAGATAAACCATTACTCTACGTATTCCGCAATCAAAGCTAGCATGGTTGAGCGGTTGATTAGAACAATCAAAAACAAATTGTACAGAAGATTTTACTTGCAAGGCAGTCATAAATGGGTGAATATTTTGCCTAAGGTTATGGAAGAATACAATAATACACCGCATCGGGCTATTAACATGACGCCTATGGAGGCAGAAGAACATCTGGAAAGAATAAAACTTTACACCGCTAACAGCGTTTCTAAAAGTCGCAAGAAGTTGTATAAGGTTGGAGACATTGTGCGTATATCAAAATATAAAGCAGTATTCGATCGAGGATTTCACCCAAACTGGAGTACAGAACTATTCAAAATTGTTAAAGTACAACAAACGAGACCGACAACCTATCTGCTACAAGATTTGGAAGGTCGACCAATTCTAGGTGCTTTTTACGGTGATGAAATTCAGCTCACAGCAGCACCCGACACGTACTTAGTGGAAAAAGTTTTACGGAAACGGAAGCACGGGCACGAATTATTAGTGTCGTGGTTGGGGGATGGTAAAAGTTGGATTAAGAAAACAGACTTGCTTTAGTATCATCCAGATAATTACCTGGATGAAAAAATCATAAAGGAGGGAGTAAAGTCCCTTAACTGGATATATAGGAGAGATTTGCTTAGAACCCCATTCCCATCTGTGATTTGAAGCAGGAAGCATGTGTTTCATAATCGATTTACAAGGATATCAATACAAAACTAGTGATTTCTATTGCAAGGAGATTGCCATTTTGGATGTAGCGAATAATGTAATATGGCATGAGATACTGGACATGGCTGTGAGTATAACACCCTAAGTGATGATTTCAAAAAGCAAGTTCGGTGGTTAAAGCAAAGAATCCATGGGCTTAGCTGGGATGGACAGTCCACAAGTGGATATACAAATGTAGGCGATTTGCTGAAAGAAGTCATACCTCCCGATGCTACTGTCTATGTTAAAGGCGAACAGAAAAGACAGTTACTATCAAAATATTTATCAAACAACATTTTAAACATGGAAAGTGTATTTTCACTTCCAAGGCTCAAAGAATTAAGAAGATTCGGTGATAGGTACAATCACTGTTTAAACCATTGTTTGAATAATTTAAGCTGTTCTAAAGAAAACGTATTGCTATTGAGGCCTTTTGTTAATGTATTAAATTTTAATAAAATATTTTGTGAGAATTGTTTTTATTCAAGCTAAAAGTATACCTTTAAAATTTGGAAAAATATATCTGTAAAACAGCGCATTACTTTGGAAAAATTAATGTTTTAAAATACAAATAAGAACCAATAATAAAATACATAATAATTGGTGTTTGCAAATAAATTCAGTTCTACTTTAATAATATTTTAATAATACTTACCCTTAAACCTTCAAAACTTTCCACAAAAGAACTACACGAAACGATTGTTTAAAATTTCGAGGGGCTTTAACACAAAAGCGTTCGAAACTAATAGAATTCTACTAACCAGGCTGCGTTATATACGTTTGAAATCCGTTAATTATACTACTAAATGACGTTTGTATTTTCCCCAATCGAGGCCAAAATAGAGCGCTCATTGTATGATTAATAAACCCTCCAGCAATTATAGGTGAATTTTCTAATGGGTGGCATTGAGCATATCTATTGTATTTTTCAAATCACATAGCTGCTAATTAATAAAAAGAAAGGCTACTTTCACTATACGTCACATAATTGTAAAGCAATTAGTTTGTCCTCTATGCTACTTTCACTATACGTCACATAATTGTAAAGCGATTAGTTTGTCCTTGTCTATGTATTTTCCAACAATTTAGCATTGTGCATCTAATTATGTTAAAACCAGAAAAATTTTAAGTCATGGGTTTTTGCGACATTCTGAGAAAAGCACATTACTGTTTGAAAAAAATGGTTTTAAATATTAAACACTTTTGGCTTATAAAGAACTCATTTCTAAAATCTCCACGGTTTTTGATTTTTGGTTTAAGCATATGTCATAGACGAGCAAAAATTTTAAAGAGGTTTGGAACTTTAAAGGGGTAACTTTGTAAGGAGTAGTCCGATTTTAAATCTGTTTGCAGATTCAGATTCTGCGTAAAATTCTAAGCTAATTTAATGTATCGCATGACTAAAAAAAATTATAAGAACGCTCAAAAGTCGCTATAGGTAAGAAATCTTAAAATGGGGGTAGCTCTCTTGGGGGTGATGCAATCTAAAAAATTCCTAGAAATTTGGGTAGCTGAGAAAATTCTAATATTGATTGATACCAAACAAGATAGGTTTATCTCAAAAGATGCATTGGCTAGACAAAGAAAATTATTTGGTTCAGATGTGTGAGGAAATGAGGGATCCCTCCTCCTCATTTCCTCCTTATGGGAATTTACATGTAAATGAGTGAGGAAATGAGGGATTCTGGAGGAAATGAGGGTATCATATTCCCAATTATACTCTACTTTTAGCGCATGAATGAAAATGTTCTTTCATCACAAGCAAAGTCTAATTCAATCCGTTATCAAAACAGGTGTGTGTAGAATTCGTAGCAAGTCTTTAACAATTGATAAAGCCAATCAACATTTCGAAGAGTAGAATGCAATCACGTAACGTAAGTAAACCAATTCAAAGTATATTAATACAGCCTTTTATTAAACAAGATACGGACTACAATCAAATTTAACAAACTTTCAAATTCGCTTTGAACAACTAGTTGAAGTACACAATCTCTATAGTAACGTGTCATATACGATGTCGTATTTAAATATAAAGAGCGAAATCTATACAGAATAGATACTTGAATAAGGTACTGTACAAACACCACGCGTTTGGCGGCGGCACGTAACAACTTAGTGGTTGAAATACGTATTTAAAGATTCCAAAAATATTATTCAGGTAAAGGGAATTTTACTTTTGGCTTCAATAATAACTCATGCGATATTGTATAATGTATATGAATGAAAATAAATACAATACATTGTATGAATAATAAAAAAATAACAGAAATAGTAATTCGTCAAATTCCATTATTACGTTTGATATTTTTCGAAGCTTTTTACTTTTTCTAACAGTTGCTTGTCTTCGTTTATAAGTTCCCAAAATTGGTCGCGGGTTACTTTTACTTTCATTACGCTTTCCATAGTACTAATTTTTAGATGTGATTTCTCCTTGGTCCGGTATTGGCCTGCGATGCTGAATAATCGCTCGCATTCGCCGTTTGTCCCAGGTAGAGTGAAAATAAATGCTGCCAACTTTTCTAAAAGCAGCGGTTTCAATTCTTTATTTGCTTTATTTTCCAAAATAGCTATCCATCTGTCAATTATAGGTGATAGGTACAGATTCCTGTTCTAATTTTTCTAAATTTAAGTCTAAGCTGGTTTTTATACAACAGTAAGAATCAAATATGTCATTGTCATTTATGGTAGGCATTGGTAGTGACTTAGTAGCATTAAAAAAGAACATATAAGATTCCATAAATTCTTGATATAAGAATTTCTTCTTGAGCAAAAGTGGTATCATGTTCTTGGCATCATTGCAAAATATGTTCCACCAAGATTCTAAATACGCTGTTATTGCGGTATAAAATCCCACCACTACTGAAATTACATTATGTCTATCTATTAATCTTTCCGTTTCAAGTTTTTTTAAAAGATTTTCCGCCGTGAATGGTATGAAAAAATTTTCAAGAGTGTTTCTATATTTAGATAGCAAGTTATAGAATTCGGTTGATACTTCCACTGTACTTATATTCTGTCCTTCAATCACTTGCACAGTTTCATGAAATAAATGAAATAGAGGTTCAAGGAAGGGCAACCAAAATTCAGAAGGTTAAGCCACAAAAAAATTAGTAACAGCAAGTGGTGAATTTTCATCGCAATATATGGTTTCAAAGATTCAAACATTGTAAGTATTCTGTGGATACATGGTGATAAAGACAGTCATCTTGTTTTAGAATGTGAGAGTACCATTTTAAATTGGCAACCAATAAAGTTACAAAACTCTTTCAATGTTTCTGTTCGAACAGTAAATAATTAAAATGGTGGTAAATTTTAAAAGTAATATTTTCGATATCTATTGGAATTATCTTCGACGTTGCAGCAGAAAGTGCATCGTGTACTATATGAGCAGCACATCCTATAGTTTCTAATTTACTGCCCAACTAGGAAATTACTACCACCGGAATTAGCAATTCGATTAAAAAAGTTTTAACGGATATCGCCACTACCACGCAACTACCACCCAATACAACACGATTTTCAACCCCCATCCCCCTTAGGTGGTTGGTTTATATAAAACTCACTACCACAGAAACTACCAATCCGATTAAAAAAATTTCAACGGATATCGCTACTACCACGCAACTTCCACCCAACACAACATGATTTCAACACCCCCCTCCCCTAGAGAGTTGGTTTATATAAAACTCACTACCACAGAAACTACCAATACGATTAAAAAAAAAATCAACGGATATCGCTACTACTATCCAACACAACACGATTTTCAACCCCCCTCCCCCTTAGGGGGTTGGTTTATATAAAACCCACTACCACAGAAACTACTAATCCGATTAAAAAAATTTCAACCGATATCGCTACCACCACGCAACTACCACCCAACACAACACGATTGTCAACAACCCACCCCCTTAGGGGGTTGGTTTATATAAAACTCACTACCACAGAAACTACCAATCCGATTAAAAAAATTTCAACGGATATCGCTGCCACCACGCAACTACCACCCAACACAACACGATGTTCAACCCCCCCCTTAAGGAGTTGGTTTATATAAAACTCATTACCACAGAACCTACCAATCCGATTTGGCTTCCTAGGTAGCATAAATCCTTAACCTCTTGTAAGTTCGTGTTACATACTTCTATTCTTGTTTTTGATTTATTTTCCCCACCTTTGCATACTAGAACTTTAGTTTCAGTTTTGTTAATTTTCATACCGTATCTCTCTGTTAGAACCGTTTCCATTTCATTAAGAGCAGCTTCTAACTCTTCCTTGCTAGACGCTAATACCGCTATATCATCTGCAAATCTAAACATATCAATTTTTTGTCCCTGCATAGTAATTCCAAATGTCTTCCTGCATTTGACAGTATTCATTGCCTCTTCTGTATACAAGTTAAAAATTAATGGGGGTTAGGGCACATTCCTGTCTCACCCCTTTCATAATGTTTACTTCTCGACGTTCCTGCTCTAATTCTATTACTGCTGTTTGCTCTTTGTATAAGCTATGTACTATTCGTCTATCCCTATAACTCGGAAACTACCAATCCGATTAAAAAAATTTCAACGGATATCGCTGCCACCACGCAACTACCACCTAACACAACACGATTTTTAACCCCCTTAAGGAGTTGGTTTATATAAAACTGACTACCACAGAAACTACCAATCCGATTAAAAAAGTTTCAACGGATATCGCTACTACCACGCAAGTACCAACCAACACAACACAATTATCAACCCCTCTCTACCCTTAGGGGGTTGGTTTATAAAAAACTCAGCACCACAGAAATTACCAATCCAATTTAAAAGAATTCAACGGATATTGCTACTACCACGCAACTACCACCCAACACAACACAATTATCAACCCCCTCTCCCCCCTTATAAGGTTGGTTTATATAAAACTCACAACCACAGAAACTACTAATCCGATTAAAAAAATTGCAACGGATATCGCTACTACCACGCAACTATCACCCAACACAACACAATTATCAACTCGCCCCCCTAGGTAGTTGGTTTATATAAAACTCACTACCACAGAAACTACCAATCCCATTAAAAAAATTTCAACGGATATCACTACCACTACGCAACTACCACCTAACACAAAACAATTTTTAACTTCCCCTCTCCTCTAAGGAGGTTGGTTTATATAAAACTCACTACCACAGAAACTACCAATTCGATTAAAAAAATTAAGGGATATCGCTACTACCACACAAAACAATTAAATTTGAAAAGAGAAGAACCAAGATATTAGTCACCTGCTCAGAGTATTGAACTATCGGATATGAATATTTCTTTTTTATAGAGGTATCGAGAATATCCGCCGACACAGGAGAAGCGTTTTCAATGCTGCTCCTGAAACAGGATTCAGAGCATCTGGAGCATGCATGCTTATGCGAATAAACACACATGTCCACGAAGCAACCATAACCTGAATAAAATCCTTTACTCTTTGTTATATTTTGTATCGTTTATTGTCATAACTTATAATTTAGTACATGTGATTAGCTTACGTCTACACTTCATGATTAACTACTAAGAACTGCCAGCCGCCTGTATTGGACTCGCGCTCCCTACTCTTCTATATACGAGTGCCTCTAATGGCAGCGGACCTTACTACTCACTATTACTACAACAGGTCGTGACCTATGGGGCAAATTGGCAAAACCAATTGTCATCGTGTTCTATATATGCGGCGCTACCAGTCTACGCTGTTTCAAGAAATCAGAGTACATTTTCCAATGACTGCTGCTTTAATGGCATTGAGTAATTTTTTATAGAAACTAATGAAGAATGGTAGGTTTTTGTTATTTCGGACATTTGCGAGGCTATTTTTATGTGGATTTTGTTAAAAAAAAATTCTGGATAGTCCGCATAAAAGAGTTCTCGGTTAAATTGATAAGTGCTATAAAGTGGAATTAAAAAAATATTCTCCATGTCTTTTAAAATATTGTCCTTGATTTGTTTTCGGTATGGTAGTAAGGTATCATTTTTTAGCACATGTAAAGATTTTAAGAATTGCGAAAAAAGTATTTCAGCAAACATGCAACAGTAAATGCCGCAATCATAGTCATTTATTTGTTGCGGTATATCAGTAAGAGTATGTAATGTCCAATCTTTCAAGTTGAAATCTTTGTTTTGGATGCGGAAATAAGCCCCATAAAGTTGAAAAAGTAGCAAAGCAGCATCTACATCAACACTATTACCTAAACTATTCAAATTTAAAATAATTTTGTATCGTTTAAGAACAATAAATAATGTGCAATGGCCGCGTCTTATTAACGGAAAAAGAACAATATCCTTATCGGAAATTTTTATCTTAACATATATCGAAGACCATTTTCAAAAGTCGTATCCATTTCTAAATAGCTCAAAACTATTGCTTCCGATGGAAAAATCGTTTGTGATGAAAAACGATGTTGGTGGTCCTTATGGAGTACAGCAAAATAAACGTTTAATATTGAATCATTAGTAAAACCAGTCAATGTCGCTCTCATTGCTTGCAGGCAGCAAGTACTGCAAGTCGGAAGGATAAATGGATCTGCCATAAATACAAAACTCTCTATTTTTATGAACTTTTTCTGTAAATGTGCTCCAGATATCACATTCTTGTTTATCAAATTCAATTATTTTATTGTGCCGTTTACGAAACTTATAACGTAGTTCTTTAGTGACTGGAGTTGAAAAAAGAGCAGGCGTGAAGTTGATCAAACTAGTCTCGGTTACAGTAGTTGCTGGCAAAATGTTTAAAATGGGTTCGTAATATTTACTTTTAACCAACCCGTTTTCTAATAACGTAGGGACTAGAAATGTAGTTTGGCCTTCATCCGCTTTAAGTACACCTTCTTTAGCGCCTTCTACAACCAATATGTTTCGAGGCTTTTTCCTGCCGCTTTTAAAACCCCGCTTTTTTCGAAGAAATTTAGATAATTTTAAAAAGTGCTGTTGTTGATTATTGTTGCGAGCTACTATTAGGCAACCCGTCAAACACACAAGCGCTGTAGGCTCTGCATAGTCTTCAGGATTCGAGAATTCTTCTAGCAATCAAACACACAAAACGCCGCCAGCACTGTTTATTCTCAATAGACCGGGAAGCTTCTCGTAATTACTAGAGGGTGAGTCATATCTTTAACTCAGAGTATATATAAGACCGCTAATAAATGCAAGGGTCAATCTATACTAGAATGTCTAATATAAATTACATCGTTGTAAAGTAATAGTGGTTGAGCTTTTGGAAGTTCAAGTGTATACATAAATGTTATATGCTGTGTCTAATGTACATGCAGCTTGTAGTATACGTAAATAGACAAAGTGTATAATAAATAAATAGTTGTGTTAGTGTTGTTAATGGACCAATCCTAAATAAGTTAGTTTAAGAAGATATTAGTGCTTGTAAATTCATAAGTGTGATAGTGCTTCATCGTTAATTGGACTAAAACATCTATAAATAAGGAATATACTGTTAATTAGACTTGTGAACAGTGAGTAATAAAGACTCTGGTTATTACTTGTTTTAAATTAAAGAAACGCGGTAGCAGTAGCCCACTACATTATCAATTCCAATTGCCATCATTGCAGCAGTGATATGATGACATTGCTTTCCAATTTTACAGGTACAATTCTTTTTTGGATATAAGGTAACCATGTATTTTTGATTTTCTGAAGATATTATAAAAACTTGCTCATCTGGTATGAGTTTTACATTATTGTTAAGAAGTAACATTTTAACTAAGGCAAAATTTGTAAAAGGCTTTTCTGCAATCGGTTCTTCTTTTTTAGGTGAAATAGCAAAATCTCTATTTTCACATATATAAGGCAATTTATCAAGTGAAAGATGCGTTGTTGGATATACAACTGTTGTTGAATCTTGGATAAGATGTTGGTACTCCGCTTCCAAGTAATAATTCACTGTGTTACACAATCCTCTAATTATTTCCTTGCGATAGTACAAGTCTAGCTGGTACAATGGCAAAACTAGTACGTGCACTAGAACTTCTTTTCTCTCAATAAGTCTCTTAAGGACCGCATTAAAACTTTCCGCCGGATTAATAGTAATGCCGCTACCCGGAGTGTAAATATTATGAGAAATGAGCTTCCATTTACCACTTTGCAAAACAGCTTGCTGGAGGTGCTTATTATAATATTTTGTAAACTGTTCAGACTACTGTTTTTTCATTTGTTCCAGTAGTAACAAATATTCTTGTTCTGAATTGGAGTCCAACAGATTCCAAACATGTTTTTTGTATACAATTTCATCTCCATCAGAATGTTTAT
The DNA here is from genome assembly GCA_036346225.1 of Platerodrilus igneus. Classification (NCBI taxonomy): domain Eukaryota; kingdom Metazoa; phylum Arthropoda; class Insecta; order Coleoptera; family Lycidae; genus Platerodrilus; species Platerodrilus igneus. The sequence goes on from JARFIW010001381.1 coordinate 9,933,039, forward strand.
GGGTTGTGACCCAATGCTCTACATCCCTCTGAATGTGATTCCAACAAAAAAATAGGGGCTATCTGGAAACGTTTTCTTAATCGCTGCTATTATATCTCTATCAGTCACAAAAATTTTGTCTTTTAAGGAGTCCCCTAACACCAATTTCACACTTTCCATAAAATTTAAATGGACTTTTTCCTTTTTAGTATGATGGATTAAGTAAATTAAAGGTATAACAGGTTCGCTACTAAAGATTAAATGTCTGTAAGTAAGAGGTGAAATATAGAAGTCGCCAATATTGAATGTTGTATCATAATTGATAACTACACTGTAGAATTTATCAATTTTTTGAAACAATTGAATCGAATCCTTACTGTATAAAACACAAGAAAATTCTGGAAGAAGTCTTAAATCGACAACAAATCCATTTAGCTCTTCACCCAGAATAAATAAAGCGTATATGTCATCTCTAGAATTTAATTTTTTTGCCTTTCATTGCCAACTGAATTACAAACCTGCTTATGGTCACGAGGCAATAATATTGGTGCAACTGCTGGATGAATATCCCCAATTGCTAAAGATTTATAGGTTTTATGAGGATCCATGTGTAAGTTTTGCTTTTGTTTATCCAATTGACTTTTTGCAGTCATCAAGTGCATTCAGTGCATGTTGTGTCTTCTATTACCATGAGGATAACTTGGCAAGTTATTAAAGCACCCAACATAGTGCGCCAAAGTTGTTTCTGAATACAGCTTTCCGTTGTCGTATAAAATAATACCTCGCTTTTTAAAATTAATTTCACCTCTATGCTCAAAATAATGACAAGTAATAAGTGGAGTTGAACGTGGTAAATGTTTGATTCCAGTGCATTTCCAACTGTATTGATCGCTTTTCCAGCTTTCCAATTTTCATTTCGAATTAGAAAAATTTCTCCTGGTTGTGGTTTAATTGGTATTGCACTGTAAATTATAATTGGATAAGCAACACATTGTTAAGAATAAAAATTGATAAGTTTACTTACATCTACTATTTTTGGTGTCTATAAAGGTAGCACGATATACGGTTTGTTTTGTAATCAAAAAATTTTTAAGTAAAAGAAAACAAGAAAAATAAAGATGCGTGAAGTTAGACGCACTACAGGCTACTAGAATTAATATGAATTCTTACGAAGAATATAAAACGAAGACTTGTTTGCCAGGTAGACGCAAAATTACGCCTGTGAAGTTGGCCCCGCTCATGCAAGATTTTAAAATTTAGTCGCTGCATATCGTTTGTTTAGCGTTTGTTTAAGTTTGTTTTACCATTTTCGACGTTTATTTAGGCCTGCAGATGCGCGGAATTTGAAAAAAATAAATTGGATAGAGCCAAATTCGCACCAACCGCGTTCATGTAAGATTTAAAAATTTTATCATGGCAAATCGTTTGTTTAGAATTGTTTTGCCATTTTCGACGTGTTTAAAACTATAGATGTATGGATTTTTAAAAATTAAATTGCATGGTGCCATATTCGCACCAACTCCGTCCTTGCGAGGTTTTGAAATATTGTCATTGCAAAATAGTGAAACAATTCTAAACAAACGATTTGAAATGACAAAATTTTAAAATATTGGTAGGACGGAGTTGGTGCGATTATGGCCCTATGCAATTTCATTTTTTAAAATCCGCGCATCTAAAGACCTAACCAAACGTCGAAAATGGCAAAACAATCCTAAACAAACCATATGATTCGACAAAATTTTTAAATCTTGCATGGGCGGGTTTGTGTGAAGTTCGTCCCGGCCATTTTGTATTTTAAAAATCTGGTCCTGTAGGCCTAAACAAACGTCGAAATGGGCAAAACAAATCTAAACAAACGATCTGCAGCGACAAAATTTTAAAATCTTGCATGGGCAGGGCCAACTTCACAGACGTCAGGTCAGTTATGCGATATTCAAAATCAAATATTATATAGGTATTAATTATTCTCAAAGGAAATGGAATTTGTATTTGTAAGGTTAAGGTGAACTTTTAGTAAACAATTTTTGTAGATAAATTTGTTATTGAACTCAAATGCTTGTTTACATAACGAAGAATTTAAAAAACATATAAAACTCTGCTTTTCTGGAAAGTGAAGTTTGTTAAAACTAACCACAATAGATTTTAGAAATATAAATTCTTATCAAAACACACAATCTCCTTATGAATATTTAATAAATTAAATTAAACTACAATTATTTCAAGCCTCAGCTGGGCCCATCCTCAGGTTGTAGAAAAAACTTAAAATAAAATTTAATTGGAGAACATACTGGAATACAAATTATTAGTACAACTTGGCTAACTAATTTAAGTTACCCTGCATAAATAAAACATAATTCTTAATAACATATAGCTGTTAATTTACAAAATTTTTAATCTGAAAACGATATTTAAAAAAAACCTTTTTTACAAGTACTCCCTTTTTTTGAAAATCGGAACGTTTGACCATGACCAAGCATTGCTTTAGTTGTTCCAAACATAGTTCCAAAAGGACAATTCCATAAGTCAAACTAAACTAAAGGCCTTTGGGCAAACAGACTACCAGACCAATTGTAAAAATTCCTTCTTGTTACAAAATGTTTGTGCCACAATTAGGCACGAATTAGGCACTATTTTGCGCTGTTAAAACTAAATTATATTAATAAAATTATTGCTTCGGCCAAGTTCACATAGCCGCACTGCTTCGAAATTTTGAAAAAAATTTTGTGTCATAATTAGGCGTGCATTAGGCGCCATTTTTGCACCCTTGAAATAAAATTTTGCGCTAACCTGGCAAACAAGTTATTTTGAAAATCTGTAGGTGCGCTTCACGCACCTACGGAAATTTCCTAAATAACTTGTTTGCCAATTGGGTGCAAAATTTTGTTTTAACAGCGCAAAATAGCGCCTAATTGGCGCCTATTTATGACACAGATTTTTTGGAAAAACGAAAGAAGTGCGGCTGTGCGAACTTGACCGGAAAAAAATTATTTTAAAATAACTCGAATGCTAAGAGGGCGCAAAATTCAGTTTTACGGCGTAAAATAGCGCCTAATTGGCGCCTAATTATAGCACAAACACTTTTGTAAAATTCAAAAGAAGTGTGGCTAACTTCACGCCCCTTAAAAATTAGTACTATAAATGAGTATTAACGATATCTTTTCAAATAAGAGAATTATTAACAAAATTACAAAGCCATGTGCTCAGGTTTTCCACTATGTATGTCGCGTTATAGGTGATTTGACAGATAGCACTTTGCAATAACTCCCTATTATCTACGCGGCTTTTTTTGTGCTTTATTTTGTTTCAAAAGCTCTATCCATCAAAAAAGAAACCTTTATATATTTTTAATTCGTCTTTTAAAGTAGCCTTTTCACTCCTTTAACGATAAACTTTTTACAAAATTATGTATAGTATAAGGTGGTACAAGCACTTACGTGGAAATAGATCCTTCGTAGCACATATTCGTGAGAAGTTAACCATTCTGCACTATATTTATGTGGCTGCAGCATTTTAGTGCTGACAGTAATTAATCGATTTCGAAAATCAGAATTAAAAATCTCTGTTAAGTCACTCTATATAAAACAATAAAAGCTTACAAACACACAAATGAAATAGGTTTGGATTTGTGAAGCAAATAATTTTTAACGGTAGCATGTTTACTATGCAATACTGCATAAAATGGAATAAGCCAGTAAGCTGTTTGATTCTTTTCTGCGTAACCGACTCAGACGGCACAATAGAAAAACTTATATACTGTGCCGGATGGAGATAATAAATTTCAAACAATGCAAAATTAAACAAGCAATATTAGGTTGATGATTATTTGTTGTTGACGACTTACTAGATAGATTTCTAAATTCTTACTCCAAAATGTAAAGCAACATTTAACTGTTTTAGTTTATAATTATGAAAGTTTGATCGATCTTATAATGACAGTGATAAAAGTCGAACCTCATCAAAAATCTTTACAACCTATTTTTAAATTGCGCTTGCCTATCAATATTTGAGTGTATGATGAACGATAGTGAGGCGGGTAATAGAGGCAAGCCATGAAAAGTTACTTCTGCTCCACATAAAATATACTATTTTTTCTTCAAACGTTCTGCAAAATATACGAAAACTTCTAATTTGCATGTATTTATTTTTACAGATACGAATTTCCGTGTTTGATTAATATCTAAGGTTGCATAGGTTCCGTGACCCCAGCCGGCCCACTTCACAATTTAAAAAAATTATAATACAGAAACATTGCACCTCTTATGCACCATTATGCACCAACCTTACGTTTTATTACACCCCTTCGGTTAAATATTTATTGACAAATTTATAGCGCGCGGCCAGGGTCACGTGACCCTATAGCCGGTCGACATTTCAAAATAAAAATTGAAACATACTACCGTTTTTAGAAAGCAATGTACCCTTGTACACCACCAAAATTTATCGTCTCACCATTTCTTAAACCACCTTCACCCCCTCCAGATTTAATTTTTGCAAAATTTTTATTAAGACGGGAAATTCTCTCCTCATTCTTCTGGCACAATCTTAGATAGGCCAACTTTTTTTTTTTAATTCTGGAAGTGGTGTTGGTTTTAAAAAAAATCAAAGAAGATAATGACAAAAATCAAAATTGTGAATTTAATTTTTAACATTTTGGAATTTGTTTATAGCTGAATTAAATAAAATATTGTTGTAATTTTTATACCATCCTCTTCAGAATGCTTTCTTGTTATGAAATGCACCAAAAAAATAATTGTTTTGTTGAATTTTCCTATCTATGATTGTGCCAGAAGTATTTTCCATAAGCGCAGTGTGGATTTAAACCAGTCGGTATGCGGGAACATTCCCAACAGTTCACCAAGTTTTACGGAGGTGTCGCTAGACTATTTTTATGAAAGTGGGTGTATCGTAATTAGACGTGACTGCAACAAGCATTTTCTGCATCCGTAAATGTAAAAAGGGTAACGATGATCGTCGGTAAGTGCATTAAACCAGAGCAATAGTGTTTAAAGCTCATTGGATAGGCAATCTAACAGATTGCTGATATACTATTCAACTCCACGTGGACCGAGTATAATAAGACAACTGATATTTAGTGTACGTACCGCTATTGTTTGCTTTTAGATATGCACAACAGCAATCTCGATATGAATTGGAATTTATAGTTTTAATAATTAGTAAATAACTTCACAAAGCGTTATTTAGGCTTTATTGTTATTATAAAATAAAAACCTTGAAGGTACTTAGGTATAAATTAAAATTATAGGCTTGCTTGTCGATGCTTGTTTTATGGTTTATAAAAGCCTTTCGTAGCAACTCACCGCATTCAGGAACGTTCCAGAAGAGCTTATTTGATCAATATCTTACACCAATATAAATTGATAGTTACGCTTTCAATTTTCGTTGAATAATATATATTCGTGGTAATGAATTTATTCGTTTCGGATATTTTGAACACATTTATACCGGGTGTAACAAAATAAGTGTAAAACATTTCAGGGGGCGATTCCTTATCGTAAAAGTGATAGGGTCTTTCATATAAAGAAACTTTATTGGAGCATCCCTTGTTAAGATACAGCCCCTTAAAGGGGGTACATAAATTTGTTTTTAATTTTTTTACAAACACTAAAAAAGTTACATAATTGAAATTAAGGTGACATTTTTAATATCAAAAATACACTTACTCAGTAATTTATTTGGTTTACCGCGTGGTTGTAAGGGGTGGAAAACGCAACCCCTAAAATTTATTTCCAATGTAACTTTTTGTCTTATTATTTGTTTGTCATTTAAAAATTTATTTCCAATAGCTTATTTCATTCTAAACAAAAAATGTCTCTTGAATTTTTTGCCCAAAATTAACCAGTTCACAGAAAAAAATTATTTTACAAACAACTACAGAGATACATCGTCATAACACGAAAATGCGAAACTCATTTATCTAGTAGGCCGCTATTAGTGATAGTGACAATTAAATTGTTTTCCGACGACCACTTGTGAAAACAACAGATTACACACTACTTATTTATGTAGAAAGTAAAGTATATCACTCTAGAGTGCGAAAGTACATATCACTCTAGTGTTGAAATACTTTTCAACTCTAGAGTGATATGACTGATGTTAGTATGCTAGTTACCTAGGCAACCCAAACGACTACCGGTTTCTACCTTTTTGCATTCATTCGTTTCGTTTTGGCTAATAACAGTTTAAAATACCCATAGTTAAATCGATACTGACAGTTTCCGTTTTACTTAAAGATGTAATTACTCGTATTAGTTTGTAATTGAAATGATTTCTTCAATAAAAATTGAGAATGCATACGCTAAAAGCAACAGATTCGCGGATTTTATAAAAACAAAGTAGGTGTTCGAATTTTCAACATCGAAACGTCAAATAAATTTTATAGGTGTCTGTCTGTCTTGCATTATTGCGTACACATTTATTGCAAATAAGCATAAAAATAACTATTTCGTAATTGTTTTTAGTGGTGGTCGTCGGAAAAATAGTGTACAGTACTCGCGTGGAAGTGACATTTCACACTCGTGGAATAGTCGCACTCGGCTAACGCCTCGTGCGACAATACTCTTCCACTCGTGTGAAATGGGTCACTTTCCACGCTAGTAATGTAATATACTATATCACGCTGAGTAACTAAATAAAACGCCAGGGATATATGATATACCCGCAGTATTAATAAAATATGCAAGTCAGAAAACTTTAGACAGATTATATGATTTGGTAAAAGTAATATATGACACAGATTAGGTCTCAATAGATTTTGAAAAAAATATTATTATCCCAATCCCAAAAAAGTCAGGAATTGATAGGTGTGAGAATTTTAGAACGGTTAGTTTAACTTCCCACGCTTCCAAAATATTAACAATAGTAATTAAAAATAGAGTAGAAGTTTTGACTGAGAATTATTTAGACGAAGACCAATATGGTTTTCGTAAAGACAGAGGCACTAGAGAACTGAAACTAATGATTAAGGTAATTATCGAAAAAAGGTTACAAAACAAAAAGACTCATTTGTAGATTCAGAAAAAGCATTTGATAGGGTTAATTGGATTGTTATGTTCAGGGTTTTGCGAAAAATAGGAATCTCTCATAGGGACAGAAATATTATTTACAGTATATATAAAAATCAAAGTGTAGTAATTAGATTTGATGAAATAGAAAAGAAAGCTAAGATTAGAAATGGTGTTAGACAGGGCTGTATACTATCTCCCTTGATTTTTAATGTTTATATTGAGGAAGCTTTAAACTTAGCTAGAGAGAGAAAACAGATAGATATTAGTGTACCGCGACAGAAAATAGACATGTTACGTTTTGCAGATGATATAGCCATTATAGCAGAGTCTAGAAAAGAGTTAGGAGAGTTTTAAATATTTTAGATGAGATAGTACAGAGTAACTATAGTATGAGAATTAACTCAGGAAAGACAAAGATAATGACAAGTGAGTTACAGTCTAGTTCTAAACCAAAATTAAAAATAGATAATACTGAGTTAGAAGAGGTAGACGAAGTTTGCTATTTAGGTAGTATAATTACAAAGGACGGACGTAGCAGAAGGGATATAGTAGCTAGAATAGCTCAAGCTAGAAAAATGTTTTAAAAAAAAAGACTTATTAATAGCTAATAGTATTAGTTTAGATAATAGAAAAAGTTTCTTAAAGTCGTACGTATGGAGCGTTCTATTATACGGTAGTGAGACTTGGACAATTAAAGAGGTAGATAAGAAAAAGATAGAAGCTTTTGAAACTTAGTGTTATAAAAGAATGTTAAAGATTAGTTGGACAGATAGAGTAACAAATGAGAAAATTTATAGAAGGATAGATGAGGAACCCTTTATGTGGAAATAATTAAAGGTCAGGAAAGATAGAATGGTAGGGCACCAATTAAGGCACGAGGGACTAGGGTCTTAGATTATAGACTACCAAATAAAAATAGAGTAGGAAGACCTAGACAAAAGTATATCAGTCAAATTATTAGAGATTTAGGTTGTGAAGGGTATGTAGACTTTTATAGACTATCTCAGAATAGAAAAGAATTTAGAGCTGCATCAAACCGGCCCTAAGTAAGTTCGAAAACAAAACAAAACAAAAATAAATAAAGAAATAAAAATCAGTTAACTAAATGTCACCATGACAGAATTTACAATTAGTTAGCGGTCTGGCATGTTGGTAGCGATTCGTTGCTTAAGCCTTACCATAACATATAATTTAACACTTTTCCAGTTTTTGGAAGGGATAACCAGGTAGTATTTTATTTCCTTATAAATGGGAATCATGTTGGAGTTCTTTAACAACCATCAGGTTGCTAATATCTATGTAGAGCCAGGTAGATAGGAAATAGATAGAACTGTATAGAAAGATCTAGACCAAGCTATATTGGTCAAATTATAAGAAATGTAGGTTGTGAAGGGTATGTAGAACTTTAAAGATTAGCACAGAATAGAAAGGGAGTTTGAGCTGCGTCAAACCGACCTTAAGTAAGGTCTAAAACAAAATGATGATGATGCTGTAGCAATGGACCATTCTATTTATAATTGGAAACTGATAGAATTTTAGCTAATCAGAGCTCGTCTATTTTCAACCAATCCAACAACCCAAAAATCTCATTATAAATAATCTCATTTTTAGGTATATATAAATATAGTTGAACATATTGCTGTGTTAACTCGCCCCACGGCTTGGGCAGACCATAAAATGCTGTGTTAACCCCTGTTATTCTCTCACGCGCCCCTTATACCACTCAAAAACTTGTGAAATGTTAATTTATAATTTTCTTTTGCCTCGACTAGCTGATTGAATTAAATAAAGCACTTCTATAATATACAGTATAATGATTGAATATTTACAACTCCTTTAACTATTTTTTCCCTTTTTATATCATATACATCTGTCAAATTATTACGAAATGAAGCCAGCAAAACGAGTTTTTTATTACCTTTAAAGACTTATTGAAACGTTTCAAGCTGTCTGTAATTTTTCATAAGATATTCGCAAGAAATCCCCAATTTGTCGGCTTTTACACTATAAATTATGATTGAGATAAAACAGTTTCAAAGTAAATCATATCAAAAATATTTGAGATAAAACAGTTTAAAAATAAATCATATCAAAAATATTGAGATAAAACAGTTTTAAAATGAGTCATATCAAAATCCCTAACCTGAATTATTTTTATGGGTGTTCCTAAGAATTGAAGTCGATATCCAAATCGTTATAGGTACGTTTATTGCAATGAAAGGTTTTTAATTTTCTCCATAAAGTATTTACTATCAATTTGCTTGAACGGGCAGCATTCTCCAAAATTGTATTTTTGATCGTAATGTTTCGTAATTTAAAATTCTACAAGAATCGTAACATTCAGATCGACATTCAGATCAACATTCAGATCGATATTCAGAGCCCTGTTTTATTTATTATTAGAAATGTTATAACTTCCTAAATCTTATTTACTTACGTCTCAGAAATACGGCATAATTTTCACAATTCTACACTTTATAATTTCACTATTAACAAATATTTATTCACGTAAATATTTGGCACTTTCAATTATAGTCACTGCCCAGTTTCAAAGTATACTAACTTGATATTCAATTCTCCACATATTTATAAGATCGTCCCACTTTTGTTTGTGATTCGCTGGCTTCACGTGCTAGGCGAGACCAAGTCTATTATCACTTGTTATGTCTGGAAAATTTACCAATTGTATGTATTTTAACTGCATGCCGCGGTGCTTGATGTCACGTAATTCAATTATTATATCTTATATTTACTTCAGGAATCCCAGGAACTTCGTACATATCGAGCACATAGTCTTGTTTGTTAACTTTATTCTAATCTAAATTGAATAAATTTGGTATTTGTTTATTTTCAATAAATTGGATTTTCGAACAACTGTGATTCTCTTAGATCACGTACGCTTTTAAATAAAGCATAATTTCTGCGTGCGTTTACGATAATATCTTTTACACACTTTATGAATGTTTATCTAGTCACTTCATGCAGGTTTTTCACTGATTTAATTTTAATGCGTTTCATTACCCTTTTAAATTCTAATCTCTGCTAGTATCTACACTTGGGTATGCGTTTTAATTGTTTGCACTGCTATATACAGTGTGCTCGCAACTAATAATTTTTATAATAACCTATTTACTCTCCTAATATCTATAATTTCGTGCTTCTGTTGCTTGGGAGTTTCCCTTGCTTATTCTACGACCCCAATGACTTAACCTAACCCTAAATAACCCTATAATTACAGCAATATATTCTCAAAAATCAATAGAAACATTAGCAAGTTTCAAATACATAAATTAAATACAAAATATTCACATCCAAAGGCATACACAGAATAACAAAGTACACTCATATTATCAACAATTTCGATATAATACACTCGTGTATGATTTCTATTTTGCACATAATCATTCTATATAACCATACCCGTTTCCACACCACCTTTTGCTAAAATACAAATATATACATGGTTTGAATGTGTTTATACTAACATCCACTATAATAGCCTGAATTAATTGAATCGGCGATCTACAATCTTCTAAATAATTGCGTGAATGATCGTCTCACACCCATATCTTCTAGATACCGTGTTTGGTGACAAATAAGTATTTCCAATTTCAGATATCTCAGGAAATAATTGGCTAAAGCATATGTCTTGGGTAGCGAAAATAAAAAAGTTTTAAAGATGGAGTTAAATATCGATGGGCAAAAATTAGAAACTTGGGTCTTTAAAAGGTGTAACTTTGTAGGGAGTGGTCTTATTTAAAATCTATTTACAGATTTGGGCTCCCTAGAAAATCTAATATCAGTTGATACCAAACAAGATATATTTATCTTTAAAAAGTGACTACCCCGCGGATAATAAATACAATATACCGCTAGTCAGCAAAAAAGTTGTAGGAAAATTCTGAATGATGGTTTAAGTCATTGTCTACTACACGAAGATGACAATTTAACATGCGCTCGACACAATGTTGTTTTTTATTCGAAATGAATTTTATTGTTAGATTAAATTTTTGTATTAAAATATATGTATTGCTTTAATAAAGTTGTATATAAATTATGTTGCATCATCGGCGCTAACCTACCCTATCAATTTTTCCTGCTATCTAACCTAAGCCCATGTGGATGGTTGTGGAGGGGTGTGGTGTTGGGTGGAGGGATGTGGAGGTGGGTGGTGGGATGTGAAGGTGTGTGGAGGGATGTGGAAGAATGTAAACGTGGAGTAATGTGGAGGGATGTGGAGTTGTGTGGAGGGATATGGAGGAATGTGGAGGTGGAGTAATGTGGAGGGATGTGGAGATGTGTGAAGGGATGTGGAGGTGGAGGGATGTGGAGATGGAGGGATGTGGAGGAAAGTGGAGGTGGAGGGATGTCGAAGGATGTGGAGGAATGCGGAGGGATGTAGAGGGTGGTAAAGGAGCGTGGAGGGTGGTGGAGGAATGTGGAGGTGGAGGGATGTGGAGGTATGAGGAGGAATGTGGAGGAATATGGAGGGTGGTGGAGGAGGGTAGTGGAAGAGGTGCCAGAACCGGAATTTCCCTACTCTTTGCTAACTGTTTCAGTTTTTGAGCATTCCTTATATAATCAGGATCAACACATCTTAGTCCTTTTTTTAAGTTCCCGTGTACGATTTCCGGACAAATACAGTTTATATAAAAAGACTCTAATTTTGGAAGCCATTGTTTTTTGTCCACAAATCGTCATCGAGTGTTACTTTCTCGTTGTACAATGGCGATTCATTGCTAATTAACACGGCAAAATAACATATGCTTCCATTGGTGTCGAACTTCCTTCCCAATTTTTAAAACAGACATGTTGATGTTCATTCGCATGTTTTTTACAAATTATACAAAATTTATTCCGAACACAAACATACAAACTTCTTTTGTTTTCTGCCCGACAATAACTGCCTAAAATTTAGATAAAAATTACATTATATACTAACGCCACTATCATAGTGAATACCAATCCAGAAACAGAATAATAATTGTGACCATAGCTTCTTTTGGCCCATCCGGCATCTAGATAAACAGTTATCCAAGAAATTCCGTCGTCGTCTATGTCACCATTTTCCAATGCAATGTGTTTTTCTTCCTCACCAGCTCGATCCATTGAAAGTATACTACTATCGTTCCAAACCTTGGAGATATTTGTAATAGTTTTGCTTTGTAAATTATGAATGTATATTTTACCTGGCGCAAAGTTTCTTGAATTGAATAAAAATGATTGTTACTTATACAGGGTATATCCAAAATTGACAAAAATTCTTCCACGTGGGTAAAGGTACTTCCAGTCGACAATTCCCCATACTGTTGCATGGTTTAAATGTGCATTTTTTACAGTTTCCGTTGAACATGAATATGTTTTGTCGCACGTACTCCATTTTAAAAACAGAATACTACTAAGGCCATTGTTTCATAATAATTAATCTTCGAAATTATATTGTGGAACAAAACTGTGCAGTGCGCTTGCGCCTCTTATAGTGTAACGCGTGTGAAAGTAGTTTTGTCAAGTTCGTCGGCGACTCTTCTTCCGACCTAGCACCGGATCGGTTGTGTCGAGTTACCTGGCAACCTATACAGACAATGAACAATAGTGCCTTGTAACCAGTGTGTTCAACAGACTCTCCCGGGGTCATTGCAACAATGAAGAGGACAACACACTATGAACAATATTGCCGAGTGACTTTATGTAACATTATTGTTTGTCTTTTACTTGCATACAAATTCTCGTATCTAAAGCTCGCGTTTGTTTATCTTTCGTAATACAGTCCACTCAAATGATAAGACGCGCCAGCTCATTTATTCACAGTTAATTAATTACAGCCATTTCTGTTTACTTTCTCAGGAAACAAGTTACTTGCAGTGCAAACACGCGCATGAGTCTCTGCAAGAAACGGTGTCCTCTGCAAGAGATAAGTGATGTCCACAATCCTGTTGCCTTCAACTTTATACTGTAAAGGCTTCTTTTCTATTGTAAGTTCCTCCGCCATAATTCTATATGGAATATTATGAAATGAAATTAATACTACGGATTTTCACATACTCATTAAGTTCGGCGTCTGTTCCCCATGGGATTGAAGGAGCATAAGAGCTATTTGGAATACTTATATTGCTTTCATTCCAAACCGATTCCAAGTCAATCAAATCAACACCAGCCGGTAACTGACGGGAAGCTAACGTATCCTTAGTCCTACAACTTTCTTGAAATACATTGCATGACTAACCTAACAGGGTGTCCGGAAATAAAGCGTCAATATTAGGAAGAGCGATTCTACACCAAAAAAAATTAATACCATAAAGTCCTTTACACTTTCAAATTTTTGCATACTTATTCGTGTTCTTTTGTCTTCATGTTCTAAATTTTGCGCAGACTTCCAATACAAAAAGCGAAAACTGACCGTGGCTTCTAAACATGATTCAAAATTTTTTTAAACATTTTTATACATTAGGATAGAAAGAGCATCCAAAAGTGTTCAAAATATCCCAGTATCAATTGAAATATTTAGAATTTACGTTTGATTGTATTACTACTCTTAAGAATAAATCGATAGTACTTACAAATAGCGTAAATCTGTAGTTTTGTTGCAGCAGTTAATTTTCTATTTCGTTCAAGTAAAAATCAAATTTGTTTGGAAAAATTAGTCAATATTGTAAGGTCTTTTTGCTTGCCTAGCTAAAGTTACACACCATACACGTAAACAAAGTATGTTCAATGTTTATTGCATTGAAATGAGTGAATTAGTCTTCAAGCAGCAAAACAATAAATTCTCCTTGTTCGGTCAACAAGAAATATGTTGCATTTACATCCACACAACTGTTATGTTAGCAGAATCAATTTTTTGTCAAGAAAAACTGAGTCACGCCGATTTAGTTTAGGCTTAAATATGCAGTTAGTGATATTTCATGCAATTTGGTTGATGCTCATTTTTATAAATCAGAGAAACGACTCACATATAGTGCTGCGTTTTAGCGACAATATATATCTTTGTTTAATTAGTAGTAATAAAAACTAAACCTACTTTTTACTTTTTCATAATGGAATAATTCCAAACGATTAATATTTCAATTGACACTCAGTGTATTTTAAAATAATATAAATACCAATTTATAATGAAACAACGATCATTAAAATAAAAAAGCATCTTCTTGTAAATAAAATGTACAATCAAACCAAATAATAAAGCGGAATGCTAGTGACGCTGTTTTATGTAGGTAAACGCAGAGCTCTCGAAAGAAGTTCTAAGTGGGTGTATCTGCGAATTCTATCATGTCTTAAAAGATAACGTAAGCTCGTTGATGACAAGGTAATTAAATACTGGTTTATAATAGTGCAACTAAACTCCACTGACTGACTGTAAATTCGTGTTTAATAGTTTTATGGAAGAGCTGCCCTCTAGCGTAAAATGTGTGGCTACACAAGGATATTCCCCTCCCCAGTCTTAAAACATTTATATATAGAATACATTCATTATACACCCTCTAGCAGTTACCTCACATTTTTTGAACCCTTTTGGTTAAGAACTTATTTGCAATATAAATAAAAAAATTAACCCATTTTGCAAAGTTTTATTTGCATTAGGTTTTGGTAATTTAATTTATGTAAACTTTCACGCATTTTGGGAGTGATGTACACGAAACGCATACATTTTACTTCACCATTCATTATAGAAAGAGGTTTATATTCATTTTGCTCTGCACAAGTATGTTTTGGTTATTTAGAAATCTTGTCTGCTCTATTACTGTAGATACTAGTTGCAATTGAAAATCAAAATTTTTTATTTATCTTAATTTTTCAGATGCGTAACATGATACGTATCAAACTTCTGTTGTAGTAAACGTTTATTTACGAAATGGAATGATTTGACGCAGTCGTTTCGGCACGGCCGATTTGGTGCATAGACGTGTCGGCGCAAGGATATTTCGGCGCAAGGACGTTTTGGCGCAGAAATGTATCGACGTGCAAAATTACTTGCTATTTGTTCATATTGCAATATTGTGCATATCTACAGTGTTGTGGCGAAAATAGTCTTGAGGTTTCAACTTAGGTTAGTATTAGAAGAGTTTTACTAACAATAGAAAATAATAGATTAGGCTCATATGCGAATATAGTGTTGAGGCGAAAATAGAGTTGAGGTATCAACGTTTCTGCGCCGAAAAGTCTCTAGCCGAACTGTCCCTGCGTCAAAACGTTCCAGGGCCGAAACATCATTGTGCCAAAACGTCCTTGGGCCGAATTGGCCTCGCCGATACGTCGTGGACTGGTTTATTTAATTATTACGTTCCTTTAGACCTATAGTATACATACTGAGTAATCAATTTTAATTTTAGGTGACTTGAGTTTTTTATCTAAATTTACTTAACGTAGCGCTCGAGGGTTTGGGGGCAGTTGCATGGTAGTAGCGATATCCGTTGAAATTTTTTTAATCGGATTGGTAGTTTCTGTGGTAGTGAGTTTTATATAAACCAACCCCTTAAGGGGGAGAGGGGGTTGATAATTGTGTTGTGTTAGGTGGTACTTGCGTGGTAGTAGCGATATCCGTTGAAATTTTTTTGATCGGATTGGTAGTTTCTGTGGTAGTGAGTTTTATATAAACCAACCTCCTAAGGGGGGAGAAGGGGTTGATAATTGTGTTGTGTTGGGTGATAGCTGCGTGGTAGTAGCTATATCCATTGAAATTTTTTTAATTGGATTGGTAGTTTCTGTGGTAATTATTTTCTACTTGGTCAGTAAATTAGATAGTACCCTCTGACTTTGTTCTTCTTACGATCACATGAATTTCTCAACAAATTTGAAGTACAATCCATATCCCTAAACGAATGTCCATGTTTAGCATTATGGTATGACCATGCAAGTTCAATAATCGTCAATTTTGCTTCCTTGAGAAGTTAAAACTTTACGACGAAAAAATGATTCTAACTTTTGTTTTGTAGAAACTGAAGAGCTTAGTATATGTTTCTTGGAACTAGCATGCTGTTCAATATCAAACTTACCTTTATTAATGATAGACACTGTTGTATTGGACACAGTACAAAAAAATCTATGTGGATTGTTACGTGCCGAAAATCGGCACTAGACATTTTTAAATACGTGTTAATGTGTGAGAATTTCGCGCCATAAATTTAAAAGACTTGTTGCGCGTATTTCCGTCACTTCAGAAGTGCGTTGCGCGAGTTTCGCGTCAACGCGTGTGGGGGAAGAGGAAAGTGGGGGATTTCCGAAAGACGCGTAGGGACTTGCCTCCGAAACGCGAAGAAGAGTAGTTGGTCTGGTATCTTACCGTATCTTTTTGGGTTATGTAGGTCCCTTCTGCCCTTATCGTTCCTCAAACCCGTTCCTTATCGTACCTTTACATAAGAAGAAGGAAACCAAATTGGAATTTGGATGCAACTTGGCTCAAGACCCACGATTCGAGAGATATTGGCGAAGCCACGGGCGGCCACCATGAAGTAATCCTGAAAGAAGCGGTCGACCATCACGAAGTAATTCTAAAGGAAGCTCTACATGTTCACGTAGATACCCCTTAGGGGTCTTGTAAAATTTGTATATTTAAAAAATGTGTTGCAATAATTTGCATATTGTGTGACTTCATCGAAATTTGGGCGTCGATTTTCACATTATGTAATATCGTGTGATATTATGTGATATATATGAGATTTGAACCTTGACGCACTGAAGTACCACTCAGATATAGACTTCTAGTTCGTAAAATGATTGATGAAGGAGATGGTGAGGGCAGTTACTTGTTAAAGATATGTAAAATGATAATTAAGAGAAAATGAAGTTTTAAGATTTGAAATTGGGTGTTGGTGATTTCGTAAAGTAATTTTGAAAAGGATGTGCCTATCAAGTGAACTGCTGTTGCTTGTATATCATAAAATTTTGTTTAAATATTTAAAAGAAAACTTCACTGCCATGTGAATATGTATGTATAGCTAAGATTTGAAGTCACTTAGTACGTTTTTATTTGATTTGAGTTAGGTATAAGATGTTAAACTTTCACTTTCATTTGAATATGTACGTAAAGCCTAAAAAAAAGTCAATTAGTATGTTTTTATTAGATTTAAGTTAGTTATAAGATGTAGAAGAATTTACTTTTCAGTATATAGTTGTAAGTCTATTATATCATTTGAATTTCACTTGTTGTTAGGATTAAAATATCAATTTATAAATTTTCAGCCAATGACATTTGGATATTAGTACTCCAAATTAGAATTTGACAAGAGCAATAAGATCTATTAATAAAAAGTTAGATCATAGAATGCTAGTTGGAAAAGAATTGTAAAAGAGTAGGCTGGTTTAATGTTTTAAGGGGCATCTCCAAGGAAATAAGCGACAGTTGTTGAAATGAAAAAATTAAGAGAAAACTGATTTGAAAAGAACTGAAAAAAAGAACTTTACAAACTATAGAACAAAAAGTATAATCTTTTTTGTAACAGTTTACGAATTGTATACCTTTTATTATTGTAATCTCCAACATAAAATTCAACGTATGAAAAATGTATTTGTGATATTCAAAGTATCAGAGAACTGTTGATATTAAAAAGTGATAAATGCAAGAGTCCTTGTCATTGTCTTATTATTGACCATTGGATTTCTGGGAGTTTTTTTTGTGTAGACAGAGGAGTTCCAAAGTGGTGCTATCAAAACGCTGGAATTGCTGAACTTTTGGTGTCAAAAACGGTGTTGATTTCACGGAGCTGAGTTTCCTGATAAGACCAACAACGATAAGTATAAGTGTCTCTAAAGAATTTTTGGCGTACCTAAAACCCTAAAATAGAAGGCGTAAATTCAGTAATACAAATTTTTACGTACTTATCCACAGGTATTAAGAACCCACATCTGCTTCGAATCGTCGCTGTAGACAGTGGAGCTTCATTGTTCAGCAGCAAGACGTTTCATTGGAAGTTCAGGTTGTATTAATATTATCAGTGTCATATTTTAAATACTTAATCCGTTATACTCGATTGAAATCTTAAACTATTAACTAATATAAACTGTTTTACTGTGCGTATTTTTCAAGTAATTGTTTACACTGTCACATTTAGAAATTGCTTTAGTAGAATTAACTAGAGGTCATTTGACTGGCAGTGTCACATACATCTGTATATGGTTCAGAACTCACGCTGTATGCAGATATAGATTTATTCACAAAATTAACCTGAGATAAGAGTTTCATTGGTCGAGGCGCAGATTTAAAGACCCAATAGAGAAGTTAGTAAATTATTAATTAAAGAAAGGAAATTATAGAGCAATTTGGTGCATTGCTAATTTGCTCATATATTATAATTATCAATCCTAAAAGGGGGGGTTATATTATAATCGTTACCAACTGTCTTTTGTGACGCGTGTACCGCGTCGACGGGACTATAATAAAATCTGTTCTCACCCGTTTGACAATTACATATGTTTCTTCGTAACTGTCCAAAACCTTGCACTTCCCACGAGACATTCTAATGTTGAATGCTACACAAAATTAAATACACCGAATTGCCGAACCGATAATTTTTGTATTCAGATTACTCGCTTAACCTTAACTACATAAATAATAATAGTTGAGAATATTATAATCTCAACATTAGGAAACTATAGCTTAAAAAACAGTAATTCAGAAATCGACTAGCAACTTTTGTATGGGTATGCTAATCATGGACAACTCAGAGACGGTATTGTATTATGCACCCGCAGGAACCACCACTAGGGGAGAGGAAAAGCAGGGTGTTTGAGGGCGCGATTTGAAATAGATAAAAGTTTATCTAGATAGGCAATCATAGAGGCAGACGTCAATTTATCAGAGAAAGGTTATTTACAGTTTAAAAATGGTATTAGTGCATTCTATCTCGAATACAATTGCCGGTCCAGTGCAGGTAAATTAAGGCGCCTCTTGTCATTGTAAAATCTGTCCTTTAAAACCCTTTTCTATAGTAAAACTTAGAGATTTGAACATTGTATACATTGGCCTTGTACCTGTTTTTTCTTCACTTCTTATAAAATCCATAGGCTACAAGCATTCAATTCGCCGTATAAACAATGAAGGAGTATATTAGGAATATTTTTATAAAAAGTAAGAGCAAAGAGGGTATTGCTTAGATAAGAGTATAATACTCTTAAAAAGAGTACGTCTGGTCAACCTATGATAAACTATGCCATGGCTGCTACTGCTTTCCAAAACAACTTAAAAAATATTATTATGAGGAAAAGCTTAAGTTAAAAAAGAAAAACCTTGAACTGAAGAAAGTACAAGTTAATGCACTTCAATCAGTTGCAGAATCACTTACAGCATTAATAGAAAAATTAAACCGTAATGAATTTCGTTTTAGTATATATTAAACACACACACGTTATTACATAATATTATATATAAGTATAATATTGTATATAGTCCATTCGCTTTAGCTTTAGGATGACGTCACAACTGAATAAAATACCACATTGCCAATGTTAGCTTAAATCAAATCATAATATATTTAATGAAACATATAGTCTAAATCATGAAAGAATGAATTCACGTCATAGGTTTCTGAATTAAAAACCGACATACTTTTAAAGGATCTATCGGAATATACTTAATGCATAAGATTTGAAAGTATGTCGTTTTTTAATTCAGCAACCTATGACGTGATTCATTCTTTCATGATTTAGACTATATATGAATATCTCCATTGGAAAGAAGAATCGGTGGCAACACGCTACAGAACTGCTAACCTTTATTCTGTTAAGTGACAGTATTCTTCAAGTGCAAATTTAGGTATTTATTTGCATACGGTTGCCAACACTTAATTACTGCATTTGATGTCATCCTAAAGTTAATTTGAATGGACTATATCATTAATTTACTAGCTTAGCATACATATAGTCTAAATCTAAATCATGAAAGAATGAATTCACGTCATAGTTACTAATTGTAAGTTGGGTTACTCCTGGAGTGGGGAATAATTGTAACTACAATTTATTCCTTTTCGACCCTCACTCGAACAGCTGTTCGTTTTAATGTCTAACCATTGGTAACCCACAAAAAATTGAATGTTAACTATAGTCGAAACCAGGAAAGAAGTCGTCTGCGTCATCGTTTGTATTCGTATAAATTAAGTTGAAAATTTTAATACCCAATAAATATTCAGATTCGGAAGTTTCCGTCAAGCTTCGCGCATATACAAACCGTATTAAAGCATGGTTGCCAATAATATCTTATTTTCATAGCGGTAGTTGCTTTAACTATTTTTAAATTGGCGTCCTCTTGTTTTACGAGTTTAATGAACTCTGTTAAAATAAAACACATTTTCATAAATTGAGTTACATATATTGATCTGAATAAAACGCACAAAAACTGTAATATAAACTATTTACGGCAGCTGTATTGAAATCTTTCTCCGTACGATAACTTTGGCAACCTTGCTTTACGGAAAAAATAACATTTTGTATTGTTAACAAAGGTTCGTCTTTTAAGTGTAAAATTCAAAACATACGGACACATACTCTTCTCTGTCGTTTTCCCAGATGAACGTGTTCACTTATGTCTTTATTTAAAACAAGTACAAATCGTATTACTATCTTTATCATATACATTAGTTAAGCTTTTAAATAATCTTAAACGTATGTTTTGAATTGAGTTAGGAACCTATGACGTAGAGGACTTCTTTCGTGGTTTCTACTATAACACAAGATTAACCGATGTTGGCAAGTTCAGTATGTTTGAGTATGTTAAAAGCTTTTTATTGGGTGACGTCATGCATAAAGTCAATACTCTTACCCTCAAATCACTACACTTACTATTCGTCCCTGAAATAGTAATATTTTACTATTGACATACTATTAATAAGCAGGTTACTTACGGTAAATAGCCTATTGCTTGCTTGTTGTAATCAATTATAAAGTTCACAAGGATTATTGAGCTTATGAAACATTATTTTCATCGATATAACATACAAACAATTTTTACTTAGCACTTTACTCTCGTGTAACTCTGGATTTACAGTCCATGTTTCATTTACATTTTAAGCATTGCTATTACCATCTTCCATTCCAAAATCAAAATTAGAACCATCTTCATCTATATGAAGAGTTATACTCACAACACAGTTTATGTAGCATGACGCGGGCATTAATAATTTTACATGCTGTGATGGGTTTATAATAAAGCGTTCTATGTTTTAACAGACAGCGAAACCTAGATTTCAACACCACATCACAACACTATTCTAACACGGTTTTTTGGCAATTCATTATATACACCTTCTGACGAATTTTCAACAGCTTCCAAAAATGGTTTTAGTAACGAGGACGCAGCGTATAACCTCAATCACCTATAAAATATAATAGTTATGTATGTACAAAGTCAATAAAAACACTTTAGTGACGAGGTGCATACAAACTTTTATCGCCAACCGTTAAAATTTATAATTTAAAAACAATTTAGATATTATTACGAAGGCGTACAAGGGCCACTTAATTTTTTTGTTTCTTTTTCCGTACAATTTACACTTCGAACTGTGAATTTACACTTCGAACTGTGAATTTGCACTTCGAACTGTGAATTCACACTTCGAACTGTGAATTTACACTTCGAACTGTGTATTTACACTTCGAACTGTGTATTTACATTTCTAACTGTGAATTCACATTTCGAACTGTGAATTTACACTTCGAACTGTGTATTTACACTTCGAACTGTGAATTCACACTTCGAACTGTAAATTTACACTTCGAACTGTGAATTTATACTTCGAACTGTGAATTTACACTTCGAACTGTGAATTCACACTTCGAACTGTGAATTCACACTTCGAACTGTGAATTTACACTTCGAACACTTCAAGTAACACAAATGCAAATAAAACTAAACAGCTTGTTAGCAAGGAAGGAAATTGTATTTAACATAACGAATTAAATACATAGGCGTCGGATTAGGAAAACTAAATACTCGCAAAATTAAGGCGATCGTTACGAAAAATTAAACCGCAACAAACCTGCAGTAATTATGTCAAGTTTAAAAAGGTAGATTGAGATTATAAAATCGGCAACATGAATCACTATTATACCAAGATAATTACGTTTTAAAGCGTTTTTGTTTTTTGATTAAACAATACCTAGTAGATCATTTAAGGTTCCAAACTAAATGTTCACAGTGTAATAATAATGGTGTAACAATTTTATTTTCGAATTCATAATTCGCTTCATTTAAGGTACGACAATAGTTAAATACCTTTATTAAGTAAAGTCATAATACATTTTACAATTATAATATTACATTGTAACAGCATCTTGACTCGTTAGTCTAGTTGTTTTGGATGGCGGTGTATTTCACACCCAGTCGCAAGCGCGTAGAGAGGAATGACAACCCCCCCTTTGGGATCCTCCCATCGTACGAGAGCACGAGATAGGCACTCGGCCATAGGTAAAAGAGGCAGCAGCATGTTTAAGAGAACAATGGCCAGTGACCTGCGGGTCGGTTTGATTAAGTGAAACATTTTCTGAATAACGGTTGGTAATGTATACTCGTTATTATAGTATGTAATTTGAAAATTTGTTTAGCGCAAACCAAGATTAGACGAAGAAACACTACAATACTTAGGCGATGAGAAGTTAAACAATAATAACTTAGAATTGTGAATCAACGTTAAGAAACCACTTCAATTTAACACATGCTTTTAGAGGATGGAAAGCAGATCTAATTAACAGGAAATCGTTTGTTGGTCCGAGCCAAGATACTACTTTGTTAGGATGTAAGCAGTTAATTCCGCATGACGATGCACATCCTATTTCAGCCTATGAAAGCAGTTTTGTTTGGTTCATAGTAATTTTAAGAAATTCAATTGTGTTCCACTCAGGAAACACGCTATTTTATTTTGATACGTATAAATACGATTTTGTTATTCACTTTATCTGTTGCTAAGCTGGATTTCCCAGCGCCAAACTTAAAATTCACTGTTTATTTTGTCAGAACAACACGTTGCTTCACTATAAAATAACATGTGTAATTACGTCATTTGTTTGTTTGAGATATACTGCTGACACTTGCATTTATGAAAGCAGATGCTTAGTATTTTATTACTACCAACTTTGAAAACGAGAATATCTTTATGAACATTTTCATTTTAAACTGAAATTAGCACATGTAACTTAACGAGAATATTTTGTATTTTAATTTTGACAATGTAATAGACCTAATCAGATCTGAATGGGTTAAAAACCATTAATGTAACAAATTACACTTTGTTGTAATATTCTTGATCTAGAAACAGATTGATAAACCTTATCTTAAATTTCCAAACTACTACAAGTAGTTATTTAATTTTGTTGCATTCAATTTTATTTAAAGTTAAAGGAACTCTTTCTAGTAAATTATTAACCTAAGTTTAAAGTCTTTTATTTTGATCAAGTGTGATCAAACCTAGCAACAAAAAGGCAATAAGAGTTGAATTTTGATGCCACCCTTATGTAGAAAATATTCTTTTATTTTTTAGGCATATTTGAGGGACACAAACAGTGTTCCCATTTTCTATGTTGACTTAATTATTATTCTTTCTTACAGGAACAGCGTCTTATTCTGTTAAGACAGGTTTTTGCACCGAAGGCGATCTTTTTTCTTTGGGTCTCCACGTCCGCCCTTAGAAATATGCTATGCTTTTAACATGAATCAATCTGGACTTGGTGGCGCCTATTTGTTTTAGTTTGAGTGTGACCCCCAACAGATTTCGACTTACCCCCATTGCTCATAGCTCTACCCAAGGAATAGACCCCTAGTTACGTCGGAAGACTTCGTTTTACTGACACCAAATGTGGGGCTGGTGTTTTAGTAGTTCTAGTAAGTTTGTTTCACTAGCACACTCGTGGGTTTAGTGCTTCAGAAGTAAAACCGTTTCACTAGCGCCCATGCGTGAGGCTAGCGGAGCCAATTAGAAAGAGAAAAAATAGTTACACTGGCGCTCAACGTGCGAGGCGTCGAAATTTGTCCATTCAACGTGTGAGGCCTCGAAATTTGTCCATTCAACGTTTGGGGTTCGAAATTTGTTTATCCAAAATTTAATTTGCTTCGAAATTTGTTAGTTCAAAATCTATTTTGCATTGGAATTTGGTTGTTCAAAAATAGTTTTGCATCGAGATTTGTTTGCTCAACGTTTAAGTGATAATTAGGTTTGGTTATTTAAAAGATTGGTTGTAACGATAACCCCCGTTCAGTCAATTAATTAACTTAGTTAAATTTATTTTTGGCTTTCATTCTATTTTGACCCAATATAATTTTTTTGTTATTGTTTTGGCAAAAATTACTTTACCAAAAACACCTTTTGACTTTTACCTTTAGTTGCCCGAATTTGTTTTGACAATTTTTGTAAGGTTCAGATCATTTGGATTTAGCGGTCTGATTCCATTAGGCTTGAGTGATCATTTCGGAAAAATTCCAAATTGTTTGTCTACTTAAAGAAGAATTGGAGTATGAACTGAAAATCAGAGGAGTGGTGAGTGAGAGACCAGTCTTGGAGAAAAGGAAAATTTTAGGAAGATTGTTAGCTAAAGAGATAGATAAGCCTGGTTGTTTGATTGATCTTTCGTGTTATGAAGTAGATTTTGCAACGGAAAGTAAAGAAATTTCAGTTTCAGTCGAGTCAGTTCGAAATGTTTTGTCCGAATTTGAAGGTGACTCATCAGACTCAATTTTAGGAGAGCTTGTTCAAGGTTAAACCACCTTTCTGGGCGAGTTAAGCGCATGAAAATTCCTTCAATAAATTCCGAGGAAGCAATTAAGTTCAGAAATGAGACAGTAGCAACAATACTAACCCTTGAAGCTGAGTTATATGATAAAACCAATAAAAGTACAGAGTCTACCTATGTGGACCGGTCTGTTGTAGTATCTCCTTCAGTTGCTAGTGCACCTATTCATTCGATTTCGTATGTAACGCCTTCCGTACCTATAGGTTCATGGCCTGTAAAATTCTCAGGTGATCCCAAACAACTATATTCATTTTTAGATAGAGTTAGTGATTTAGCACAATCTCGTAAGGTACCCGAAGCTGATTTATTTGGATCAGCATGTGAACTTTTTTGTGGGTGACGCTTTAGTTTGGTTTAGAACAGTGAAAAATTCATTGAGAGACTGGAACTCTTTGATAGAACGCTAAAGGGGAAGATTTTCTACCCGGTTTTTCAGATGATGACGTTTGGGAAAAGATCAGAAATCGTCGTCAAGGTAAAGACGAAAGGATTATTTTATTTGTCGCGCATATGCAAACTCTGTTTAGTAGACTGACTCACGAGCCAGCAGAAGTTACTAAAGTTAAGATGATAAGAAGAAATTTGATTCCTGAATATATTTCAGCACTTGCATTGTCGGACATTCAAGATGTGTCTACCTTAGTAAATTTGTGTAAAAGGTTAGAAGAAGCTTCTTTGATGAAACTAAACTTGGTTTCTGCATCTTCTAGTAAGCCTAACAAGATTTGTTCAAGATCCTTTGAACCTAAGAAATTTGTCATTTAAGAGTAGGGTGTTTCAAAATAAAGTAATTAATCCTCAAGTAACAGTAGCGGATAAGAGTTCTTTGGAGTCCTCAGTTTGTAATTCTTTTAGTCTCGATAAGAGAAATAATTTTGTTTGTTGGAATTGCTCCCGTAGTGGACATTGGTTTAGAGAATGTAGAGCAACCAAAAAGATTTTTTGTTTTGGATGTGGTCGAAAAGGCGTTAAGGCGACGTCATGTCCACAATGTTCAAAAACCAGTAAGGCTGTTGCAGGTTCGCGTATAGTGGTCGGCATCCTTGTACGCGTATGGCATGGTTATGAAATTTTGTAGATCTAAGCAAAAATACTTTGTCTAAAGAGTCGATTGTTCGAATGGTACAGTAGTTGAAAAATTGTTTAGTCGGAGCATTCTTGATCAGCCTTAAAATAAAATACTTTGTTCAGTTGAGAAGCAGGTATAATCGAGCCTCATGGTGAAAAGTTGTTGTAGGTCATTACGGTCTACTAGATCGGGTGCACTACCTCAGTGGTTGGAATCCAAGGTCGCAAAATTGAAAATTTAGGCTAAAATTTGTTCAGCAAAAAGTATACCCTTTCGGTGGAGGTTAAAAAGTCCTGTTGTAGGTTCAGGTTGATTTACCAATTTGTATAGGTAATGACTGTCGTATTCTTAATGCGTTAGTGGTTCCATCCCTACCTCACGCCTTTATATTCGGTAGTGACTTTGCAAAATTATTTGAAGTAGTTGCTGATTTTAGGAGTAATAATTGGTTTATTCAGAGTAACATTGGGAACGACATTGGGTATATAGGTTCGTCTTCATCCCTTTAAACACTGAAGATTCCTTGTTTGATTTGCATGACCTTTCAGATGTTCAATGTGTGCAAGCACAAGAGATAATAAATTCATTTAGTGAGATTAGCAGCGACGATAGATTGGGACGTACTAACTTAATTGAAATGGACATAGACACAGGCAATGCCAAACCCTTCCATAAGAAACCTTATGTCATGTCACCATATATGAGTAAGATATTGAATGATGAGTTGGACGACATGCTTAGACTTAAAGTTATAGAACCGTGTACTAGTCCGTGGTCCTCTCCGGTTCTGTTGGTTAAGAAAGCGGATGGAGAATATCGTTTCTGTTTTGATGGTAGGACCCTGAACGACTTAACTGTTCATGATTCGTACCCCCTTGCGAATGTAGATAGAATTCTCAATATGTTGAGAGGTGCGAACTACATTTCGTCACTTGATTTGAGAAAATCGTTTTGGCAAATTCCTCTTAGTGAGTCGTCTAAGGATAAGACTGCCTTTAGTGTTATTTCGCGAGGACAATATAGATTTACATGCATGCCATTTGGATTGAAGAATGCTGCGCAGACACAACAGCGTTTAGTAGATGCGATTTTTGGTCCACGTTTTGAACCTCATGTATTTTGCTATTTGGACGACATAATATTATGTTCGTCATCTTTTGAAGAACATCTAAAGTTATTGTCAGAGGTTAAGCAACGTCTAAAAGAAGCTAACCTTACTATAAATATAACTAAATGTGAATTTTTTAAAAAGACACTTAAATTTTTGGGTTATATAGTAGGTTCAAATTCACTTCGTACAGATCCCAATAAGGTGTCGGCGATGGTTAACTTTCCTCGACCGAAAACCACAACGGAGATTAAAAGGTTTATAGGAATGTGCAGCTGGTACCGTCGCTTTATAAAGAATTTTTCGTCATTAGTTTCGCCTATCAATGACCTCATTAAGAGAAAGAAAAAAGGTCAAACTGTAAATTGGAACACGGAAGCAGAAAATTCGTTTGTGCTGATCAAGCAAGCATTAGTTTCAGCACCTCTTCTTTCGCAGCCAGACTACTCGGCTCCCTTTATTGTTGAGTGTGACGCAAGTAACACTGGATTAGGAGCTGTTTTGATTCAAAATGTGAAAGGAGAAGAGCGTGTAATTTCGTACGCGAGTAAAACCCTGAGCCGTACAGAGCGCAATTATTCCACCACAGAAAGAGAGTGTTTAGCGGTTATTTTTGCAATTGAGAAATTTCGTCCGTGGGTGGAAGGAGTTCGCTTCACAGTTGTCACTGATCATTTTCGTTACTTTGGTTGAGTAATCTTCAGAATCCTACTGGAAAACTCGCCAGATGGTCAGTTCGATTAAGGCAACATTCATTTGATTTGGTGCATAGGAAAGGAAAATTTAATATAGTCCCAGATTGTCTGAGTCGTGGCGTTCCTTTAGAAAATCCAGAAGTTAATTTAGTAGAGATTAAACTTGATGGTGTAGACTTGTGGTATGAAACTTTGAGAAAAAATTTTGTTGTCACCCAAAAGCTACCCACAATGGAAAGTGGAGGATGGGTTTGTTTATAAGTTTATACCTTCCCAATTACCGCATTCGGCGAATATTGTGGAGTGGAAGTACTTAGTGCCAAGATCTCAGCGTAAAGATGTCATTAAATCATGTCATGACCCTCCCACAGCAGGACATTTTGGTTCTTTAAAAACTTTGTCTCGTGTTCAAGAACTATATTATTGGCCAAAGATGATCTTTGATGTACGTAAATTTTGTAGGAAGTGTTTGATGTGTGGTGCTCAAAAAACCACCCAACAAAGGTCCCCTTGGCATGATGGGAAAGGAAAAAAGAGGTTGGACTTCCGTTCCAAACCATTGCTTTAGATTTGATGGGTCCGTTTCCTCGTTCCAAACGCGGACATAAATGGCTTTTAGTTGTTGGTGATTGGTTCTCGAAGTATTCGATTTTACAACCTTTGCGTAGTGCCACGGCACATTTGATTGAGAAGTTTTTGGAAGAAAAAGTATTTCTTGTCTACGGAGTACCACAATTTGTTATTTGTGATAATGATCCACAACTAATTGGTCGTGTTTTTAAAGCTTTGTGTGCAAAGTACGAAATTCAAAAGATTTGGTATAATGCTGTTTATGCTCCCCAATGCAATTTTGTGGAAAGAATCAATAAGACAGTTGGTACTGCAATTCGTTCATACGTAGAAGCACATGATACGTGGGATAATGAAATATCAAAAATTCAGTACGCAATTAATTCAGCAAAACATGAGTCCACCAACTATTCTCCAAATTTTTTATGTCTTTGGTCGTCAGGTACCCTTAAGTGGAAAAGCTTATAGTGAGAATTTTAAACCTGGTGAGGATGTTGATGTCGTCTCCAGTAGTAGACCTTCTTATGTTTTGGATCGTCAACTTTTGTTTGATATTTTTGGAAATGTCCGTGAAAATTTGCATGTAGCTTATCAACGTTCGAGTAAACGCTACAATCTTAGAAGAAGAGACATTTCGTTCCAAGTCGGAGAAAGTGTTTGGAGAGCTAATAAGGTACTCTCGAGTGCTGGTGATAAATTCTCCGCTAAGTTAGCTCCAAAGTTCGTTATGAGTGAAGTTCGGAAAAACATTCCAATTTAGTGTATGAGTTAGAGAACGAAGATGGAACAAGAGCCGGAAATGGCACGTAAAGACTTGAAACCCGTTGAAGTAGCGTGTCCAAGTGAAAATGATGATCCTGACGATTAGGTCCGGTCTGGTCATCTCTTTGATGTTAAGTAATACAGTAGTGGTTGGCTTTGTTTTGTTCCGATTTTTGATTTAGTGTCGTTTCACTAATTTTGAGTATTTTGTTTGATAAGTGGAACAAGTGGTTAAGGATTTTGTAGGTTTTGTAGGGTTGAGGTGTGCATTGATGTGCACGCTGGTCGTTTTGTTCGCGCGTTATTCGGAGATGTGTTTAGAAGATGTCGTTGACAGATATCTTTTTAATGTAGAAGTAGGTGGGCTATTTAAGTTGTTAGTCCTGATTTCTACATATCGAGGTAGAGAGAATATTGATTTATTCTTTCCCTTGTTTTGACCGTTCGAAATTTTTTTTGTTTAAGTAGGTCAAAATGGTGAGCCTCACCATTTGGTCCATCACTGATGGGACCTGTTGTTTGGAAATTAGTGATAGGATAATCAGTAGGGTGTAGGAGATTACAGCCCTATCTGGTTCAATTTTGTTTTTGAATTTGTTAAGTGACCTTATGGTTAGGTTACCTTAGTTTTGATTATCTCTTTGCGATAAAGTGATAATATTTTGTTTTTGAATTTGTTAAGTGACCTTATGGTCAGGTTACCTTAGTTTTGATTATCTCTTTGCGATAAAGTGATAATATTTTGTATTTGAATTTGTTAAGTGACCTTATGGTTAGGTTACCTTAGTTTTGATTGTCTCTTTGCGATATAGTGATGATTGTTTGTATTTGAAATTTGTGCGCAACCTTTTGGTTGGGTTAATTTTGTTTTGATTATCACTTTGTGATAATAGTGTTTGAAATTTAGGCCTATTAGTAGGGTCTTCCTTTTGATTGTCACTCTATAGTGATAATATTTTGAATGGTTATGCTGTTTTGAAGTAGTAGCATTCCCTTTTTTTGTAGATAGAGCTAATAGAGCTCCAGGAAGTGAAGTTTTTTTGTGGAAGTTGTGATAAATTGTGAAATGTTTGGTTACAGTTACTAGATACTAGCCTTGCTAAGAATAAGAACCTCTAGTTGAAGGATTATTCTGAGTTTGATTTTGATTAATTTTTTCCGTGGAGTGTTAGACTTTCTAATTTGACCCCTCCCAATTTTGACTTATACCGATTGTGACTCCC
This sequence comes from Platerodrilus igneus, assembly GCA_036346225.1. Taxonomy (NCBI): domain Eukaryota; kingdom Metazoa; phylum Arthropoda; class Insecta; order Coleoptera; family Lycidae; genus Platerodrilus; species Platerodrilus igneus. The sequence continues at coordinate 9,963,176 of JARFIW010001381.1, forward strand.
CGATTTTGTCTCCCGATGGACGTCAGGTACACGTAGTTACCAACACACTCGAATTGTAAATATTTGTCTCCCTCGTTTGAATAAATTCGTAAAAATTGTTTTGATAGTTAGGAAGGTAGAAAAGGCTAGTATATTTAAAAAAAAAAATTTTTTTGTATTTGTTATACTAAATTCCTTGAAAAAATTTTTTCTTTTAGGAAAGGGGTAGTGTAACAATTTTATTTTCGAATTCATAATTCGCTTCATTTAAGGTACGACAATAGTTAAATACCTTTATTAAGTAAAGTCATAATACATTTTACAATTATAATATTACATTGTAACAGCATCTTGACTCGTTAGTCTAGTTGTTTTGGATGGCGGTGTATTTCACACCCAGTCGCAAGCGCGTAGAGAGGAATGACAACCCCCCCTTTGGGATCCTCCCATCGTACGAGAGCACGAGATAGGCACTCGGCCATAGGTAAAAGAGGCAGCAGCATGTTTAAGAGAACAATGGCCAGTGACCTGCGGGTCGGTTTGATTAAGTGAAACATTTTCTGAATAACGGTTGGTAATGTATACTCGTTATTATAGTATGTAATTTGAAAATTTGTTTAGCGCAAACCAAGATTAGACGAAGAAACACTACAATACTTAGGCGATGAGAAGTTAAACAATAATAACTTAGAACTGTGAATCAACGTTAAGAAACCACTTCAATTTAACACATGCTTTTAGAGGATGGAAAGCAGATCTAATTAACAGGAAATCGTTTGTTGGTCTGAGCCAAGATACTACTTTGTTAGGATGTAAGCAGTTAATTCCGCATGACGATGCACATCCTATTTCAGCCTATGAAAGCAGTTTTGTTTGGTTCGTAGTAATTTTAAGAAATTCAATTGTGTTCCACTCAGGAAACACGCTATTTTATTTTGATACGTATAAATACGATTTTGTTATTCACTTTATCTGTTGCTAAGCTGGATTTCCCAGCGCCAAACTTAAAATTCACTGTTTATTTTGTCAGAACAACACGTTGCTTCACTATAAAATAACATGTGTAATTACGTCATTTGTTTGTTTGAGATATACTGCTGACACTTGCATTTATGAAAGCAGATGCTTAGTATTTTATTACTACCAACTTTGAAAACGAGAATATCTTTATGAACATTTTCATTTTAAACTGAAATTAGCACATGTAACTTAACGAGAATATTTTGTATTTTAATTTTGACAATGTAATAGACCTAATCAGATCTGAATGGGTTAAAAACCATTAATGTAACAAATTACACTTTGTTGTAATATTCTTGATCTAGAAACAGATTGATAAACCTTATCTTAAATTTCCAAACTACTACAAGTAATTATTTAATTTTGTTGCATTCAATTTTATTTAAAGTTAAAGGAATTCTTTCTAGTAAATTATTAACCTAAGTTTAAAGTCTTTTATTTTGATCAAGTGTGATCAAACCTAGCAACCCAAAAAGGCAATAAGAGTTGAATTTTGATGCCACCCTTATGTAGAAAATATTCTTTTATTTTTTAGGCATATTTGAGGGACACAAACAGTGTTCCCATTTTCTATGTTGACTTAATTATTATTCTTTCTTACAGGAACAGCGTCTTATTCTGTTAAGACAGGTTTTTGTCACCGAAGGCGATCTTTTTTTCTTTGGGTCTCCACGTCCGCCCTTAGAAATATGCTATGCTTTTAACATGAATCAATCTGGACTTGGTGGCGCCTATTTGTTTTAGTTTGAGTGTGACCCCCCAACAGATTTCGACTTACCCCCCCATTGCTCATAGCTCTACCCAAGGAATAGACCCCTAGTTACGTCGGAAGACTTCGTTTTACTGACACCAAATGTGGGGCTGGTGTTTTAGTAGTTCTAGTAAGTTTGTTTCACTAGCACACTCGTGGGTTTAGTGCTTCAGAAGTAAAACCGTTTCACTAGCGCCCATGCGTGAGGCTAGCGGAGCCAATTAGAGAGAGAAAAAATAGTTACAATGGTTAAACGTAATACTTATATTATTCTTTTGTAGGGATTAAACGTTAATGAAGAAATTGTAGCGGTTGAAGAACTCGATGACAATGATACTTTTCCAATTGCTTTCTTATCACCACTCCCCCACACCTTTGATAAACTAATTTTACACAGAGGTAATATATTCAAAGAGCTACTGGACGCTGTTGTAATGAGAAATATAAGTTTTAATTCCATCCATATCGAGATGATTCTTCCTAATGGCAAGCCAGAGCAGGCAGAAGACACTTGGTGGAGTACTACGAGATTGCATTTCAGAATTTTTTCATGATTTTTATGAAAAGTGCACCATGGGGCCGAGTTCAAGGTTCCCGCACTTAGACACGATTTTTAAAGTGTTGAGTGGAGTGCCAATCAGAGAAAGCTTTTTATCGGTACAATATTTTCCTATAAAACTAGCTCCAGTTTTTGTTAACAACTGCATAGCCGAAGAAGTGGAAGATTCCGATTTACTAGAAATTTTTAAGAAGTATCTATCACCATCGGATGCTTTTCTAATAGATAATGCATTAACAGATTTTGAAACAGTAGATCCGGATGAACTTCTAGAGTTTTGTGGTACTTACGATGCAAATTGGTTCCTTCAAAGGCCAATTTAAAAAAAATGATTATCCAAATACCTCATGAAGAAATGATTCAGAAACCAGCTTTTGTGAAAGAATGCATTAGTCCACATCTGGTGACAATAAAGAACAAATTGAATTTGAAAGCAATTTATTTTAGCTATGAAGCTTTCAGACAAGAATATTATTGCTCTTTTAGAAATCGACATCAATATAATAACAAGCGAAAAGAAACAAATATTTAATTATTTAAAAAGATACATTAAGGAATCTGATAAAAAATTGAAAGCTGCATTTTTAAGATTTTGCACCGGTTCAGATCTGGCAATTAGAAAGATTACAGTTACGTTTTGTGCATCGGAAGGGCTGGCAAGGGTCCCCATTGCACACACTTGTTCAGGACTTATCCAAATTCCTAAGTCATACGAAAATTTTATGACTTTTCGATCTGAATTTAACAACCTATTAAGTTCGGATATTTGGGTTATGGGCATTATTTAGGCTTCGTTTTAAACTGTTTTTGATTAGGCAATACTGAAAGTTTTTGCAGTTATTTTATTTCAAAAATACTTTTATTTTTCTGTAGAAACTTACTAATATTTTAAGTTAACTTTGAAGTTATTAAACATAATAATAGCAAATAAATATTTTCTACTATAGCATTGTTTGGAAAAAGATAGAAGGATATAGGAAGACCTAGACCAAACTATATTAGTCAAATTATTAGAAATTTAGGTTGTGAAGGGTATGTAGAGCTTTTTAGATTGGCACAGAATAGAAAAGAAGTTAGAGCTGCGTCAAACCGACCTTAAGTAAGGTCGAAAACAAAATGATGATGAGCATTGTTTTGAATTTGTGTTACTTAAAGTGTTCGAAGTGAAAATTCACAGTTCGAAGTATGAATTCACAGTTCGAAGTGTGAATTCACAGTTCGAAGTGTAAATTCACAGTTCGAAGTGTAAATTCACAGTTCGAAGTGTAAATTGTACGTAAAAGAAAACAAAAAAATTAAGTGGCCCTTCTACGCATTCGTATCTACGCCTTCGTATATTATAACATGATATTTTATTATGACAAAGTAAACATATAAATAATAGCTAATACAAAATCAATCTACTAATTTTTTGTTATATTAAACGTGAACGTACACCCTGAAGGATTATAGAAATTAATTCCAGAAGTCGAATGAGTTTGAATCGAAAATGTTTGCTGATTATTATCTATGTTGACAAATTGTAAATAGTTAGTATCATTGGTAATAACTATAATGTCAATTTGACCTTCACCTAAAATTGTCTTTGCGATTTTTATTTTATTGAGCACATATTCCTCAACATAGGACTTTGCAACCGTTTCGCTTTTCCATCCTCCGTGGCGTTTTAAATTTTCCTTACTGCCACCTGCGTTGACAAACAGAGTGGCGGACGTTCGACGAAAACAATGTCCCGTATAAAGTGATGGATCTGGTAAATGCAGATAGTTGGCAATTTTGCTTGGTATACTTCCAAAAGTATGGATTTCAACTGGCTGGATTGTGCATTTGCCATTTTTATAAATTAGAAAAATCGGTCATGAGGCGTCTCGTTAAGGCGCAGAGCTAAATGGTTGTTAAATAATTCTATGGATTTTACTTTTCCTTCAAACTCTGAAGTGATCACAAATAATCGAGGTCTATTGGTCTTTGTTTTAGTGGCGGCTTCGTGGCGTAGTTGGTATGCGTGTGACTACTACGCCCAAGGTCCCGGGTTCGAATCCCGACACGGTCCGCTTGAAAAATGTTAGGCGAGCATTTTTCACAAAAATACGCCCTCGTTCGGATGAGAGGTAAAATGGAGGTCCCGTGTGTGTGTTGTCACGCACGTTGAAGATCCCTACCTTGCTTTGAACAGCAAGGGTTCGGCAAAATTTCAAATTTTTCAGGTAAAAAACTCGCTTCCTGGCCAATGTAGTACCTTCTCGGGTAAAGCATTGGAAAAGTCACATGTTAGGTCTTTCTTTTAGTTATATGAACAATTACAATGATTTCTTTGTGCTCTATGTCCTTTACATTTAAATTCAAAAGTTCTTCATTACGTAAAGTCCCAGCAATACCAAACACGACACAAATCTAAAATTATATACTAGATTAATATCAAGCCGGTTTTAAAAAGTTTGTATAAATTACCTTCATCATCAAGTAGATTTCATGTGGCGCATAAGTAAAAATTGAAGTATTTCTACTTGTGTAAGAGTTTTTGACTTTTTTGGAATATGATTTCTTCCTTTTTGTTTTAAAAAAGCCGTAAGTTTTTTATATTTGCTAATATCAATATCATTTTTTGTTGAAAGGGTTGCTTTCACCATGGAATAGTATGACCATAGCGAAGAAGGAGAATACTTTTTCGATAAATCGGAAAAATACGCCAGTACAACGTTTTCCCTGTATTTTGTAATTCTATGTTTGTTGCTCCACTCTATGAATATTTCATACAGGCGATTGTATTTTTTGAGTGATTTTTGTGGTAGAATTTCGAAAGACGTCTCTAACGACTTATTCTTAATTTCAGGTGGCGTGCACTTAATATCTTCTTCCATTATTTTATAAAAATAATGAGCGACCATAGAGTAACCTTCAGAGAGTCAACTTAATGCTAATTTCTTATCCGCTGCGAGAAAGACAGAGATAGCAATTTTTATATACTTCCATCTTTCTTACACAGTTTCAAAGTGTACTGAGGGGGCGCCACAAATGTCAGTGGGAGGAAATGGCGGGAAACTTTCAATGGTAGAGACTTAACAATGACAACTAGTTTTTGTTTAATGTCATACATCAGTCATTGGTATGTTGATTAATTTGCGGCAGGTAAAACGTTTGATTTTTACAGCAAGTGTTTCTTTACTTCAGAAAATTGCTATGGTATTGTATGGTTATATTGACGGTTGGCGATAAATGTTATTACATGCTAGAATATGCAATTTTTATAATTATTTAAAAGGAAATAGTTATTATGACCAGCAGCATGTACATTTTTAAGTGCCTGCTGCATATTTCATTTATTCCATAAAAAGTTCCCTTAGTGCTACCAGGAAATCTGACAACTACATGATGATTTTCAAATCGGCATCACATATCTAAAATATACATGGCTATACATGCTTAAAAAATTATATTTATTATTATTAGTTGAACATTGATCGAATGGTAATTTTTTCTGTTCACATAAATGTGTTGTGGAAATTCAGGATCATTAACGTTTGGAGATTTTATGACAACATGTGTGCAATCTATGCATGCGACAACTCCTGGTAATTGGTGTTTCTTATTGAACTTAAAACGATTAATGCTCAATAAAAATTGGTTCCTAAATATAGATACGTTTATTCTGCTCCAATCTTATTAAGTTTTTCTACAGTATTATAGAACGAAAGCCATTCGTTAAAAATGCCTGCATTATTTAAGGCCTTGGTAACTTCTTTAACTAATATACACACAAATGATTGTGTCATATCAGGAAACTTATAGCAGCCACATCGGATTGATAGCTAGAGGTAAATCACTTTAAGAAGAACCAACGTCATCATGCGCACAAAGCAAAAATTGGTTAGGAACAGTTCATTATATGTACTTAGGGATGGCAGTATTCAGGTTTCAGTGGCGTTGAGTTTTATGATCAACCAATCGGAAATTACCTTGTAAAAGTTTTAGATTTTATTACTATTTATTTTTACTTGATACACAGACGGACAGTTTTAAACTGCCATCTAACTAATATAAAATATCTTTTATATAACAATTAACATTAATAAAACAATAAGTTACTCAACAGATGTATTTTCAGAACACTAGAATGAGATAGAAACCACTTAAGTAGGCCATGGTATTCAATCATTTGCTTTATCGGATTTTACAAAATAACCTTGCTATAGCGGTATTTTTTTAGGGATGTTGATGCACACAACTCATATGGCGATATTATATTAAAAATTTTAAATTATAATTTAATTGGTTATGTTTATTTTGTTACTATTTAACGCCATATCTTCCGTTTATACTATAATAACTCAACTACGCCACTGTTATTACATTTCTGCGCAATCTGGCATATGACGTTGGGTTCTTCTTAAAGTGATTTGCCTCTACCACTGCCGTAAAATTTTATCGCTGTAAAAAACTAAAAATAAACATAAGAATTATAGAGTTAAATATTGTGAGCAAATCACCCTAGTGCTAATACTTAAATCTATTTCACGTTTTTGAGACCTAATGTATAGTTCAACACAATTTATTACGTATAGAAAAAGTTGTTTAGATAGCCGTAACATATCAATAAACAAACGTTCGTTTAATAAAATAAATGGATCGACACAACGGGCAGCATTTTTTACATTAATTCAACCTTTTCGAAGTTACGGTTAATGTAAAATAAGAATAGGACAAAATCATCAACTAATTCTATAAGACATTAGACATCAATAAAATCGAAATGCGCTGACTACAACATAACCTAAAACTTTAACAATTCACAACAATCTAATCGCCCGCAAGAAACGTTCAAATTAAAAGTACAACTATACGTACACGTAAGAGTACGAAGTGTCTAAAATTAAAAATAAGTGTAATCGCATATCTACGAACACATTTCTAACTTGCGAATGCTCAAAAATTGCCCCCAGCTCGCTCGTTCTCAGGAACGGGTTTATAGAATTCGTCCAACTCCTGATGATATAAGGAAGAGAATATGCGCATCATTTTGTTGAATTGATGAAGCAAGCTGACCCAAGTACAAATTTCTTTCATAAGAAGTCATTCAAACAAAATGGCGGTATTTTTGAAGTTGTAGTTAACTTATTTTTTTCCATACATTATACAATTATTTTTCCATATTTATTTATTATTAAAACTTGTTTTTTTTTGCCGTCGATGACTAAAAGTTTGCTCTTTGATACTGTATTCGGTCGGCACTGGATATTTTATGTCAGGATTGATGATAGGTTTCTTTATTTTGAAAATCACAAATAAGTTTTCCGTGCAAACAATGAAGAAAGCAGCAAAGGAAGTAAAAAGAATTACCTACACCGAATACCGCAACAAAACAGGGAATCGAAATTAAAAAGAATTAGAGCTCGGGCTAGCTCAAAAACGTCGTAGAGAGTTGTAGGTGATACAGAAAGAACAAATTGGAAACCTCAGAAATATAACTATATTACCAACATCGAGTCCCGAAAGACTATTTACAAAAGTCGAAAACTCATTTACGTAAAAGTTCGGTGTAACGTGATGTACACAAAGCGTCAGTCTACATTTTAAAATATCCAGAATAAAATCGTATTATCTAAATACAAACATACTTACAACATGTTCCAGCCCTAAATATGTACAACAAACAAAAAAATTATACAGTAACATCTGTTTTGGCGAATGCACCTCGTAGAATCTAAGAACGCAACATTAAATTTTAAACAGCAAGTTATTGACATTAACATTAATTTAAACAGAAAAGTAAACAGTAGAAAGTGCTCTACCCTAACTTTACGAATAATGTACATAATCGTTCGTGTGGTGAGCGTGCATTTGGTAACGTATAGTCTGCAATTTAGTGCGGAATCAATACTAAAAAAAGAATTGTCTATCTTCCAAAATAGCAATACAAATAAAGCAAACAAAAAAATTTACTGTACCTTGAGTTATCGGTTTCTTAGGATGAGGATATTCGGCTGCATTTTTCTACGGCTGGGTGCTGGAACCACCAACTTAACTTATAATAGCGCAGAAAGCATTTTAATCTCGCGACTCACAACACTTTTTTCACTAAAAGCATGCTGTATCGAACCTCCCGCATTCAAATCACGGTCTGTATTTATAAGAAAAGAACCACGTATGGGCAAGGTGTTTGGCTTTCAAAAATATCACCTAAGAATCAAGTGTGAAGAATTCTTAGACAGCAGTTGCAATAATACCAGCTGTAATAGCTTGCAAACAAAAAGTTTCGATTCGATTCGAATTCTATACAACGTCCTTTGAGCGTTGTAAGTCGCAATTTAAAAATGCGGTGTTGGACGTAGATTGTTAGTATAGTTAAGTTGTTTGATCCAGCAGTCAGCCGTAGACGAATGCAGCCCGCATTTTCGAATTCCTGAAAAAGGTACCAGAGAGACCGATAGCTTAAGCTACAGTTTTTCTGTTTGCGTTACTTGTGTTGCTGTTTTGGAAGACACTTTTTTGGTTGATTCCGTAATAAATTGCAGATTGTACGTTACTAAATACACGTTCACAATGCACGAACGATTATGCAATTATTCTAAAAGTCACAACTAGTTAACCCAAAGTTTGAGCACCTTTGACTGTTTCCTTTTCTGTGTACATTAGTTAGTGTCAACAACTTGCTAGTTAATACTTGATTACATTGTTTAAAACAATGTCACGTTTTTAAATTTTACGAGGTGCACTTCCCAAAGCAGATAAAACGTACTGTAGATATTACTGTATTATTTCTTGCACATATTACTGTATTATTTCTTGTATATATATTTAGGGTTGGAAAGACGATGTAAGTATACGGTATTTAAATTATAAGACTTCATTCCCGATAGTTCAAAATGTTTAGCTTTATACTGTATTACATGCAAATTGACGCTTTGTTTACATCACGTAATAACAGGACGATTGCGTATATGTGTGTTTTGACTTTTGTAAATATTCTTTTGGGACTGTATGTTTGTAATATTGTTACGTGCCAAAAATCGGCCGTAAACATTTCCAAATTTTGTTTTAATTTGTAAGGATTTCGCGTCAATAATTTAAAAAGACATTCGTGTATTTCCGTCACTTCAGACAGTGCGTTTGCGCAAAGGATTACGCAGGCGCGGTGTGTGGAAGGTGGTGAATTTCGGACACGTCGAGACTGGTGAGCGAGACGTGGACAAGTGTAGTTATCTTTGTGCCCTATCTTGTCTTTTTTTTTTTTGTTATGCAGGTTTCCTTTTATCTACCCAATTATCGTTCCTTATACCAGTTTCCTGTCGCTCTCTACATAGGAAGAAGGCAAATTTGAATTTGGATTCAACCGGGCCAGACGAATCACCCACACCCGAAAAGATCAACAAAGCCCAGTTGCCGTTATACTAGCGCAATACTGTGATAAGTCCTCCAGTTTACGTAACTAATTTTCTCTTTTTTTTGTGATGTAGTAATTTTAAATAATTATGTGACGTAATATCTTATTTGCGCGTCATTTTTGCAATTATTTATCATTGCTACCAACTGACTGTAGTGGCTCACGTACCTCATCGACGGGAGTATAATAGTGGCGCATTCCAACGTATATTAGGTTGAATAATTTGTTTTCTTATTGTCCTATATCTTATAATGTATTAATTAAATATATTTGTAGTTTTTTCACATAAAAAATAAATAATTATTTGAATTTTTAACAACTGATAACTTAGGAAATATAAGTTTGTAACACTGTATGTTACTATAACAACCTTAAATGAAATGACATGAAATGACAGTTGCTATGCTAATTTGGCATGAGCTGCCATATTGATTATTGATTTTTGTGTATACTTTTTATAAATGTATTACTAATCCAATTAATTCTCTAATAGTGTTTCTAATTTAAATTTTTTTAGATAATAACACAGTTTAATTTACCAGGAAGCTGGAATATATACCTTTTAAAATATGTGAAATTAACATAACCTCACTTAAACTTATGCTTTCTGGATTAATAATTTTAGCTGTAAGTATCTTAATATAAATAATTAATTAATTCAACGCTTTATTTCTTGTTCAATATGGAAATTATTTGTTTAATATTAGATTAAATGTAATCATATGCCTGTTTTTTTTTAACTTTTAAAACTGTTTTTTACATAATGTATGGATTATCTTACTCTGATATCGTCCTAAAAGTGTTTTTTAGTAATTTAAACAATTAACTATAACCTACAAATTCCTTTTAAAGAAAATTTTGTTTTCAAATACAGCTAACGCAACTAATTGAGTTTTTAGTATAACTTCTATCTTCTAAAACGTTATAGTATAGTATCTTAATTTCCTTATATCTGTTGTCTTAAATACTATCTTACAATGAATATCGTCCATCTCAAGTCATCGGAACTAATTTACGAAACTCAAACTCGAAATATTCAAGCCGCATCTAATCAAAATGACAGACGTTTGCAACTTAAAGCAATACCAACTCAAGAAGCTAAAGGTTCAGCTATCGCGCACGTTATCGTCTCAGACCTAGCTCAAAACACCTTTGAAATTAAACAATCCCTTGACGATATCGCTAATATAGTAAATAGAATTGAACCTGAAGCTACCGAAATTGAATTAAAGCGTGTTGTTTCTCGTATAGCTCACGTTAAGCAGCGGATAGAGTTGTTGTGTTTATTTAACAATGAACAAGCGAACCAAACTAAACAAACCTTCTTATCGGACATTCTCTTAGTTGAAGGGGCAGTTCTTGATAGACTTAACCTAAATATAGACACAGGTATACCTGTACCCTTGTCGAACCTTGCAATTTCTCAAGCTCCGTCATTGGGGAAATCCATACCTGTCTACAAATGGGGTTTAACTTTCCAAGGCTTTGACTCACAAATTTCTTTAATGTCATTCCTTGATAGGGTTAACGATTTCAGGCTCTCACGGAATTGTACAGATCAAGATTTATTTGTTTCAGCGGGTGAATTATTTTCTGGTTCTGCCTTAATTTGGTATAGAAATAAATAAAAACCCTTAACCACAAAAAATATTTAAATTACTAGATACGTATTTCGACCACTATGTGGTCATCATCAGTAGAAAAAAAAAAAAAAATTAGCTGTATAATTTACTATATTGTTGCTTTAAACACTATCGAGGATATTCTCCTCAACCGCAGGCTGGTGTTCTCAACAACAAACAAGTGAATTGTGACATTATAACTTAAATCTACCTAATTTATACTAATTCTAAATCTACTGAAGCGGAACCAGTTTAAATCTTGCTTTCTCATTGGTTGTTGACCAATAGGGAAAGCAAATCAGATGACTCTATTGGCCCTTTATCGGTGTTTAAGAGAGGTCCTTTATGTTTAACAATTTTAATTGATTCATAGGCATTTAAGGAGGAAAACGTTGGTACCGCTTTTAACAATTTAACATTTTCTAGTTTAACGGGGTGGCTGGTTTCAAATATATGTTTGGCGATCTGAGACCTTTCATATTTACCATATTTGAAGTGAGCAATGTGTTCTTTAAATCTTGTTGTTATATTCCTCTTGGTCTGACCAATATATTTTTGAAAACACCCTGGCCCTGCACAACTAATTTCATAAATCCCCGACTTTTGCAATTTTTCCACCTTGTCTTTTGGATTACCTAGCAAATCTTTAATTTTATTAGTATTACTGAAAGCAATTTTGAAATTACACTGTTTGAATATTTTATCAAGACCCTTTGTGGTTTTGTGAAACGGAAGTTTAACATATTTAACATTATCGTTAGAGGTGGTTGATTGCAAAGTCGTTGACTTACGGATGTTGATCCTATTTTTACACTTTCTAAAAATATTATCTATAATATCAGAAGAGAAACCATTGTAATTCGCTATTTGTTTAATAAAAAGCAAATTCCTTATTAAATCTGTTTTTATTTAAAGGGAAATTCAATAATCTATTAATTAAAAAGTTAAATGAAGCCAACTTATGTTGTATGCTATGATTAGAGGAAGACAAAATAAAGCGATTTACATTGGTTTCTTTTCTATAAATATCAAATTCTAATTTATTACCATTTCTAATTACTAATGTATCTAAAAAGAGTAATTGTCCATTATTCTCTAGTTCATACGTAAATTTTATGCTTTGAAATTTTGAATTCATTTCTTTAAGAAAATCATAAACATTTGATTTAGAAGTGTCAAAAACTGCAAAAATATCATCCACGTACCTTAACCATATTCTTGGGAAGTATTTGGAGTTTTCTTTTAACTCGGTTTCAAAACGAGACATAAATAAATTTGCTATGAAAGGTGATAAGCTATTTCCCATTGCTGTGCCTTCATGTTGTTCGTACAACTTGTTGTTGAATTGAAAACAGTTCTGGGACATGCAATGCGAAACAAGCTTGATATAGTCCTCAACTTTATCATCATCAATATCACTGTTTCGCATTGCATGTCCCAGAACTGTTACCCCGTTAAACTAGAAAATGTTAAATTGTTAAAAGCGGTACCAACGTTTTCCTCCTTAAATGCCTATGAATCAATTAAAATTGTTAAACATAAAGGACCCCTCTTAAACACCGATAAAGGGCCAATAGAGTCATCTGCTTTGCTTTCCCTATTGGTCAACAACCAATGAGAAAGCAAGATTTAAACTGGTTCCGCTTCAGTAGATTTAGAATTAGTATAAATTAGGTAGATTTAAGTTATAATGTCACAATTCACTTGTTTGTTGTTGAGAACACCAGCCTGCGGGTGAGGAGAATATCCTCGATAGTGTTTAAAGCAACAATATAGTAAATTATACGGCTAATTTTTTTTTTGTCTACTGATGATGACCACATAGTGGTCGAAATACGTATCTAGTAATTTAAATATTTTTTGTGGTTAAGGGTTTTTATTTAATTTTATTTAAATCGTGCCACAGTGTTCCTATAGATTATTAACAAATTATAATGCCTTACAACTTCAATGTAGTACCTTCGGGTGGAGCATTGGGGACGTGGCCGCAAGTATAGCGGCTCTTATTCAAATTATAATGCCTTACAACTTACAATGTAGTACCTCCGGGTGGAGCATTGGGGACGTGGCCGCAAGTATAGCGGCCCTAATTCAAATTATAATGCCTTACAACTTAACTTAACTTAGTTACCGCTTGAAACGAACGGACGTGTTTTGCAGAGCTCCGCTTTAGTAGCTAACAAGTAAGTTTTTATCTAGGGTTTATATTATTTATTGTTATATTATTTTATTTGAAGCTTTGCTTTAGTTGTGTTTTATTTTTATAATTGTGTTGCACTAAATTTTAAATACAGGGCAGTAAAATAAAAATTTAAAGACAGAATTTAAAAAAAATAAATATTAAATAAATCACGCTTTCTCGGTAATTTAAACTAAAATCCGCGTTTTAAAATAAACTAACTAAATTTCAGGAAAATAAAATAAAAATCTACTAAACAAATACTCAAAATAATTTCGAAATAACTTAAAAAGGCGTTTTTAATAAATTTAAAACAAAAACCGTGTAAATCGAGTAAAAAGCCGGGTAAAACAACCATAAAGTGTGTGAATTTTCTAGAGTGCGCGTATAATCAAATAGTAATCTAAAAACAAAAATCTAGGCCTTTTTAAATCAAATAAACAATTCAAAAACTGTAAATTTTAAAACAATTTCAATATAAATTTTCCGTAATTTAAGTACACGCGTACTTAAAGACTCCTTTAAAACGATTTTTGGTATAATTAAGCGGTGTAACAGTTGAAGGTCGTGCTAGTTACCGAGTGATTAAGTGAAAGTGCGTTTCCGGTACCGCATTTCGATATTGCTTGACCTTATTTGTTAAATACACATTTAAAATTAAAGTGTTGTTATTTATAAATTAGATATTTTAAAGTAATTAGCTTATTTAAATTTGATTTGGCGTTTTAAAAATTTTAAAATATATAAATAGTGTTCTTTAAGGTACTTTTTGAATCGAGATATTTTTATTGGGTTAGCGAATTTATTTGGTTCTAGTTGTTATTGACGCTTAGTGTTTATTGTATTTTTTATTAAATTTGAAATTTAATTGGACGGTTTGAAGTTTAAATAAATACAGGGTTGTTTACGGTCCACCCTTAATCAAAATATTTTTATTGGACCAACGTTTTGCGTTCTTCTAGCGTCGTTCTTTTAGCGTCGTAACGGTCAAGTCATTTTTGAGCTGCGTTTTAGGTGCCATTCTTTGTTGTTAGTTTTGTCAGCATGGTGGTCCACCGCGATGAGGAGCCGTTGCCCAAGAGGAAGAGGGGTGATCGGGCGCAGTCTGCTAGGTCGGTGGCTGAGGGTGCTGTTGAGGGAAACAGCTTAAGGTAGTGCTTAAGGACGTCATGTTAGAGACTCAGGAGGATGTTGATCCTATTTTTACACTTTCTAAAATATTATCTATAATATCAGAAGAGAAACCATTGTAATTGCTATTTGTTTAATAAAAAGCAAATTCCTTATTAAATCTGTTTTTATTTAAAGGAAATTCAATAATCTATTAATTAAAAAGTTAAATGAAGCCAACTTATGTTGTATGCTATGATTAGAGGAAGACAAAATAAAGCGATTTACATTGGTTTCTTTTCTATAAATATCAAATTCTAATTTATTACCATATCTAATTACTAATGTAAATAAAAAGGGTAATTGTCCATTATACTCTAGTTCATACGTAAATTTTATACTTTGAAATTTTGAATTCATTTCTTTAAGAAAATCATAAACATTTGATTTAGAAGTGTCAAAACTGCAAAATATCATCCACGTACCTTAACCATATTCTTGGGAAGTATTTGGAGTTTTCTTTTAACTCGGTTTCAAAACGAGACATAAATAAATTTGCTATGAAAGGTGATAAGCTATTTCCCATTGCTGTGCCTTCATGTTGTTCGTACAACTTGTTGTTGAATTGAAAAAGTTCTGGGACATGCAATGCGAAACAAGCTTGATATAGTCCTCAACTTTATCATCATCAATATCACTGTTTCGCATTGCATGTCCCAGAACTGTTACCCCGTTAAACTAGAAAATGTTAAATTGTTAAAAGCGGTACCAACGTTTTCCTCCTTAAATGCCTATGAATCAATTAAAATTGTTAAACATAAAGGACCCCTCTTAAACACCGATAAAGGGCCAATAGAGTCATCTGCTTTGCTTTCCCTATTGGTCAACAACCAATGAGAAAGCAAGATTTAAACTGGTTCCGCTTCAGTAGATTTAGAATTAGTATAAATTAGGTAGATTTAAGTTATAATGTCACAATTCACTTGTTTGTTGTTGAGAACACCAGCCTGCGGGTGAGGAGAATATCCTCGATAGTGTTTAAAGCAACAATATAGTAAATTATACAGCTAATTTTTTTTTTCTCTACTGATGATGACCACATAGTGGTCGAAATACGTATCTAGTAATTTAAATATTTTTTGTGGTTAAGGGTTTTTATTTAATTTTATTTAAATCGTGCCACAGTGTTCCTATAGATTATTAACAAATTATAATGCCTTACAACTTCAATGTAGTACCTTCGGGTGGAGCATTGGGGACGTGGCCGCAAGTATAGCGGCTCTTATTCAAATTATAATGCCTTACAACTTACAATGTAGTACCTCCGGGTGGAGCATTGGGGACGTGGCCGCAAGTATAGCGGCCCTAATTCAAATTATAATGCCTTACAACTTAACTTAACTTAGTTACCGCTTGAAACGAACGGACGTGTTTTGCAGAGCTCCGCTTTAGTAGCTAACAAGTAAGTTTTTATCTAGGGTTTATATTATTTATTGTTATATTATTTTATTTGAAGCTTTGCTTTTTATTGTGTTTTATTTTTATAATTGTGTGGCATTAAATTTTAAATACAGGGTAGTAAAATAAAAATTTAAAAACAGAATTTAAACCGAATAAATATTAAATAAATCCCGTTTTTCTCAGTAATTTAAGCTAAAATCCGCGTTTTAAAATAAACTAACTAAATTTCGGGATACTAAAACAAAAATCTACTAAACAAATACTCAAAATAATTTCGAAATAACTTAAAAAGGCGTTTTTAATAAATTTAAAACAAAAACCGTGTAAATCGAGTATAAAGCCGGGTAAAACAACCAAAAAGTGTGTGAATTTTTTATAGTGCGCGTATAATCAAATAATAACCTAAAAACAAAAATCTAGGCCCTTTTAAATCAAATAAATAACTCAAAAACGGTAAATTTTAAAACAATTTCAATATAAATTTTCCGTAATTTAAGTACCCGCGTACATAAAGACTCCTTTAAAACGATTTTGGTATAATTAAGCGGTGTAACAGTTGAAGGTCGTGCTAGTTACCGAGTGATTAAGTGAAAGTGCGTTTCCGGTACCGCATTCCGATAGTGCTTGACCTTATTTGTTAAATACAAAAATAAAAATTAAAGTGTTGTTATTTATAAATTAGATATTTTGAAGTAATTAGCTTATTTAAATATGATTTGGCGGTTTAAAAATTTTAAAATAAATAAATAGTGTTCTTTACGGTACTTTTTGGATCGAGATATTTTTATTGGGTTAGCGAATTTATTTGGTTCTAGTTGTTATTGACGCTTAGTGTTTATTGTATTTTTATTAAATTTGAAATTTAATTGGACGGTTTGAAGTTTAAATAAATACAGGGTTGTTTACGGTCCACCCTTAATCAAAATATTTTTATTGGACCAACGTTTTGCGTTCTTCTAGCGTCGTTCTTTTAGCGTCGTAACGGTCAAGTCATTTTTTTGAGCTGCGTTTTAGGTGCCATTCTTTGTTGTTAGTTTTGTCAGCATGGTGGTCCACCGCGATGAGGAGCCGTTGCCCAAGAGGAAGAGGGGTGATCGGGCGCAGTCTGCTAGGTCGGTGGCTGAGGGTGCTGTTGAGGGGAAACAGCTTAAGGTAGTGCTTAAGGACGTCATGTTAGAGACTCAGGAGGAGGTACAGGAGGTAGAGAAGGAGCCTGTGTCTGCGGCGGTCGTGTCGGGGGAGTCGGGGCCTCCCGTGGTGGTTGCGGCGCCAGAATTGCCCTCTACTTCGAGAGCCCAGCGCACGATGTCGACTAGCAGCAACGGTAACGTTGATGCTAGCGATCTCGATGAGCTGGAATTCTTAAAGTTTAGGGTGAGGAAGGCGCACGCTGCCGTCTATGGGAAGGTGCCGACGACCTCCGCCACTATTGTCGTGGAGGATAGGAAGATGGTTCGGCACTGCGTGGATAATATCCGCGACGTGACGAACCAACTGATAGGTATGGTTAGGGCGCTGCGTCTTTGTTTAGATAGTTCAGGAAGAGCAAGTGTTGTTGGGTGAACTCCGGCGATGATTTCTGTCGTTTCAGGAGGCCAGAGTCAGGGTGCGTCGGTGCAGCGCAAGTTCTCCTACGCCGCTGCAGCTTCAGGTTCTGCCCCTACGTTTGCTATCAGGGTCGAAGCCAGGCCAGGCCAGAAGGACGACGTGATGACGACCCTGAAGCAGAAGGTCGATACCGCTCGAGATAGGTTTGTTGTTGTCGGAGCTTGTAGGACGCGCCGGGGCAGTGTCGTTGTGGAGTGCGCAGGTCGCGACGACGCCAAGAAGCTGCAGTTGAAGGTCGGCGGAAACTGCAAGGAACTCGTGGCAAAGACCATCGAGAAGAAACGTCCACGGGTCGTTCTTCCGGGGGTCGAAGCGGGATGAAGGCTGAAGAGCTCGTGCGGTTGATTGCGAGCCAGAATCCCCGCTTCGGCAATTTGAAGTTAGAAGACCACCTGAGAGAGAAGTTCAGGTTTGGCGGAAAGGGCCCTAGGAATCCCTTCGCCAACGTAGTCTTCGAAGTGACCCCCACACTTCGAAGGCGTATTGTTGTAACCGGAATCAAATGACCTTGACATAAAAAAAAGGTTTTTTTATGATTGATAGAATTGTCAGTTGTTCTATATTCAAAATAAATAATAAGGCGTTTATTTTAATCTTTAAGAATAACCCAACCCTAGTACACCCACCGAACCAGGGATCTTTACTTAGACGGGTAGTCTAGAGATCCCACACGTATATTAGCTGATGCTATTAACCTCAGGTGGCGAAGAGTATGGGCCCGGGACCACTTCTCGATGACCCAGTGTTACCGGTGCTACGAGTACGGCCATCGATCGATAGAATGCAGGGAGAAGGTACAGTGGTGCGGTAACTGTGCCGAGGTCGGGCATGAATTCAAGAATTGCCGGAAGGCAGTCCCTGGTGTGCGGTTTGCGCTAGGGCTAACGACAGAACTGGCGGTGGCGCGAAGGTCAATACGCACCACGACGCCAAGTCGAGTAGATGCCCCACGATGCAACGTCTGAAGCACGCAATCACAGGAAACATCGATTATGGACTGTGAAGATAAAACAAAGTCCATAAGAAGCAAGAAGATTAAATTCGCGCAACTAAATCTCGGGAAAGGTAAAGGGGCAACAAATAACTTCGTAAAGTAATTCATCGAAAATAATATCGACATCGGGCTTATACAGGAACCGCACATGTATGGCCACAAAATAACAGGTTTTGGGAGGGGGGTTACCGTCTTAAACGCGAATAGTGAACGACCGCGTAGCGGATAATAATAAATAATGGGACGTGCGCTGGAATTATATTAAATAATTTATCGAACGAATTTTTAACGACGGCCGAAATCAAATCAGGGGGAAATGCGTTCTACGTAATAAGCGCGTACCTCCCGCCGGTCGATTCCCGGCGGGAAAATCCCCAAACCGAGGAGTTGATAAATCAAGTAGATCATATTATTCGTAGAATCGGCAGAAATAAAAATCTCGCCATCGGGGGAGATTTTAATGCCAAGTCGCCACTATGGGGCAGCCCTATCGAAGACGATAGAGGCTCGCAGGTTGCTGATCTTTTTACGTAATGGGACCTTAGTGTGATAAACACTAATGATTCACCTACGTTTGAGGGGCATAGAGGCAGCAGTTTTATAGATATTACTGCAGTCTCGCACGAAATGTTAGAAACGATTTGTAATTGGAAATTAAGGTCGGACGAGGAAACGCTCTCTGACCATAAATTAATAACATGGGAAACAAAAATCTAGGCCCTTTTAAATCAAATAAATAACTCAAAACGGTAAATTTTAAAACAATTTCAATATAAATTTTCCGTAATTTAAGTACCCGCGTACATAAAGACTCCTTTAAAACGATTTTGGTATAATTAAGCGGTGTAACAGTTGAAGGTCGTGCTAGTTACCGAGTGATTAAGTGAAAGTGCGTTTCCGGTACCGCATTCCGATAGTGCTTGACCTTATTTGTTAAATACAAAAATAAAAATTAAAGTGTTGTTATTTATAAATTAGATATTTTGAAGTAATTAGCTTATTTAAATATGATTTGGCGGTTTAAAAATTTTAAAATAAATAAATAGTGTTCTTTACGGTACTTTTTGGATCGAGATATTTTTATTGGGTTAGCGAATTTATTTGGTTCTAGTTGTTATTGACGCTTAGTGTTTATTGTATTTTTTATTAAATTTGAAATTTAATTGGACGGTTTGAAGTTTAAATAAATACAGGGTTGTTTACGGTCCACCCTTAATCAAAATATTTTTATTGGACCAACGTTTTGCGTTCTTCTAGCGTCGTTCTTTTAGCGTCGTAACGGTCAAGTCATTTTTTTGAGCTGCGTTTTAGGTGCCATTCTTTGTTGTTAGTTTTGTCAGCATGGTGGTCCACCGCGATGAGGAGCCGTTGCCCAAGAGGAAGAGGGGTGATCGGGCGCAGTCTGCTAGGTCGGTGGCTGAGGGTGCTGTTGAGGAAACAGCTTAAGGTAGTGCTTAAGGACGTCATGTTAGAGACTCAGGAGGAGGTACAGGAGGTAGAGAAGGAGCCTGTGTCTGCGGCGGTCGTGTCGAGTCAGGGCCTCCCGTGGTGGTTGCAGCGCCAGAATGCCCTCTACTTCGAGAGCCCAGCGCACGATGTCGACTAGCAGCAACGGTAACGTTGATGCTAGCGATCTCGATGAGCTGGAATTCTTAAAGTTTAGGGTGAGGAAGGCGCACGCTGCCGTCTATGGGAAGGTGCCGACGACCTCCGCCACTATTGTCGTGGAGGATAGGAAGATGGTTCGGCACTGCGTGGATAATATCCGCGACGTGACGAACCAACTGATAGGTATGGTTAGGGCGCTGCGTCTTTGTTTAGATAGTTCAGGAAGAGCAAGTGTTGTTGGGTGAACTCCGGCGATGATTTCTGTCGTTTCAGGAGGCCAGAGTCAGGGTGCGTCGGTGCAGCGCAAGTTCTCCTACGCCGCTGCAGCTTCAGGTTCTGCCCCTACGTTTGCTATCAGGGTCGAAGCCAGGCCAGGCCAGAAGGACGACGTGATGACGACCCTGAAGCAGAAGGTCGATACCGCTCGAGATAGGTTTGTTGTTGTCGGAGCTTGTAGGACGCGCCGGGGCAGTGTCGTTGTGGAGTGCGCAGGTCGCGACGACGCCAAGAAGCTGCAGTTGAAGGTCGGCGGAAACTGCAAGGAACTCGTGGCAAAGACCCTCGAGAAGAAACGTCCACGGGTCGTTCTTCCGGGGTCGAAGCGGGATGAAGGCTGAAGAGCTCGTGCGGTTGATTGCGAGCCAGAATCCCCGCTTCGGCAAGTTAGAAGACCACCTGAGAGAGAAGTTCAGTTTGGCGGAAAGGGCCCTAGGATCCCTTCGCCAACGTAGTCTTCAAGTGACCCCACACTTCGAAGGCGTATTGTTGTAACCGGAATCAAATGACCTTGACATAAAAAGGTTTTTATGATTGATAGAATTGTCAGTTGTTCTATATTCAAAATAAATAATAAGGCGTTTATTTTAATCTTTAAGAATAACCCAACCCTAGTACACCCACCGAACCAGGGATCTTTACTTAGACGGGTAGTCTAGAGATCCCACACGTATATTAGCTGATGCTATTAACCTCAGGTGGCGAAGAGTATGGGCCCGGGACCACTTCTCGATGACCCAGTGTTACCGGTGCTACGAGTACGGCCATCGATCGATAGAATGCAGGGAGAAGGTACAGTGGTGCGGTAACTGTGCCGAGGTCGGGCATGAATTCAAGAATTGCCGGAAGGCAGTCCCCTGGTGTGCGGTTTGCGCTAGGGCTAACGACAGAACTGGCGGTGGCGCGAAGGTCAATACGCACCACGACGCCAAGTCGAGTAGATGCCCCACGATGCAACGTCTGAAGCACGCAATCACAGGAAACATCGATTATGGACTGTGAAGATAAAACAAAGTCCATAAGAAGCAAGAAGATTAAATTCGCGCAACTAAATCTCGGGAAAGGTAAAGGGGCAACAAATAACTTCGTAAAGTAATTCATCGAAAATAATATCGACATCGGGCTTATACAGGAACCGCACATGTATGGCCACAAAATAACAGGTTTTGGGAGGGGGGTTACCGTCTTAAACGCGAATAGTGAACGACCGCGTAGCGGGATAATAATAAATAATGGGACGTGCGCTGGAATTATATTAAATAATTTATCGAACGAATTTTTAACGACGGCCGAAATCAAATCAGGGGGAAATGCGTTCTACGTAATAAGCGCGTACCTCCCGCCGGTCGATTCCCGGCGGGAAAATCCCCAAACCGAGGAGTTGATAAATCAAGTAGATCATATTATTCGTAGAATCGGCAGAAATAAAAATCTCGCCATCGGGGGAGATTTTAATGCCAAGTCGCCACTATGGGGCAGCCCTATCGAAGACGATAGAGGCTCGCAGGTTGCTGATCTTTTTACGTAATGGGACCTTAGTGTGATAAACACTAATGATTCACCTACGTTTGAGGGGCATAGAGGCAGCAGTTTTATAGATATTACTGCAGTCTCGCACGAAATGTTAGAAACGATTTGTAATTGGAAATTAAGGTCGGACGAGGAAACGCTCTCTGACCATAAATTAATAACATGGGACGTTGAAACCAAAACAAACGCAAACGAGCAGCTAACTATATTTCCGCGGTTCTGCAATAAAAAAGCAAATTGGGAGCGATTTAAACAAAAATTTGGCGAAAGTATCCCTGCGCTCGAAAATGAGCTATTTAACTGCCGAAAGGCAGACGAAGTAGAAACACTCGTGAAAAAACTAAACGACGCGGCGGTAGACGCGTCGTCGTATTCCATGCCGTAAAAGAGAACATTTAATGACAGCGTACCCTGGTGGACCCGGGAACTAACCACCAAGCGGGCAGAAACGCGTAACCTAAGGCGCCGCTATCAACGCGCCTCGGGAGATATAAGAGAACAACGGAGAATAGAATATAATCAAAGTTACCGCGAATATAAAATATTAATAGAAGAAACGCGAACGAATAAATTTAAAGAATTCTGCACGCGAAACTCAGAGAAAGAACCCTGGGGAACCGCATACCGCGTAATTAGAAGAAAACAACAAAAATCGCGCTAAATAATATAAAGAAATCAAATGGCGAATACACGGAAGGTTTTAAAACCACGGCGGAATATTTAATAGAGAAATTTTTCCCATCGGATAATCCCGAGGGGGATGAAGGGTCGCACGATTTAGTACGTCGGGAAGCTGCAGAAGCGCAAGGAAAAGGTGCCGATAAGGCAATCCTAGTTCACGAGGTCGTCAGGGCTCTTAGAAAGGAGGATGAATCCTAAGAAGGCACCGGGGCATAATGGAATCACTTCAGATGCAGCTCTGGAGGAGTGCCTGTTAGCCCCGTGTGTCTTTGTCGGGTTGTTTAATCTTTGTTTAGAAAAGGGCGTTTTTCCGCGTTGCTGGAAAATCCAGAACGTGAAATTTATACCCAAACCTAAAAAGGCGGATGCGTCAGATCCGGGCAGCTATCGTCCAATTAGCTTGCTACCGGTGCTGGGGAAAGTTTTAGATCGCGATATGACTACGCGTATTGAGCACCTAGTGCGAGACAGCGGCGGTTTTAATAACCGAGGGCAAGTCGACTATCGACGCGTTAGAGTTTGTGGTCGGGGAAATAAAGCAGGCGAGAGATGCTAAAGAGTACTGTGTCGTTGTTGCTTTGGACATTTCAGGAGCATTTGATGCTGCCTGGTGGCCATTAATCGTTTGCGAGTTAGATCATAGGGGTTGTCCGCGAAACTTAATGTCCTTGGTCAAGAGTTATTTCTCGGGGCGATTGGCACAGGTTGAAATTCCGGGTGAAGTTCTGTCGCGTGAGGTGGAAAGGGGATGCCCGCAGGGGTCATGTTCTGGTCCCACATTTTGGAAGTTGTTGAATGACAGCATCTCTAGGGTCAAGTTGCCCGCAGGATGCTCAATCGTTGGGTTTGCGGATGACACGCTTTTAATTGTAAGATCGAGATTGTTAATGGATATGCGCACAAAACCGAACGAGGCGCTTAATAAATTACACGAATGGTCGCAGGCAGTAAAATTAAAATTTAACACAGCCAAGTCAGAAGCGCTTTATTTCGGCACGAAACCAGGACAGAGACCTCCTAGGCTAGAGCTAGGAGGGGAGAAAATCCCGTTTAAAGATTGTATTACCTACTTCCGCGTCAAGATCGACGATAAATTAAATCGGAAAGCGCACGTACAATACGTAAAAAGTAAGGGCGGTGAAATATCAAATAAAATGATGGCGGCGGCTAAAATAAAGTGGGGTTTCAGGGGCGAATCGCTGAGGACGGTTTATGCCGGAGCAATTGAGCCGGCGATGCTGTACGCAGCTTCTGTATGGGCAGAAGGTTGTAAAGTCAGGGAGGTGCGTCAATTGACGAGCGTACAAAGCATTACCGCAGTAAAAGCGGCGAGGGCGTACAAGACCACCTCCACGGAGGCGGTCTTGGTGATCAGTAGGACTCTCCCTATCGAATATGTCGTTAGGGAGATTAGAGATAGGCGATTAATAAATATAGGAAAAGGCCGCGAAATTATCGAAGATCTTAATCTTGGTAGTAGGGAAATTGCAAGAAAGATCGTTGTATCTGAGTTGGGGCACCCGGCTGATATTAGAGGAATCGAGTTTGTCGAAGGTGATGAGGACGCGATGGGTATCAGAATTTATACGGACGGTTCACGTATGGACGATGGGCAAGCAGACGCGGCGTTTGTCGTGTATAAGCAGGAAAGGGAGGTGTTTCGGTTTCAAACCAAACTCGCGAACTGGAGCACAATTTTCCAGTGCGAATTGGTAGCCATACGAGAGTGATAGTAAATCGGCGCTGACGGCTTTAACAAACATGAACACCTCAACAGACCACCAAGCGGACGTCTGGAGGATAGCGCGTACGGCGCTCGAGTTTCGACGTTTAAAGTTCTGTTCGGTCAGGTCGCACAATGGTAACGTAGGAAACGATAGGGCTGATGAATTAGCTAAAGAGGCCGCGGCGGGAGACTTTCGAATATTACATTCGTCGATACCGAAGTCTTTGAGTAAAAGAAAGCTGCGTGAAAAGTCAATCCGACAATGGGAAGAGAGGTGGAACAACGCTGCCACGGGCTGGTTGACCCACAAATTCATACCGAGCTTAGAAGCTAGAGGCAAGATCGAGGTAAAACTCAATCATAAAATGGTTCAGTTGATAACAGGGCACGGCGCCCTGAAAGTGTATTTACATAGGTTCGGGTTAACCAACAACGACCGCTGTGAATGCGATGAAGGCGCGGAAAGCGCAGAGCACGTGCTCTGCGGCTGCCCGCTTGAAGCGGCAAATCGAGGGTTGGCTGATACTAAATTAGCTATTGTAGGTCTAGCATGGCCAAAGAGCCTAGAGGAAGTCGGGGAAGTGGCTAACCAGAAGGCGTTCTGGACAGCCTTTAGAGAGTTCGCAGGATGGGTTGAGAGATTAGACGGTGATAATCGTGTGTAAGTCGGGAGAGGATTGTGGGAGAATTGAAAAATTATAGATTTCGACCTGGCGTGATTTTGACATGATAAGAGCATTATAACCAAAACCTGCAAAAAAACAAAAAAAAACAAAAAAAACAAAAAAAAGAAAGAAAACCAATAATAATAATAATTAAATAAATATACCCAAAACTCTAATATGCACGACGAACACACACTAAAACAATCACTGTCCCACCTTCTACGCGCAGAAAATCGGGAATAAACGAAACAAATAAATAACAACAAACTAAATCAGGAAACCTCATTAATTTAGATAAGTGTAATAAATAAAGAAATAATAAAATAGAGTGAAACCGGGCATCCCCCAGGACTTAAAAGTGAAGTGATAGTGATTGTGATCCCCCCCAGAACATTTAGTGCATATCCAGCACGACTTTAACAGTGCATATCCAACTCCCCCCATAAAGGTAGAAAACCAATAGATATAGGTAGACGACCAGATCTTCGGATGCTGGAGAAAATTATATTGAAGATAAGAATAAAATTGTGGCGGCTGTACTCGCATGAGCATGGATTTGTGATTTTAGACAGATTTTGAAATAATCTAACAAGCGCGCTTTTTGTGTAATGGCGCTAGTCGATATAATGCTCATGCGAGTGCACCTGATAATGTAATTGCTTTTGCTGATATATGCACTGTTACATGCTTTTGCTTATTCAGAAATTTATTTATATATTTATATTTATTTTTACACTTATATTTTTGCCTGCGTTGTATTGTTTTGTGGCTTGATTCGTTTGACTTTCTGTCGCCAATTTTTGGCCGCAGTATATATAGAAAAGAAGATTGTATGTACATTATGTCTGTTAGGGAATGATAGGGAACGTTAGGGACAAATTTAGGATAAAACACTTAGATCAGGGAGGACGAATTTGTAAATTTATAGAGCAGGCAAATAGCTGGATTCACTATTAATACTTTTGGCAACTGCTTAGAAAATTTGAATCCATTTTAAATTAGCTAGCTAGATTTGGATAATTTTAAGTCGACCCTTCAGGTCGCACTGGTAAGCAGAGCCGGCGTCTGCTATCCGTTATTACGGATCCCCCTCTCATTTTTGCTTGTGTCTTGTTGATCTTGTTGATCAACGCTAGGGATACCATTATTTAAACCCTGTTTTTAGTTTGTTAGATTTTTATTTAGGGTGGATTAATTATGAAGTTAGAATTAATAAGAAGCACGTTTATTTTTCGCGTTTAAACCCAATGTAGTACCTCCGGGTGGAGCATTGGGGACGTGGCCGCAAGTATAGCGGCCCTAATTCAAATTATAATGCCTTACAACTTGTTAAAAAACCCCTTGATATTCGTCCTCATTTACCTATCTCGATTGGTTCCTTAAATGTAATAGCTTTACTGGACACAGGTTCCTCATGCTCCCTTATAAATAACAAAGGCCTACAGCAATTATCTAAACAAAATATTAAAATTCAAGTTGTCCCCGAAAAAACTTCCATAAATTTAGCTGACGATAATCAAATATATGTAACGGGTTCCCTTAAACTAAAAATTCGAGTAGAATCACTTGAACGTGACGTTCCATTTTTAATAGTGCCTACATTAGCTTATCCATTTTTACTAGGTGTAGATTTCTGTAAACTTTTTAATTTATCGCTTTACTTTCAAGATTTTTCTTGGCAAACTTCCCTCAAAACAAATTCCTGTGCATCCGCAGGAATATCTAATAAAATTTCTCTTACCGATTCTCAAAATGTAATTCTTAACTATACAATCGACAAATTTCGTAAACTAAATACTTCTGAACTTGGTTGCGTTACTACTGCAACACATATTATCTCTACCTCGAACTGATTCGATCTTAGACAAGCTTTTTATCAGATACCTCTTGACCTATCTTCTCGTCCAAAAACTGTTTTTTGTGTTCCAGGCCGAGGTCATTTCGAATATAATTTTTTGCCATTTGGTCTCTGTAACGCACCACAAACCTTACAACGTACTATGGATCAAACGTTAGGTCCTATCTTACATCAGGAACGTGCCTTTGTATTTTTAGATGATATATTAGTTATCTTAAGTTCCTTTGACGAACATATTGCTACACTGAATGAAGTTACTGAACGCCTAAATGCAGCAGGTTTTAAGATAAATTGAAAGAAATGTCAATTTTGTTGTTCATCCCTTATCTTACCTATTGTCTTTGATAATAACTTGAGTTAATATCTTTATCTTATTTATTATCTTTGATAATAACTTTATCTTAATATCTTTCTCTTACCTATTACCTTTGATAATAACTTAAGCTTAATATCGTTATCTTATCTATTAACTTCGATAATAACTTGAGATTTTGTTTTATCTTTTTATCTTCCTAACGTTTGGTATTTACGACCAGACGTAGGACTTATTTTTTGAATATTGAGTGAAAAAGCTAACCTGATGGTAGCCATGTAATTTGTTAGGCTAGTAATGTAAGGAATTAGTAAGAGGGTATTGTTGGTAAATTTGTTGATTCACAACCATGTCATGGACAAGTTTTAATGTGTATTGTTTATTAAACCAGAGTACCAGTACCTAAAAATTTGCTAGATTGTAGAGTAACTCACTCTTTTGAACATTTTTAAATTTGGGCATTTTTTTGCCAACGAAGAAACAGTCTATATGCAACGCTCATGTGCGTTTGCACTTAGAAAATTGTAATGTTAGCTTTAGTTTTAGTATATAGGTTAGGCGACTTGTCGCATTTGTTTTAGTTTAAGTAGTGTTTCATGCTCCCCGACAAATTTGTGCTATCGATTATAACTGCGCCACACCAAAGACTCGTGTGTGCACTTTTCCGTTTCCTGGTAATCCGGAAGACGTGTTATCGGTCGGAAAAAACCAGGTGGCGCCTCAAATAAAGTAGGATTTAAGTTAGGATTTATGTAGGTTAGTTAGGATCTAGATTTTAAGATGTTACTGTGCTAACAGTCCTTTTCTTTTTTTAAGTTTTTCTTTTATGGCTTTGTCGCGATTGTTACGTGCCGAAAAATCGGCCGCAAACATTTCCAAATTTAGTTTTAATTTGTAAGGATTTCGCGCCAATAATTTAAAAAGACGTGCGCGTATTTCCGTCACTTCAGACAGTGCGTTTGCGCAAAGGATTACGCAGACGCGGAGTGTGGAAGGTGGTGAATTTCGGACACGTCGAGACTGGTGAGCGAGACGTGAACGAGTGTAGTTATCTTTGTGCTGTATCTTGTCTTTGTTATGTAGGTTTCCTTTTATCTACCCAATTATCGTTCCTTATACCAGTTTCCTGTCGCTCTCTACATAGGAAGAAGAAGGCAATTTTGAATTTGGATTCAACCGGGCCAGACGAATCACCCACGCCCGAAAAGATCAACGAGGCCCAGCTGCCGTTATACTAGCGCAATGCTGTGAGAAGTCCTACAGTTTACGTAAGTACTTTTTTCGTTTGTTTATGTGATGTAGTAATTTTAAATAATTATGTGACGTAATATCTTATTTGCGCCTCATTTTTGCAATTATTTATCATTGCTACCAACTGACTGTAGTGGCTCGCGTACCGTACCGCTGGGAGTATAATAATATAACGTTTTATTGAGGTTTCTACTTTTTCTTTCTGTATCACTCACCCCGCTCTACGACGTTCTTGAGCTGATCCCGAATCAAATTCTTTTGTATTTGTATTTCATCATTCTGTCCCTGTTTTGTTGCGGTATTCGGTGTAGGCGGTTTTATTTACTTACTTTGCATGTTTCTTTCAAGTCTATACTGAATACCATTACACTTGGGTATAAGCAATTACAAAACAAACTTAAAGAAATGTGATAAAAGGAGTAGCAATTATAAAATAATAGTAAAAATAGTATTAGAAAAATTAAAAGAAAAAATAGAAATGCAAGTATTTCGTTTCCTATTTGGACTATTTTTATAGTACTATAAAGTAACTGGTATATAAACATTGACATTTAAAAATACTTTGTATGGTTTTATCTTCAAGACTAGATTTCAATAACATATGCACTAATTCTCAGAGCTACATACTGTCGCTCCAACACCCTCGGCATCAATACAAAATGAGGATTTGCTTACCCCTGCGCTCCAACTCCAGTGTCGATCTGGTACAAAACTATAGTTGAAATTATTCACCTACATTTTCTTATTCGAGCGACACTGTGAACATTTGAAATTTGAAAAAAAAGCAACCGTTCAAAAGTTCTACAACCCATATGAAGAAAATTTTGATAACAATTTGCAGAATTAACTCTCAACTAATAATGTGTGTTCTGCACATAAAGCATTCCTCAGTTAAAAAAAGAATACTGTAGCGAAAACTCTATTTGCAATAACAACAGTTCTTTATTTTTAAACTGGTTATAAAAGCCTTTTCAGCAACTCGTAGTTACAATGGAATTTTCCAAAAGCTCTCAAAATTATTCACTTTCCGAACTAATCGCTAATAGTCCAAGTGTTATCAAGTAGATTACCTTGCATCTCTTCCCTGACTTTAAATCTCGCTTTGCCAGTGGCGCTGTAAAGGAACATGAACCAATGATAGCTCGGTTCAGACTTTCGTTCGTCGTCGCGAACGTATGTTTGTTCATCTCACTGATCGTCGTTCTTCGGCGTTACCGGCGTCATCACTATCGTAGGGTGCTAACCGATTAATCTGAGAATGGGTTACAACGTCCTCGTTCGGACGAACGGTAGAATGTACGTTGTGTGTGTGTGTGTGTGTGTGTGTATTTGTGTGTGTGTGTGTGTGTGTGTGCGTGTTCGTGCGTGCGTGCGTACGTGCGGTCGTGCGTGCGTGCGTGTGTGGGTGCGTGCGTGCGTGCGTTTGGAATATACGTTAAATTTATTGAAAATAAAATACAAGGTCTACTGTAGCCACTAATTAATATTGATTGGTAATTTTAATATAAAAAGAACGCTAGTGTAAAAATGCAATAATTAAGAATATATAAACAAAAAAGCAAACTGTTTCTGAATTGTAAGTTTGAATTTTACCGCCACTCTTGGCACCCCATTAAAATGGTGGAGCATTTCTGTCAGATATGATTTCCACTATCGAATACTAATAATTTGTCAGGAGTGTCGCTTCTTCTTAGTTAGTATTCTTTGGTATAAGGCTATAGGCCTATGAAAAATATTTTCAGGTTTATATTTAATTACAACTGATAATTTAGAAGCCGATTACATACATTGTATCAGGTTTGATCAAAATGACACTGCAGTTGTTTTATAATTATCAATACGATTTGCGATTTTTATTTCTGCAATAGCTCGTGTGTGTAGACATGCATGCACAAAATCATTAAATTGTTGACATTTTCAAAAGAAAGTTGTTATCAATCATTATCATCATATCATTAGGACTTCAGTCCTGGAACTAATTAGACGCGTACCCTCATTGTTTCCTATTTTGAGCTAACCTACTCATTTCCTGAAATTTCCACACTCTACACCTTTTACCATCTGCATCCATTAGTCTGTCTAGGCCTACTTCTACCTCTTTTTTTCCTATTCCTATCCCTATTCCCCAAAAATGCTTTGCAACAAATCATGCCTTTCTATTTCTCCTATATTTTTGTTTTCCACATAAGCTTTCAACAATTTTCTCCTTGTTTCTATGTTTGTTGTCTTCGAACATAGCGGCTGCTCTTTCTTGTTAGATGCAACTCGGTTCCCCTTCTATCGCTTTACAAATATATACCCTATTTCCCCGATATTCAGTGGTATGTGAAGAGGGTTAGGCTGCTTGCGGCTACCAAGATCCACGACACTTGAGCATTTGTCGAATTAATAGTTTTCCAATATATCCTTTCGAACAAGGTTTATCGTTTTGAAGCTGGTTGGACGCGTACTTCCACTTATTTCTATTCCGAGCTAGCCTACGCAGTTCCCCGAAATTTACAAAGCCTAGATACAACTCAGTTCTTCTTCTATTGTTTTCTCTAATTATATGTCCTATTTTACCGAGATTCAGTATTATGTGAAAGGAGTTAAGCAGTCTGTGACTGCTAATATCCCCCGACACTTAGACATTTGCCGGATTAATAGTTTTCTTATCAGGTTTAAGTACAATTATTTTTTCGTCATTAGATTTTCCCTCTTGGAACTAGTTGGACGCGTACCTCCGTTGATTTCTATTCTGTGCTAGCCTACACATTTCCCAGAAATTCTCACAGCCTACATCTTTAACTATCTGTGTACAACAGTCCAACTACTTCTCTTTTTTCCTATCTCTCCTAATATATTCCGCACTAATCCCTTATGCCTTAGTATGTGGCCAATCATCCTACCTCTCCTATTTTTTTTACTGTTTTCCACATATTTCTTGCTTCCCTTACCATTTCTAGCACCTTTTTGTTCTTAACTTTGTCCATGATATATTCATCATACTTCTGTAGCACCACATTTCAAAGGCATATGTTTTAAGCAATCTCTTCCTTGTTTCTATATTTGTTGTCTTTGAACACAGTAGTTCCTTTTTCTTGTGAAATGTAGCACGACCTTGTGCTAATCTTTGTTTTATATCTTTTTCTCGCGTTATTTGGCTGTCTAGGTAGCAGAAATCCTTAATCTCTTGTGAGTTCTCGTTACCTATTTGTATTCTTGTTTTTTATGTATTTTCCTCTCCTTTGCATACCAGTACTTTAGTTTTATTTTTGTTAATTTTCATACCGTTTTTCTCTGTTAGAACTGTTTCCATTTCATTAAGAGCAGCTTCTAACTCTTCCTTGCTAGATGCTAATACCGCTATATCATCTGCAAATCTAAGCACATCAATCTTTTGACCCTGCGTAATAATTCCAAATGTCCTCTTGCATTTGGCAGTATTCATTGCCTCTTCGATGAACAAGTTAAAAATTAATGGGGATAAGGCATATCCCTGTCTCACACCTTTCGTAATATTTACTACTCTGCGTTCCTGTTCTAATTCTATTACCCCTGTTCGCGTTTTCTATAAGCTATGTATTATCCGCCTATCCCTACAACTCATTCCGAACTTTTGAGTATTTCGAACATTTTTTTCCATTTTACATTGTCAAATGCTTTTCCCAGATCTACAAACCCTATATATACGCTTTCTCTTTTTTTTTATCGTTCGAGTGGGCGGTGTCTGAAAGCATGTAGGCTTGGCTTGATTATTTGTTTAATAAGTATAAGCAAAAATAATTATAAGTTTCATAAATATATAAAAATAAAAGTGAAATAGTTAAAATGGAATGATTTTAATATTTTGAAGCAGTTCTGAAGTCTTCGGTAATCTTTAGAATTCTTCGGAAGGCTTCGTGGTTGCTTGTGGAACCAAAATAAACTTAAACACTTATTGAATGAATGTATATACAGTTTAAAGGCGGTGTAAAAGGCTTCGGTAGTCTTCGGATCTCTTCGGGAGGCTTCGGAATTTGCTTGCGAGGCCGAGTAGGAACTTGAATAACGGTAGTTAGAAAATATTTACAGTTTAAAAAGGTATATACGTCTTTGGCGGTGTTCGGAACTCTTCGGAAGGCTTCGTGTTTTACTTGTGGGACATCGTTAAGGTACAAAGAATTATGATATGAAATTAAAAACTACTTTGGAAGGCTTTGGAATTGATTTGTGAGGCCCAGTAAGAACTTGGACAGCGATAATAAGATAATATTTATAGTTTTGAGAGGCCAGACGTCTTTGGTGATCTTCGGTACGCTTCGGCGGACGTCGTGTAAGTGGTGTTTTAGGCCTCGTCGAGTGCGTCGCCGTTGAACTCTACGGGGGTGTTATTCCGGAGGTAGACTTGACAGATGCAGTCGGTGAAATTACAATAAACAACTTCTCGGGATGTTCTTGTTGTGAGGGCGGTTTGACTACGTTCTTGCCGCAGATGGTTCGTCGAATGTGGCAGAGGTGACAGAAGCTTTGGGTGCGGAAGGATGAATTATAGTGGCGTGCCCCAGGTACGGCGGCGGACAGCGTCACTGTCGTAGAATACACAGGATAAGGGGAGCACTGCGTGTTGTAGTATTAACAGGCTATAGAGAGAGCTGTTCGCTGAAGGTTTTGCAGGCTATTGGGAGCACTGCAAGATGATTCCTTACGCTATGGTGAGCACTAACGAATGTCTTTTGAAGAATTTGCAATTATATTTATACACTACCATTTCCTATGCTTCCTGTGATGAAAAACGATAATGATGTCTTTAACCAATGAAAATTGTGTGCATCACTTTTCTAATGTAAAAGAATGTCCAAATTTACTTGACCAATGAGCGTGCTGATTTTTGGGTACCACAAAAAATGAGTTAGAAATTCTCGCGATTCTTAGTTTGTTCTGTGTTCAGCTCGTGTACTTTGATATAGTCAACGTCAACTGCAATTCTTTTAGTTTGTTCTGTGTTCAGCTCGGGCATGGTGATATAGTAAACATTTTCTATTTTTTTCTCCACTTTCATTCTCAGAGCTAAAATAGCCTCCCGTGTTCCTCTGTTTTGCCTAAACCCCAATTGATCTTCTCCTAATATTTCTTCAGCTAGTTTTTCTGTTCGTCTTTGTACAATTCTAGTTAGTATTTTTGACACGCGTGCTGTCAAACTTATTGTTAGAAAATTTTCACATCTATCTGCGCTTCTCTTTTTTGGTATAGTGACTATGATGTCACGTTTGAAATCGTTGTGTATCTCACCTGTCTCATACATATAGCTTATAAGTTGGAATAGACGTTCTGTTACTACTTATCCAGCAGCTTTTAGAGTTTCTGCTCGTACCTTATCTGAACCTAGCGCCTTAACATTTTTCAGACCCTTTAATGCTAATTCAAACTCATCCATAAGTATAGGATATCCCAGGTCATCATTTTCAATGTCTGATTCCTGTTCTAATGCTGTTAGTTCCCTTCCTGCATATAAATTCCCTATATATTCCTGCCATCCAACCACTTTCGCTACATTTACTATTTTGACATTTCTTTCAGCGTCCCTTATATTTTTGCTATACGGTTTTATATCCCTAGAATTCATTCTAATTAGTTTGTATACTTCGTCTGTCTTTCCTATTTCCAACTTAGTTTGTACCTCTTTGTACTTTTCATCAATCCATTGTTCTTTAGCTTTCCTGTATTTGCGAATAATTTCCTATTTTATGGCTTTGTATCTATGTTTTCCTGTTTCATCTGATATATTTTTGCATTCTTGTCTTTCTTCTATTAGATTGTAGATACCCTTTGTTATCCCTAGTTTCTTATTTTCTTTTTGTGTATACTCCAGAATATCTCTGGCTGCTATGTCTAAGCTGTATTTAACGTTATTCCATTCTGTTTATGCTTCCTTAGTATAAGAAACTTTCCCGATATCTGTCAGCAATTCATTTGACCTTTTTTCAAATCTTTCGTGGATATCTTTATCTTTTAGTTTCTCAACGTCAAAGTGCCTTTTGCGTTCCTTTTTTTCAAATATTTAAATTGAAGCGCGGCCTCCATAATTACGATATTGTGGTCAGTGTCTATTTCTGCTTCTGGGTAGCTTTTACAGTCTTTTACTTGATTCCTATATCCTATGTGTTTGTGATGGTTAAATTGTTTTTGACGCAAAATTCTAACAAACTATTTTCCCTGTCGCTTCTCGTGCCTAAACCAAATAAACCTCCTACCGTTCCTTCCCTATCTTCACCCACTACTGCTTTAAAATCTCCTGTAAACTTTTAATTTTCTTGTGCTTTTACTTATCTTAATGTCTTCGATATCTTTATAAACAGCTTCTAGCTCTTCCTCACTGTGGCTAGAGGTGGGCATGTATGATTGTATTATTACTGTTTTTACTGCTTTATATTCTAATCCAACCATGAGTACTCTTTCGTTCTTTTGTAAGAAGTTTACTATACAGTGCCCTATCTTTTTTTGCATAATTATCCATACAGCAGAATTTCCTTCCTCTGTTCCTGATTGAATTACTCTAAAGTCTCTACTCCAAAAATCCCCGCCACTAGCCACCGAATTTTGCTGATCCCTACTATGTCTAGTGCTAACCTATCCATTTCAATTTTTAAATTCTCTAGTCTAGCTTATCTACTTGCAGCATACTTCTGACATTCCCTGCTCCAACTCGCAGAATATTCCCTATTCTTTTTCTAAATTTTCTGATCACATCCTCCGAAGTAGCCCCCTCCTGGAGATCTGAACGGGGGACTATTTTACCAGGCGGTTTCGTGGCGTAGTGATATGCGTGTGACTGCTACGCCCTAGTTCCCGGGTTCGAATCCCGACACGGTGCGCTTGAAAAATGTTAGGCGAGCATTTTTCACAAAAATACACCCTCGTTCGCTTAAGAGGTAAAATGGAGGTCCCGTGTGTGTGTGTGTGTGTGAGTGTTGTCACGCACGTTAAAGATTCCAACTTTGCTTGGAACAGCAAGGGTTCGGCAAAATTCCAAGTTTTCCAGGTAAAAAAAACTCGCTTCGTGGCCAATGTAGTACCTTCGGGTGGAGCACTGGAAAATCACATGTCTGAACTATTTTACCAGGCGGCTCCATGGCGTAGTTGGTATGCGTGTGACTACACCCAAGGTCCCGGGTTCGAATCCCGACACGATTCGCTTGAAAATTGTTAGGCGAGCATTTTTCCTAAAAACACGCCCTCGTTCGGATGAGAGGTAAAATGGAGGTCCCGTGTATGAGTGTTGTCACGCACGTTACAGATCCCTACCTTGCTTGGAACAGCAAAGGTTCGGCAAAATTTAAAATTTTTTAGGGTAAAAAAATCGCTTCCTGGCCAATGTAGTACCTTCGGGTGGAGCATTGGAAAATCACATGTAAGGACTATTTTACCTCCGTAACCTTGTGCCCTAGAGGATGTCATCTTATATACAATTTAAGTACCCTGTGCACTTGGGAGGTAATGTGGAGGTTTTCCATTGCCTTCCACATCGTGGTAGTGTGCGTTAGAATGTCATTCCGACCCATATGGTCTCTGCCAATCTAAGTACCGAAAGAGCCGCTGCCCTCGTTCGGGGACCTGTCTTAGTCCGGTTCCTCACTAACGATCATACTACTTTGATTGAATCTGTAGTTTGGCTCGTTAGGTCATTGGAACGCGGAAACCATTCCACCCGCTGTAGTAATCCAGAACTTCTTCAAGGTGCAGGTCCATTCGGAATGGATCAATAATGACAAAAATTCATTATGTTTTGTACACCATTTTTTATCGTACTGCAGTTGTTCTCATACAAACACGAATGTATGTAAAAAAATATTTGTTGTAGTTGTAGTCCTCATTCTGTGCCAATATTATACGACTTCCAAATACTTATTCTTATCTATATAGATAGGAAGTACAAGCGTTCAATCTACAAGTTAATGATATAATTTATAATGTACAACCGTAAAAAGTTTTAATTTTATCTTTTAAGCACCTGAAAGCATTAATTTATTTAAATTATACAAAAGGCGTGACTATTCGATCACCCTGTATAAATTATATTATAAAGAACCTATCAATGACAACTGAAAACGTAAGTCATTTTCCACACACCATAAAAACATTCTTTGAATAATTTTGTTCGATTCTCCACATTCCATTTTAAGCAAATCAGCTGTTGTATAAAAAAACATTATAGAAAACAATCAAGTCCTTTAATTAATGCATAAAATGTATGTACAGTTAGGTTTTTTGTTTTTGGTTTCCATATGAAGACAAGATGAAGTTCGCGTTTGCGCACTTCGAGTCCGACGGGGACGGGTGCGAGCTATATTATCGCTGTGTATCAGATTCGCCCTCTTTAATTCTTAAATTTTTCCCTAAAATTTAATAAAATGTGACGATTAAACGTCATTTTAGTTATTTAGGACTTGTTGTTTGTAGTGGGTGCAACGTTATTGTTGTCAATTCACACTTAGCCTGGCATGAGGTGAGTTCTTTTAGAGATATTTGACAACTAATCATGGTGGTGTATGTTGTATAGTTGTGCCCCTTTTAATTTCTGAATTTTACGGTTATTAATGTTAGTTGTTGTGTTGACCCCTTGCAGTTTACCTTGAAAATTATGTGTGTTAGTATATTTTTTATAGAAAAGTGAAAGTAGCTGGAATGTTGTAAAAAGCCTTGGGATTTGTTGTATTTTTGAGGAACTGTTCTTATTTAATTTCAACCCTTCTGTCTTTGTGCTTAATTATAATAGTATGTACGTAGGTACGTACTACCTTATTTAGCATTTAAAAATGTCGTAATTAAAAGACTTGCATAGTAGTTGAACGACCTTTGTTACAATTAAATAACCCCTATATAACAGAGATAAGCAAATAATGCATTTTTTTATTGCATATTATTGATCTGAATATGTTGGCAGTATTACCCTGAAAGTTGTAGATTATGCATTTTCACAAATATAAGTAGTGAAAAATAATTAAAAGCGTCTTTAACAAAATATTTGTCAAGATTTTAAATACAAATGTATTTAATATTCCCTGTTTATGTTTTTATTGGGTTATGTACCATAATTGAGGTTTCTTTTGTTTTGAGGTGTGTTAGTGAGAACTCCAATTGTTCATATTAAAATCATTGATAATCTAGTAAAAATAATGTTGGATAATATTTGTACATGTTAGAATCTATTATATCCTAAAAAGTTTGATAATGAAGTTGATTTTCTAATTATCTCTGCCAGCTGCTTCAATCTTATCAATTACCACACCCTCTAGGTTATACTAATATCTACCCTCATTTTTATATTTGAAGTAGGATTAAATGTTTTTATTAGATACCTTTTAATTTGAACATATTCCACTTCCACCTGGAAAACTATTAATTGCAAATGATTAAATTTTGCAGAAAAATAAGTTAAAATTTAATATACGCAATAAATATTTAACACATAGGTAGCATCTACTAACTGTTAGAAGACTTTATTTTTGTAAATTTTGATCTAGAATTACATATTGTAAAATAGTCTTTCTTTGGTTCTAAATTTGCATTTTGAATTGACATAATAGGAATTTTTTTGAACAGTTTATAAGTAAATGTCTCAGTTACAGACACCTTGTTCAAAAACTGAAATTTATGGCATGAAGAATATTTGCCGATTTTTTGATATAGCTATTTTATTAATTATTTTAAAACTGGAAATGTTACCAAAATATCACAGACTTTTACATTAAAACTTATATAATACCAAATGTTCCAATAACACTGCTAAATATAAAGTTTGTCACATGAGATGTCGGTGTTCTTTGTGTAGTCTTGCATGCTGAATCCGAAAATGTAGTTTTTAAGCTGTAGACATCCATACTAGGTATATTAACCAACAGAGTGTAACAAATACATATGTTCTCTTAATTTC
Source organism: Platerodrilus igneus (assembly GCA_036346225.1). Classification (NCBI taxonomy): domain Eukaryota; kingdom Metazoa; phylum Arthropoda; class Insecta; order Coleoptera; family Lycidae; genus Platerodrilus; species Platerodrilus igneus. The sequence goes on from JARFIW010001381.1 coordinate 10,001,640, forward strand.
GATTCAAGAACTGTATTTTAAGTAGACTTTATTAGGTATAATGAAAACATAACACAACAAAATCTTACACAATTAAGTGACTCATCTTCCTACATGCCAGGACAGGAATACTATAGTTTACAAATTTGCTTTTATTCTGTTAGTAGAGAGTTGTCTTCATAGAGCTATCATCAATATAGTTTTCATCATCATTAGGTCTTCAGTCCTGGAACTGGTTAGACGCGTACCCTCATTGTTTCCTATTCTGAACTAACCTACACATTTCTCTGAAATTTGCACAATCTGCATCTATCACTATCTGATCTAGGTCTACATCTACCTCCTGTCTCTGCTTGTAATATATTCCATACTATTCCCCCAAAAATGCTCTAGAATGTATTTTGCCCTTTTATTTCTCCTTTTTTTCCCACAGATATCCTTGTTCCCCTACTATTTCTATAACCTATTTGTTATTAACTTTGTCTGTCCATGCTATCATCCTCATACATCTGAGGCACCACATTCCAAAAGGCTGCTACCATTTTTCTGTCTGGTTTTCCTACTGCTCGTATTTCATAGGTATACTGTGCTGTGATCCACATATATGCTTTCGACAAATTTCTTCTTGTTTCTATGTTTTTTGTCTTTCAACATAGGCGCTGTTCTTTCTTGTTAGATGCAGTTCGGTCCCCTTCTATTGTTTTACAATTATATATCCTATATCTCCAACATTCTGTGGTTGTGAAGGGGGGTAAGCAGCCTGTGGCTGCCAAGTTCCCCAAGCACTTGAACATTTGCCGATTTAATGTTTTTTCCAATATGTCTTTTCGCACAGTCAACATTAGTTGCAGGTATTTCACAACCAACACCTGTGGTTGTTTATAATAATCATCAGATTTATCTGCGTTTATACTTGTAGTTGCTTATAATAATCATCATGTTTAAGTACAGTTACTTTTTTCGTCATTAGTTTATCCATTTTGGGACTGGTTGAATGCATACCTTCATTGATTTCTATTCGGAGCTAGCCTATACATTTCCCTGAAATTCCTACAGCCTACATCTTTCACTATCTGCGTGCAGTAGTCTAACCTAGGTCTACCTCTACTTCTCTTTTTTTTTATCTCTGCTTCTAATATATTCCGCACTATTCCCTCGTGCCGTAGTATGTGGCCTACCATCCTATCTCTCTTATTTTTTACAGTTTTCCACATATTTCTTTCTTCCCCTACCATTTTTAGTACATCTTCATTCTTAACTTTGTCTGTCCATGATATCTTCATCATACGTCTGTAGCAACACATTTCTTGTCCGCTTCTCCTACTGTCCAGGCTTCACAGCCGTAGAGTGCTGTGCTCCACACATATGTTTTAAGCAATCTTTTCCTTGTTTCTATGTTTGTTGTCTTTGAACACAGTAGTTGCTTTTTCTTGTTAAATGCAGCACGACCTTGTGCTAATGTTTGTTTTATATCTTTTGCGCTTTTCCCATCTTGCGTTATTTGGCTTCCAAGGTAGCAGAAATCCTTAACCTCTTGTAAGTTCTTGTTATCTATTTGTATTCTTGTTTTTGATTTATTTCCCCCTCGTTTGTATATTAGTACTTTAGTTTTATTTTTGTTAATTTTCATACCATATCCCTCTCTTAAAACCGTTTCCATTTCATTAAGAGCAGCTTCTAACTCTGCTTTGCTAGATGCTAATACTGCTATATCATCTGCAAATCTAAGCATATCAGTTTTTTTGTCGCTGCATAGTAATTCCAAATGTCTTCCTGCATTTGACAGTATTCATTGCCTCTTCAATGTACAAATTAAAAATTAATGGGATAGGGCACATTCCTATCTCACCCCTTTCCTAATGTTTACTTCTCTACGTTCCTGCTCTAATTCTATTACTGCTGTTTGTTTTTTGTATAAGCTATGTACTATACCTCTATCCCTATAACTCATTCCAATCTTTTTTAATATTTCGAACATTTTTTTCCATTTTACATCGTCAAATGCTTTTTCCAGATCTACATACCCTATATACACATTTTCTCCTTTTACTATTGTTTTCTCCATTATCACTCTCAGGGCTAAAATAGCCTCCCGTGTTCCCCTGTTTCGCCTAAACCCAAATTGATCTTCTCCTAATATCCCTTCAGCTTGTTTTTCCATTCATCTTTGTACAATTCTAGTTAATATTTTTGACACGTGTGCTGTCAAACTTATTGTTCAAAATTTTTCACATCTATCCACGCCTTTCTTTTTTGGTGTTTGAAATCTTTGGGTATCTCACCTGTCTCGTACATATAGCTTACAAGTTGGAAGAGAAGTTCTGTTACTGCTTGTCCAGCGGCTTTTAGAGTATCTGCTTGCACCTTATCTGTACCCGGCGCCTTGCCATTTTTCAGACCCTTTAATGCTAATTCATACTCATCTCTAAGTATAGGATATCCCAAGTCATCATTTTCAATATCTGATTCCTGTTCTAATGCTGTTAGTTCCACTTTCTCTACATTTTCTATAATGACATTTCCTCTCGCGTCCTTTATATTTTTGCTATATGGTTTTATATCTCGAAAATTCTTTCTAATTAGTTCATATGCTTCATCTGTCTTTCCTATTTCCATCTTAGTTTGTATCTCTTTGCATTTTTCATCAATCCGTCGTTCTTTAGCTTTCCTGCATTTGCAAATAATTTCCCATTTTATGGCTTTGTATCTATCTCTGTTTTCCTGTATCGTCTGATTTATTTTTATATTTTCGTCTTTCTTCTATTAAATTCAAGATATCCTTTGTTATCCATGGTTTCTTATTTTCTTTTTGTGTATACCCCAGAATATCTCGAGCCGCCATGTTTAGGCTGGATTTAATGTTATTTCATTCTGTTTCTACTTCCTTAGTATCAGATATTTTCCCAATATCTTTTAGCAATTCATTTGACTTTTTTTCGAATCTTTCTTGAATATCTCTATCTTTTAGTTTCTCAAAGTCAAAGTGTCTTTTTCTGTTTCTTTTTTTCAAATTTTTAAATTTATGGGCGGCCTTCATAATTATGATGTTGTGGTCAGTGTCTATATCTGCTTCTGGGTAGCTTCTACAGTCTTTTACTTGATTCCTAAACCGTTGTCTAACAAGAATGTAATCTATTTGATATCTTACTATATCCCCTAGTATCTTTCACATGTATAGTCTTGTAGCATGACGTTGAAATAATGTGTTGGTGGTAGTTAAATTGTTTTTGTCGCAAAATTCTACAAAGTTATTTCACCTGTCGTTTCTCGTGCCTAAACCAAATAAACCTCCTACCGCTCCTTCCCTACCCACACCTACCACTGCATTAAAATCTCCCGTAATTACTAAATTTTCATGTCCTTTTACGTATCTTAATATGTCTTCGATATCTTTGTAGATCGCTTCTACCTTTTCGTCACTGTAGCTAGAGGTGTGCATGTATACTTGTATTATTACTGTGTTTACTGGTTTAGATTCTAATCTAACCATGAATACTCTTTTGTTCTTTTGGAAGTAATTTTCTACACGGTATCCTATCTTTTTTGCATAACGATCCTCACACCCAAATTTCCTTCCTCTGCTCCTGTATGAATTACCCTGAAGTCTCCACTCCAAAAATCCCCTGCCTCTGGCCACCGAACTTCACTGATCCCTACTACGTCTAGTGCTAACCTATTCATTTCTATTTTTAAGTTCTCTAGCTTACCTACTTGTTTCATACTTCTAACAATCCACGCTCCGACTCGCAAAATGTTCCAGACTCTTATTCTGGACTTTCCGATCGCATCCTCTGAAGTAGTCGCCTCCCGGAGATCCAAATGGGGGACTATTTTAACTCCCGAATCTTTTACCTCAGAGAATGCCATCATGTTTATTTCAATTTAAGTACGCTGTGTACTTGGGAGGTAATGTGGTGGTTTCTCGTTGCCTTCCACATCGTGGTAGTGTGTCTTAGACTGCCATACCGACCCCTATAGTCTCTGCCAATCTAAGTACCTAAAGAGCCGCTGCCCTCTTTCGGTACTTAGAACAACCTTACTACTTGGGTTGGACCTGTAGTTTGGCTCTTTAGCTTATTTGAACACGCAAGCCATTTTACCTGTTCTAGTAATCTACAACTTCAGTAAGGTGCAGGTCCATTTGAAATGGCAATATAGTTTTGCGACATATATATTATGAACAGCAATTTGTCAAATAGACAGTGTTCAAAATCGCTTAGCATTATGCCAAGGAAGTGTATAAATCATCCCAATATGGTGTTATGTGTGCGGTGGGCTAATTTTCAAATCTCAGAAATGAAACTTTACTCCTCTTATTAAAAAATGTTACGAATCTTATTTTGGTTGTAAAGTAGGTGACCGAGATCAAAGTTGGGTTCCCCACATTTGTTGTTTAAACTGTGTTAAGTTGCTTACTGGGTGGAGGAATGGTTAGCGTCATATGCCTTTTGCTGTACCTATGGTTAGGAGGGAGCCAACAGATCACTTAACAGGTTGTTATTTTTACTTAGTAACTATAAAGGATATTACATCTAAATCAAAACACTCAGTAAAATAACCAAACTTGTTTTGCGCAATCAGACCTGTTCCTCACTGTGCGGATTTACCTGTGTTAGAAATTCCGGCAATTCTGACTTACAGCGACAGTGATTTGGATACTGATGAAACAAAGTCGTGATTTCGAAGGTAGTACCGCATCATCTGAGTCTCATTTATTAACTCAAGGGGATCTTAATGATCTAATATGTGATTTGAATTTGTCTAAAAAGCAGGGACTTTTAGGATATCAGTTAAAAAGATGGAATTTTCGTGACAATGGTACTGAAATGTCATTTTCTTAACCGCCATGATTAATTGAAAATCTCCTTTTACAAAAAAATGATTTAATAAGGTTTGCTCGTTATTGGAGTCTTTGGGCCGCGTTAATGAAACAACAGCATGGCGCTTGTTTATTGACTCTTCAAAAGTTAGCTTAAAAAGCTGTACTTCACAATGGAAATAAATTCTTATTGGTACCATTAGCTCAAGCTAGAGCCGGGACCAGGTTTTATGGGCCCTGGGGCAGGGATTTAAAGGGCCCTCTCCCACCAAATCCTCTAATAAGTTAGTAAAGTTTTTGAAATTTTGTTGTCGCTAAAAATAAAATAAAAATGAATTTTATGGTGGCTTATCTCAGTAGTAAAGAACATAATATTTAAAGATATGCAGAATTAATAATTATATATACTTGTTATTAGATTATTTATTCATACATACTTATATTTCATCCTATCTACAAAATTGAAACTTAAAATTAAAAATTTACTTTTCTAGCTTTCTTATTTGCAAATTTATTTATCACACTTTCAAAATTAATTTTTTTTTGCTAATTTATTTTCCAAGCAAATCATGCCCAAAGACGTCAGTCTGACTTGTCCCATTGTTGATCTGTGCATATTCTTTAAACGAGACATTGCACTAAAAGACTTAAAAATGCATTGCGTTGTCAAAATTTATATAACACGGTTTAACTGAAAAACTAATTACTATATTTTGTTATATGCAATACGCAATATACTATTGTTTTATTATCTTTCACCTTGTGCCACTGTAACAGGAAGTGTGCAAAAAATGCAGAGTGCAACGCACACATTGGGAAAAATCTCAGATAAATTTTCTTCCTTTAACTTGTTTAAAAGTTCAAGGGGAAGCAAAAAATTGTTCCCCAAATTAGCCTCGTGAATGGTCTTCAAATGAACTAATTCAATCTTTTAATTCTTGAGAAACATCATTTTTATATATTTTGATGAACTCCTCGCATTTTATGTTAATTTGTTCTTCAGTCAGTTCCAAATATTTCCAAATGAAAGAAAATGTGCCATTGATTGATTTTGCAGTCTCATACCGCACTCTCATTTCAGTTAAAAGTCTGTCAATAATTACATTAAAAACATTAATTCTAAATTTGTCATAAGGACCAGGACCCGTTATTTCAATTTTTTCGTCAGTTTCAGATTCATCTGCAAATCTTTTCCTTTTAATTGTTCTTTTTGGTTTGCTACCTGTGCTATTCGTTGTTGTTGATTCCTTCTGAGTATGAGTCTTAATTTTAATTTGCTGGCCACCTGTCTCTAAGTTCTTCTAGATCTTTAATAAGACCATAAATGTTAATTATTTCTTTATCAGTACTTACTTCACAATTCTGAAGAACACTATAATCAATCAGAGACAAGGCTTTGAACCAAATCGAGGCCATTAAAACACACTCTATTGATGAAATATACTTAATGCAACCATTTACTTCTGCCCTTGTTTCTGCTGCCAGATCAGTAGAAAGCAGCTTTTGTAGAGCCACTAACCGCCCGGGTAAGTGTTTTGCAAATGGTTTTACACTTTTGACATGAGCACTCCATCTCGTTGATGATTGTGAGTGAAGAGATTCTCCTATTTCAGTTTTCAAAGTAGCCCAGCGATCCACTGAAACTGCAAACAATGTATACACCTTTTGAACTGCACCAAAAAAAGTTACAGCTTTGACACAGCATTCCTGCATGCTTTCCACATAAATGTAACTGTGGCATGCACATGAAGAATATATTGCTAAATTGTTCCTTTCCATCAAATAGGTCTGTACACCTTTAAATCTGCCACTCATATTTGTGGTATTATCATATCCTTGACCACGGCAGTGTTGTTATCTTTTAGAGTTGTAAGTATCATTTCGGCAATTAAATGACCAGTCTTTCCCTTCAAGTTGATAAACTCAAAAAATCTCTTGAATATTAAATTGACCGTTACTGTTCAAACGAACATATCTCAAAATAAAGACATGTTGCTCCAAATCTGAGGTGTCAGGAGTTGAGTCTACCATTAAGGCATAGTATTTTCCCATTTTCAGTTTATAAAGTATTTCTTTTTTAATAGTTTCTGCACATAATTGAACAAACTCATTTTGAATTTTGTTAGAGAGATACGTTACTTGGAGCTTTTTATTTCCTTCTTGTGCTTCTTTAACGTTTGTTAAGTGTTCTTTTAGGACTTCATCGTATTTACTTAAAAGTTCTAACATACCCAAAAAATTTCCATTATTTGGGTCACCAATCCGATCAGGGTCTCCCCTAAGTGCAAGGCCTCTCTCACCCAAAAAAAGAATTACATCTAATATCTGATGCAGTAACTTTTTCCTCACTAATATCTCACTCTGCAACTCTTGTAGTAATTGTTGGTCAATTAACATGCCCGTTGAGAGACGTTTTTCCAAACACCGCCATCCAACATAGCACTTTTTGTGACTATTATTAGATTTATGTTCTTTCACTTTATCATAAAGTTTTCGCCAAGCACTGTGTACTCCCTCCCCCAAATGTTGCAAATGCCGATTTTGTATTGGCGGGACCAGAATAAAATACTCTACAGCAAAAGCAGTGTAAGGTACTTTGCTTTTGGCTCCATACCAACCAGTCACGTGATATTTGCTCACCATTATTTTTCAATTCCTTTTTCAGAATGCTTACTGGAAAATTTCTTCCAGTTGAATCAGTAGGAAATTTTAGTGGAACTTTTGCAAGACATTTTTCAACTACTGAAATTTCAGTGGAACTTTTGCAAGACATTTTTCAACTTCTGATGAAAGAGTTTCTCTGAGTATTTCACCTAAATCAACACCACAGCTTTTTTTAGTGTCTTTAGAATAAATCACAGACTTATTTTGATTTTTGTTTTTCGGAATGGTGAGCGAAATTTGCTTTTGCAGTTGTTTGCTGTTCTTGTAAGGGGTCGATAGCAATGTCTGTTTGTGATTGTGTCTGTGTCTTCCGTTGTTTTTGGGAATTCTGGGCGTTGGGAATGTTATTTGCTACTGTTTCAAAGTTAATAGCATTTTCAGAATTACCAAAGACTTCGCTGTTGTCGGCGGTTTCAAATTCTAGCGTTGATTTATCCATATTTTTTGTTGATGGTATGACAAACTGAGAAATTGATATTTGGCCTCGTTTCAAGATAGCATCTTTTGCTGCTTTCTCTTTCCGTTTTTGAGAGCCTGATTTTTGATGGTACATTTTTAAATACGAAATCTCCTGGAAAAGAGATTGAAATTGATATTGATTGATTTTTGAATGAATAAAATTACAAAAGTCAAAACTGACAATAATATTTATTTATTTATTTATTTTAAACATTTCCAACAGGTAAGAACCCAATTACAGGAAACAATACAAAAAAAATTATACGCATGCAATCCTACTTTAACAAATTAAACACTTCTAAGATATAATTTAACGAATTAAAATTTATATCACATCTATGACAAATACTATTATAATTAGAACACATCTCATAAATAGGTGATTTACAAAGTAAATTTGTTCTGGCAGTAGGTATGTAGAACGTGCGAGAATGTCTAGGTACTGTTCGGGATGCATGATATTTGATGAAGGAGACAAGTTCAGCTGAATCAATTTTATCATGGAGTAAATTATAAAGAAAAGTCAGTCCTATAACTTTTCTACGAGTATCCAAGGAGGATATCTGAAACTTATTCAAAAGCAAATCCTGACTATAACCTTGTGCAGGATATATGCCTTCAGCTTTCCAATAAAGAAACTTAAGAAATTTCCTCTGGACAGACTAAATCAGTGCTTTGTGGCACTCATAAAGTGGAGACCAATTATGCAGCAATATTCTAGTTTAAACCGGACTAGTGTTAGATATAAGATTTTCAAAACCTCAATACTTGAAAAATTATTGCAATTTCTTATAATAAACCCTAATTTCTTGAAAGATCCACTAACAGTTTTGTTGATATGAGGGGTAAATGTAAGTGACGGAGTCAAATAAAACTCCAAGATTACTAGTCTTATAATTCCTCTGTAGAATATGTGATTCAATGCAGTATGTGAAAACGGTAGATTATAATTTTCTGGTATACGTATCAACATGGCATTTATTAGGGTTAAGATTTAACATATTACTGTTGCACCAAACAGTTAACTGCTGCAACTGTACTTGTAATTTATGACAATCCTCTAGCGAGTAAATCTGTAAGAACAGTTTCAGATCATCCAGCACATAGTAGTTTACCACAACTGATATTCTCAACCACATCATTAAAGAAAATAAGAAATATAATGTAATATGTAAACCGGTTTGCTTAACCATTGGTGCGACAAGTACATCCAATTAAAATTAAAAAATTTAATTTTCATCACGGTGATGACATCACCACGTAGTTCTTATTATTTAAAAAGTAGATCTCAAATGTCGAAATGTCATGCTCTTAAAGAATAATCTAACTATTTCATGTTCCATTTAATAAAAAACTGTTGATTTAATTATTAATTAGTGTTCCTTGACTTTTTAAAAACTTAAACTTTCTCTGGTTTAACTGTTTGAATTAAAATAGAGAAAATTTGTACAGTAACACACTATTAAATACTTCACCTTAATTGAAAAAATATTTCTTTTGTTTGATTGATTTATCAGTTAATTTTTATTATTTCTAATTCACTACGAATCTATGATTATGAAATCATATGTTTATTCAAACAAATAGATAAGTAATATTTTGAGTCCCCTATATAATTTCAAACACTGAATCATTTCATTATAACTGATACTTCAATTGTAACTGCTGTGTAATGATATTATAATCAAACAAAAACAATATTGCTTTGTAGATTAAGCGCATCGCCTCCATGAAATATCGAGAGTTAAACTCACTCACCTTATTGTTGAATGTACACTATTGAAGTAGAATTTACACATATTAAAGTATTAAATATGATAAAACAGTCAAACTTTATAGTACTGTAAATTACACTGTAATAATAGAATAGTTTTCTAATTATTAACTATTAAAAATGTTTGTGAACAGAAAGCACAAGCATTTATGTACAATAAAACACTTTTATCACCATTCACCAACGACTTTTGTTGTATACTGTCCTTATTACCTGGCGGTGGCCGATGTTGGGGGTCGGTGTGCGGGTGCAACGGTACAAGTGAGAGTAGGGTAAGGTATGATCTGTTTTTTCAACACGCCACACGTCGGTCAAAAGTCACCCTTGCCTTGCCTGTAACACATGAAATCGTCCCATTTTATTTCTTATATTAGCCATTATAATTTTAATTCAAAAGTATTTGAAATGTATATTTAGAGCATAATAGGTATAGGTGTATGGTGAATGAGTTTTTAACATTATATTCGTATTAGAATTCATGTTACAAATTATTATTATTATAATTATGTATTATCTATCAGTAAAGTTGTAGTGCCGTGGCTTGGCTGATAACTTGAGATGCAAGCCATTAGATTTTACAGTTTTACAAATAATGTCGTTGTATAGCGCTTCTGGGCAGTGGCATTTTTAACATAGGGCAAATCGGTGCAATACACCGACGGGCTCGGACTCTAACGGGTCCTTTGTAGTAGAATTTAACAATTTAATTAACAGCCTGGGCCCTTAGTTATTGATGACACCGAATTGTAATGGATCTTAAAAACGTTACTGCTTCTGGGCCCCTTAAGTGGTGCTGGGCCCTAGGGCAAATGCCCCCCCCCCCGCACGGCCAAGGCTCAAGCTACTGAAATGAAGGAATCATATGACAACATGAAACTACTTAACAGATTCAATATGACAAATATGTTTGAAAAATCTGTAGTGATTTAAAAGTCGTTGCACTTTTATTTGGTTTACAGCTTGGTTACACCAAATTTGTTGCTTTTTATGTGAATCGGATAATAGGGATCGAAGAAATCACTGTAAAAGAAAAGACTGGCCAGAATATAAATTTTTAATTTAGGGAACAAATACGTTTAAATCAGTGATGGGTTGTTTTAAAACAAAGTTTTTAAAATAGTGTTTTAAAATGATTTTTTTTTCACTTTACTGTTTTATTTAAATAATATTGTTCAAAATATTTTTTTTTCTTAATTTAAAAATGTTATTATTATACATTAAATAGATAGATGCAAGGATAAATGAATTTCAAGGCAACTATAATTAAAAACCTGTATTATGTTCAGACAGAAGATAGCACTAAGTACACTGTGTACAGTACAGTAACAAAATATTTACTGTAGAAATACTCTTAATAAATTAGAAACAGAAAGAAGTGAGAAGCCAAATTAACTTAAATGTATGTTACACTATGAGAGAGCCTCTTTAAATGTTATAGATAAAATCAAATAACCAAAGTATTTTTGTGGTTAATGTGGCATTAATTTAAAATATTTTATTTAAATGTGGAAATATTGCGAGTAGCTTCGTGACTTCCTATCCTGTTTCTTAATTTCGAGTGGACTAGATCATTTAAGGAAGATAATCTCTCCACTCCAACATTGGATGCTACAACCGAAAACAATTGAGTTGTTAACAGGAATAACTCTGTTGAAATAAACAGTTTTTGAGATTGCCCCATGTTAAAGAACTTATATTGTCTATATTATGTTACGACATTCCGTGCGAACAAGAACGAAAAAGTAAAGTAAACTAAGAAAATAGTCCACACCGAGTACTGCAACAACAAAAAGAAGGAATCCAAAGAAGGGTTGTGCTGGCTAAACATGTTAGAGTGGGGTGGGTTATGAGGAAAGAAAAAGAAAACCTCAAATTAGGAATTTTATTTACAAACCTTCAAGGAAAAACAACATTTTATAAAAAAGAAAACCAACTCAAAAAAACATTTATCCAGAACGTCCGGAGAACTTACACAGTGCAACAATCGATGCTAAAATAATTTATATTTAATTACTTTAAACTAATTTCTACTTCAATTCTAACATGTACATAAAGCACAATTAAACAAGAATATATAGTGGACTGTTTTCAGTCCCATGGTTACCACGTGTTTTAAATCTTTATATATGTAAAATATACATTAGGAAAAATACACACTTGCAGGACCCACACGCGGTGGTTTAATTCTAACATATACATAAAGCAAAAATTAAACAACAATGTATGGTGGACTGTTTTCAGTCCTGTGGTTATCATGAATTTTAAATTTTTATGTATGCAAAATATTCTTAGGGAAGTATATATGTATATAGTAGACAACATAAATATAAAAAAAAATCTATAGATCAAAATGCACTTCGCTGCACGCTGCACAGAGTGATGTACTAATATTGCACCTAAACAGTAGGGTGATGCTAAAAAAAATTCATAGAACAGTCAATGCCGATCTATTATCTAATAAATACTCGACCAATAACGGTTATCGCATTATTAGCATATTCTGACAATTTGAACTATGTGATTGTATTTCCACACTGGAACATCTATGGTTGTGCAAAAAGTAATCTAAAACTGAAGAAAGGAAACCCATATACAATTTTCCATGCTGGAAATAATCAAAATGATCTAGAGAAGAAACAGCAAGCCCTACAGCTTGGCATGACATTCCGATTTTAACTGTATCACGGTGTGATCTTGTAAGTCCTGCTTGGTTGCATACAGACATTTTATTAACCGAACTTTCTCCTAGTTATATTTCAGTGTTTACAGATGTTAAAGTGTGTGGTGGTGGTACATTAATTGCTGTGCATAAAAACATTCCCTCTGGGAAAATTACCAATAGCTATAATTCATATTTTAAAACCCTATAAATTAGTATTACCTTACAAAATGTTACATATATTCTTGGCTCGGTATATTTTCAACAATTAAATTTAATTAGGATGGGGAAATGCCTGATCTCATATTTTTTGATGAATTGCGAGATTTTTCAGTCATTAAATCTAACCTTTCATTAGTCACTGAGGATGGTATCACCCCAGTTTGGAAATTATTTTTAGGGCTTCACTCATGCCATGTTTTAATCTATTCAAACGCTCCTCCTTTTTTCTTTTGCTAAAGTTGATTACAAACTTCTTAGCGCCTACCTGGAAAATATTGCTTGGTCTTTCTTAAGTGATAAGATTCTTTCTTTAAACATTCTTATCACAAAGTTTTATAAGCTTCTATTTGATGCCTTTGAGTTGTTTATTCCAAAATAGAAAGTTATTGCTGATAAATTCCCGAGGTGGTGTTCTTATGCTCTTAAAAAAGTTTTAGCTCATAAAAATAGACTATCGCGCAGGTATAAACATAATGGATGTTAATCTGATTATGATTCATTTTCATAATTGTTATATAATTTATATTAGTAGCCTTGAACATACCATTTATAATAATATTAATCATTTCTGGACATACATTAAGTCGTTAAAAAAAGGTAATTTTATCCCAAAAATTATGAATCTATATGGTAATCAATTTGAATCTTTACATGATATTGCAAATGCATTTGCCAATCAGTTTCAACCCTCTTACTCTAACTCATGAAATCTTAAACTTTGAAGTTGTGAAAAATATTGATTTCTTTTCAGCTTTTGCAAATCATGTTTTCACAGATGAAAAATTTTTTTGAAAAATTCCTTCACTTGAGGGTCGTAAGAAGACTGGTCCTGATGGTATTCCGCACCTGTTCTGAAAGAGTAACCTGCCTTAATCGAACCATTGAAAATAATATTTCAGAACTCCTCCGATCAGGAAACATTTCCACAATCTTGGAAAATGTCCATGATAATTCCAATTTTCATAACTGGGTCAAAATGTGATATTACTAATTACAGGCATTTCATTATCTCCTTATATTTCTAAAATACTTGAATCTATCATCGCTGATGAATCATTTAGTACTTACAAAAATGTTATAATACTCAAACAGCATGGCTTCTTCAAGGGTCGTTCTACAGCCACTAATTTAGGGTCTATCATCATTTCCTGATTACCAATCTTGAACTTGACAGGCAGATTGATTCGAGATATATGGACATTTCAAAAGCCTTTGATAGTGTATGTCAGCTCTCCAGCTTATCAAACTGTAGAAAATTCGAATCCAGGAAATTTACCTAAAATGTATTGTATCTTACTTAAGTAAACGCCAACAATATGTCCTTCTTGGAGATTTTCAATATGCTATTTTTTTGATGTCCCTTCGAGGATTCCATATGGTCATGTCTTGGACCCATACTATTTATATTATTTATCAATATCATCATCACTAGGTCTTCAGTCCTGGAACTGGTTAGACAGGTACCATCATTGTTTCCTATTCTGAACTAACCAACAGATTTCCCTGAAATTTGCACAGTCTTCATCTATCACTATCTGATCTAGGTCTACATCTACCTCCTTTTTCCTATCTCTGCTTATAATATATCCCATACTATTCCCCAAAAATGCCCTAGAACGTATTCTGCCCTTCTATTTCTCCTATTTTTTCCCCAGATATCCTTGTTCTCCCTATTTCTATAACCTATTAATTATTAACTTTGTCTGTTCATGCTATCATCCTCATACATCTGAAGCACAGCATTTCAAAAGGCTGCTACCGGTTTTTTTGTCTGCTTTTCAGACTGCCCGTATTTCATAGGCATACTGTGCTATACTCCACACATAAACTTTCAACTATTTTCTTATTATTCTATGTTTGTTGTCTTTCATTATAGGCGCTGTTCTTTCTTGTTAGATGTAGTTCGGTACCCTTCTATTGTTTTACAATTATAAACCCTATTTCTCCGACATTCAGTGGTTGTGAAGGGGGTAGCCTGTGGCTGCCAAGTTCCCCCATTACTTAAACATTTACTGATTTAATATTTTTTCCAATATTTCTTTTCGCACAGTCAACATTAGTTGCAGATATTTCACAACCAACACCTGTAGTTGTTTATAATAATCATCAGATTTATCTGCGCTTATTTTTTCATCATTAGGTTTTCCGTCTCAAGACTTGTTGGACACGTACTTGCACTTATTTATATTCTGAGCTAGCCTATACAGTTCCCTGAAATTCTCACACAGCATGTATACAGCTCGGTTGCCCTTCTATTGTTTTTTAATTTTATGCCCTCCTATTTCACCGAGATTCAGTGAAGGGGGTTAAGCAGCCTGTGGCTGCCAAGATCCCCCCATAGTTAGACATTTGCCAAAATAATCTTTTTCCAGTAAATCCTTTCACACAATTAACATTATTCGTGAATATCGCCCAACCAATTCTTGTAGTTGCTTATAATAATCATCATGTTTAAATAAAGTTGCATTCTTTGTCATTAATTTATCCATCTTGGGACTGGTTGGATGCATACCTGCATTGATTTCTATTCTGGGCTAGCCTACACATCTCCCTGAAACTCCTACAGCCTACATCTTTCGCTATCTGTGTGCAGTAGTCTAACTTAGGTCTACCTCTTCTTCTCTTTTTTCCTATCTCTGCTTCTAATATATTCCGCACTATTCCCTCATGCCGTAGTATGTGGCCGATCATCCTATCTCTCCTATTTTTTTTATCGTTTTCCACATATTTCTTTCTTCCCCTACCATTTTTAGTACCTATTCGTTCTTAACTTTGTCCATGATATCTTTATCATACGTCTGTAGCACCACATTTCAAAGGCTTCTACCTTATTCTTGTTTTTCTTATCCGCTTCTCCTACTGTCCAGGCTTCACAGCCGTACAATGCTGTGCTCCACACATGTTTTAAGCAATCTTTTCCTTGTTTCTATGTTTGTTGTCTTTGAACACAGTAGTTGCTTTTTCTTCTTAAATGTAGCACGACCTTGTGCTAATCTTTGTTTTATATCTTTTGTGCTTTTCCCATCTTGCGTTATTTGGTAGCAGAAATCCTTAACCTCTTGTAAGTTCGTGTTACATATTTGTATTCTTGTTTTTGATTTATTTTCCCTTCCTTTGCATACTAGTACTTTAGTTTTAGTTTTGTTAATTTTCAGACCGTATCTCTCTGTTAGAACTGTTTCCATTTCATTAAGAGCAGCTTCTAACTCTTCCTTGCTAGACGCTAATACCGCTATATGATCTGCAAATCTAAGCATATAAATTTGTGCCTGCATAGTAATTCCAAATGTCTTCAATGTACAAGTTAAAAATTAATGGGGATACGGCACATCCCCCACATCCACCACTCGCCCCTTTCCTAATGTTTACTTCTCTACGTTCCTGCTCTAATTCTATTGCTGCTGTTTGCTCTTTGTAGAAGGTATGTACTATTCGTCTATCCCTATAAACTCATTCCAATCTTTTTTAGTATTTCGAAAAATTTTTCCATTTCACATTGACGAATGCTTTTTCCTGATCTACAAACCCTATGTACATGCTTTCCCCTTTTTCTATTGTTTTCTCCATTTATCAATAATATGAAAACTATTTTGTCGTCCTCCTCTTATTTGCTTTATGCTGATGATGTAAAACTTTAGTCCTTTAGTGAGCATTGACAATTACAACAACCTCCAGCAGGATATCAATAACTTTTCTACCTGGTGAGGGAATAACCTGTTGAATATCAATTTGAGTAAATGTAAATTAATCCGTTTTTATAATTGCCAGAATCCTACTACACCTCGATATTTTATTAATGGATCTCAGTTGAGTGGTGTGATATCAATATGTGACTTGGGTGTTATTTTTGACGATCATCTACACTTCTCTGAACATATTGATAGCATTTGTGGTAAAAGTTAGAGGATTCTGTGTTTTATTAAACGTCACACAAAGCATATTATAGATACAAATGTTATTAAAATTCTTTATTTTAGTCGTGTTCGCAGCATACTGGAGTATGATAGCATAATTTGGTCTCATAAACAGAGGACTACAATCCACAAATTTGAAACAGTTCAAGCCATATTTGTTAAATACTTGCTTTATAAATTTCACATTCCACTTAATTGTATATCTCAGGATGTTAGGCTTCTGCTTGTTGGTTTTCAAACTCTTGAACTTAACGGCAAAATTGATTATGTAAACCTTTGAATTTAATTTCACTAAGGATTGCCCGAAAGAAATCCAGTGCAAATATCTGTCTCACATTGGTTATCATTATACCAATTATGGTTCTAATTCATTTATTGAAAGATTGATACAATGTTGCAATAGTCACATTAATAATTATGATATTTTTTATAATAGTATTAATTCTTTTAAGTATCATAGTTTTTAATTGTTTATTTTTAATGCTTTTTTGTTTATGTCTTGATGTTTATATCTAACTATGTACAATTTGAAGCTATTACTTTGTAGTGTACCTATATAATAATAATTCATCGTTGGGGCACAACAACTTTTTGTGGTCGACATTTAATGGAACACATTTTACATAAGTAGTAACTGAATTTATTTATCTTCAACCAATATGTATTAAATCCCACTTCTAGATATTGGAATTACCATCCCATTAAAAGAAATCTCATATTTCTAATTTTACACAAATGAAACTGCAACTGTTTCTTAAAAAGGAATTGATGAGATATATCCATCATACAACCAATTTATGATTTTATTCTCACAAGCAGACTACGATCGATAAATGGAAAAACCCATGTTAACCTTTATGTAATGGATTCGTAAAATGTTGTAAAACAACACGAAATTACATTGACCCAATGACTTATGCATGACTCTCTTTTCATATAAAATTATAGAAAATCACTTACTAATGTTATATTAAATACAGTGTACAGATAAGCGGGCCCAAAATAACCTTTCAGAAACATGTACATAATACATAATTATCTTTATGAAAAACAGCAGCTTCAATGCTATATTGAATGCTATATTCAATGCTATGTTGAATAAGTAATCATTTCAATTTAGAAAGCGGTCCAAATTGTTAATAAAAATTCGCAAATGACTGTGAAGTAAGGAACGAGCGAGAATATTCAACTGCAGGAACCGCACCTAACAAGTACGTTTTGCAAACGAGTATTTCTTATTAAACGATGGTGTTAAGGCACGGAACGACAGTATTTCGGGCATTACATTTAGGTGAAATCAGAAATATATAACAATGTTCTATCAACTTCCATCCCAGCAAGTTTCTGCCCTAAGTATTGAAGATCCAATAAATAAGCTAAGTAATGTGTATCTGTAATAGCCATCTTAAAGCGTGTTTCCACTTTCTGAAGTTCCTGCTCATTGCTACATCAGATTGGCCTCATTTTCAAAATGAGTGGCTTAACTTTTTCCAAATATCGGTTGCATCAGCTATTTTACAGGTATTTTGCTGGCATTTATACAAAGCTGTGGTAATAACTTTTACTTTTGTGAGGTAATCCTGAGCATTTTTTTTTAGTTTAAATTTTGAACTTTTGAAATTACAAAAGCTAAACGATTTTCAGTACATATTTTACTCAAAATGTGCCAGTTTGACAAATAAGATTCCAAACAGTCCACAAGAGTGTTCCAGTAGACATCAGAAGGTAAAACAGGCCTTTTACCACCAGTTGCACGGTATTGTGCTGCAGGAATAAACGGTTTCTAAAATATTTGATGATTTGTTTTAAGTGTTCGGTAACCTTGGGAATTTCAATATCATGAGTCAGTAAGTGATGAACACCCATGTGTAATGATGTCGATATCTTTATTGCTTGTTTTATTGTGAATAGATTCAGCTAAAAATTGACGCACTTTTGCCATATTATTTGCATTATCAGTGATAAAACTTGTTACATTGCAGTTAAATTCATCACTACATTTTTGAATAACATGAACAGATATTTGGCATAAGTATGTATCATGACTGATGTCTTCAATATTAATGCTGTCAATTAAATATGCTCTTCCACTTTATACATCAGCCACTACTGCACAAACAACTGGTTCCTTATGTACATTTGACCAACCATCCAAAGACATACATACACTTTTACCCATCAGTTCAGTTTTAAACTCTAGAATTAAATGTCTCATCGAGAAGAGCTGAACCTTTTTTTTTTGTTGTAGGTGGATTATATCCTGTATGCAACTGATTACACAATTTCTTGAACTCTGAATGCTCAGTGTGATTTGTAGCAAAAAAATATCTATCTAACTGAAAATCAATTTTCTTTGCTAGCTATCCTCTTTCTTCTTGATACAAAATGCGATAAGAGCGAATCTGTAAAATATATAAACAAATAGGACATGCTCATACAGCAATGTAGAAACCAAGTGGTAAATTGAAAACAAGTTTAACATACGATTCTTTCGCCTTTGTTAGACTAATTTAAACAAACTAAAAAACATTTATTAATTGGGAAAGTTTAAACTATAACATTCAGGAGCTACTTTATTTAAATATTTTTTTTAATAATATAAAAAGGTTGGAGTAGAGCTATCAGATCTTTTAATATTCATTTTTTACTTTCTCAGCCCACTGTGTACGAAGGTTGTATTATGTATAACGGGCATCTCATTTGTTGTTAAATGTGGTATGAACCCCTGGTTTGTTAAGAGTAAAAGTTTTGCATCATCTAGAGACATATTTTTTATAATTCGCTTTTTATTGAGCGTTTAAAGAAATTTATAATGTTTTCTGCCAAGCCATTACTGAACAATACCGTTCTTTTGTTACTGTATTTTAAAATTCAAGAAAATTAGTTTACTCACATTACAAATTACCAATATATTCACCAGTGCATGTATTAAAGCATTTTATTCATTTAATAAAAAGTATTATTTCTTTTATTCAAAGCATTTTATTCATTTAATAAAAAGTATTATTTCTTTTATTTAAAAACTTATTACTTGAACGATATGTTAAATCATTCTTACATCATGCTTTGTTTCTGAAATTATTAAACTACGAAGAACTAAAAGGCACATTCTCGTTTGAACCTAATTTATGTCACATAAATAACTATTACCAGTGGGATGAATTTTTGCAATACTAAAGAAAATAATAATTGTTATTGCATACAACTTACATTTGTCTGAGTCAGAACTGTATCCGAAATTGCAGCTTCCTTTTACTCCTCAAAATTTGTTAAAGCACATTTTTCATTATGCTTTTTCATTCTAGCAAATAATATAGACAGTTGCTTCTTTTTTACACTCAGTTTTTAGCGCTGTCTTTGTGTTTGTATCTTCTCTCTCATTGTCAGAACTTAATCAAATTAAAATTTATCCAAATTGTATCTTTTCGTGGTGCTGCTTGACTTTGCATACTTTTAAGTTTAATATTGTACATTTACACTGTACACTACAAACTAGATTGAAAGAAAAATTATTGAAACTTGAACTATAATTAAGCAGAGCTTAATGCCTCCAACTTGAACCTGATTTGTGAGGGAGGTCATTGGTGAATGTGGGAATCACATATTAAAAAAACAACATTTAGATTGCATGTGTGTTGGGGAATCCACTAACTGTGCTAGTTGAGGGGAATCCCCTGTTAAACATTCAGTAGAGTGTAGAATAGTTTGAAACTTTTTTTTTTGTTTCAAAACAGTTTTTTTCAATAAAATAATACTGCTGTAAAACTAAAAAACATTGATTTAAAACAAAGAAAACTGCTGTTTTTTTAAAAAAGTTTTTACCTCACCCTGGCTTAAATCCTCCACTTGTCAAGCCAGAAAACATCTACCTACCTCTATTATACATTAAACTAGGACTTATGAGAAACTTTATTAAGGTATTAGACCAAAATAGTGCTGGCTTTATTTATTAAAGGAAAAACTTCCTAGAATAAGTGATGCAAAAATAAAACACGATATTTTTGTAGGCCCACAGATAAGGGCTAGAAATTTGTTTGTAAAAGTTATTGCAAAGTTTTTGGGGAATCATAAAACAAAAAATTAGTATGGCCATGTGGTGCAATATGTCTCGTTAGACATTTCGTGCATTCTCACTTGAATTTCTTCTTTGAAAATCTTGGTGCTATCAGCGATGAGCTTGGTAACCGATTTTATCAAAATATTTCCATCATGGAAAAGTGCTACTACAGAAAATGGAGTCCTACTGTGCTTGCCGATTACTGTTGGACATTCAAACGAGACATTCCAGAAGCAAATTACACAAGAAGATCGTCTACTGGTATGAGTTATAATACTGCATGGAAATATATTTATCTTTATACTTAAATGATTTGTCACGTCCAATCTTGTGTGATAGAAACAAACGAGGTCATATTTGAAATCAGCATAAAAAGATATTTAGTTTCACGTATTTTACCTTGTGTGACACAAAATAATTTTTTTGTAAACCAGTGCAACCGACATACTTGTTTTATGAGGTCCTAGTAACGGACTTACAGTGCATTTTAGTTATAGACATGCAGGATATTGTTACTAATTTAAAAATAACTATCACTTCACACACATTTATTAAAAATATTAGAAATATTGCCGTACCCACATAACATAAACATATACATTGGACATTCTATGAATATTTGACAAATCCTGACATATTACGTTTGGCCTGATTTAAATCATTTTTATTTTTATACGTATTCATTTTGTTTTTAAATTAGTGTAAATTTAATTTGTGTTTTCTGACTTAACTGCATTTTCAATTAAAATAAATATTAGAAACTTCGACTACAATAAAATTTCTGCAATAAGTAGAAAATAAAATGCATGTTTTTCCTCATAATTTATATTTTAAAGTATAGATTAAGACCATAGAAATAAAAATAGTAAATATAAATAATGTATAAATTAAACCAAATATAAGTTCTGTTTGTTATTGAAAAATTCCAAGAATAAACACAGCAGGAAATACATATTTTGTAAGAAACTAAATTTTTAATCTCATTTTGAAAGTAACAGAAATACTAGCTTAGCTTTTCTACACCTAGCTTATTCCTTAGTTTGGAATGATGAGTCCAAACAACGAAAATGTTAGTTCAACAGATGCGGCGGAAGATATTGTACACAGACATTTTTTACAATATGTAAATTTTTTTTATACATTAGGTATCTTTTTTTGCGATAACCACCACTGCAGAGGAGTTATGTTGGTCAGGACTACATTGATGAACATAATTTTTTAAAGGGTTTGGATTGGGCTG
Organism: Platerodrilus igneus; assembly: GCA_036346225.1. Taxonomy (NCBI): domain Eukaryota; kingdom Metazoa; phylum Arthropoda; class Insecta; order Coleoptera; family Lycidae; genus Platerodrilus; species Platerodrilus igneus. Next base: position 10,023,427 of record JARFIW010001381.1, read on the forward strand.
AAGTTTTAAAATTAATGATAATATACCAATATTTCCATGCATATTTCTTAGTTTTGTTAATTCTTGCTCTCGTTCATCAGCAGTTAATTAATGAACTGTTTTTGTGGTATCCAACAAATAAGTGATAAAGTGATATGATGTTAAAGCTTGACTGAAACGGTTTTTGAAAATGTTTACTTACTGTAGTGACAAATCCAAATCCTCCTCAAAAGCTATTTCAAAATTTTTCCAAATCTCAACTACCTATCAGATAGAGATGCATTTGTTTTTGGTACTGCATCTAGAGCAACTGATATTGGTTTTAAGATGTTTAAATAATCATAGGCAGATCGTTTCAAGCCAATGTTAGATACTTTTTGAAATACTCCCGAATCAATTTCTCTTCTATGTTTATCGGATATTTTCAAAAGCCTGTCCTATTGACTCACGTAAATCTTGATGCAACTGCCAAAGTATTCTACCTGACTTCCTTTCCACCAGTTTGTTTATATTTAGCAGAAGCCAAGTGGTTGTTGCGAAAATATTTTACAACAATAACAACATGCTCTGCAATATCTCTCATTTCAAATTCAAAATCTTTTGACAGTAAATTTAGAATACATGCCGTGCAACCATATGTTATTACATTCAAATCAATAAAATCCTAAACATTTCATTTACTTTCATGCATTGGGTCCATATTTGCAGAGACTTAAGACAGTATTATTATATTTTGTTATACATGAAGAAATAAAATCTTCTGTTATCGAAATCAAATAATCTATCATGTGCCGCTGTCCGGAAGTGTTAATTGTGTCATAGAGAAATGAACGGCCCTCTTCAGATGTTACTGTTACACAATATAACGGATTTATTGCGAATAATGAACCACCCATCAATAGACATATTAACATATTACCCTTTTAAGTTTCTAAAACATTTTTTGTGCTCTTTTACATAAATTTCATCTAATAAGGTAGTTGAAATAATTTTACTTGATGAAGGTAAATAACTAGGTCTTAATAACTCTAATGTTTTTTAATCTCTTCATTTTCGATGTACCCGAAACTGCTGTTGGTGGCAAAAATTGCTTTTGTGATTTGTTTATTGATTATGTGCTTCTTATCTACAGATGCACACATTACAAATGATAACAATGATCCTCCCTTACATGTTCGCTTTGAATGTGAGGAATAAGTATTCAGAGTTAGTTCTGCCCAAGTTTTTGAACAGTGACATGCACTTAGAGGTGCTGATGCAGAAGCAGATGATGTCTGTGCGATAGAGTAAGGTGTACTGTTATTTGTATATACATCTACAATAAAGCAAAAAATCAAATTTATAACATAGCAAAAAATAACACTGTTGTGAATGATTTTTATTTATTTTCACAGTCAAAAAATGATGCGATTAACCGGCTAACTGATAATAATAAACAATATATTTTGTGTGAAGACAATAACCGTCTGGTAACCGATAACATTATCCGTGCTAAATAAAACAAACTGAATTTATATTTACTTGTAGCAGGTGCAGGAGCAGAAACAACTTTCTTGCAGAACTCTAACCTCTTATAAGTTTACAGCGCCACTACAAGTCTGGACAGGATATGACATAAATATTGTTATCTACTAGCTGTGCATTTTCCAACTTGCCGATGCATGTATTCTTGAATCTTTTATAATTATAAATTAGGACAGGATATGACTGAAATATTGCTGTCTAGCTAGTAGCTGTGCATTTTCCAACTTGCTGAAGCCTGATGCATATATTTTTGAAGGTTTTACTTTTGGAATAATACAATTATGGTCTTCTGGATGTTGAAAATTTAAGAACACTATTGAATCACAATACTATAAAATTTCAATGTAATAATTTTAGCTGGTTTTTACTTTCGGAGGGTTTTATTTTCATCTAATTACGAATACACCAAAAAAAAAAAAAAATTAAAGGGATGATTTTTACCAACCCTGGAACAAGTATAAAATAATATATTTTGGTAAAACGAAATATGATAATCGTACTATGTATTGCTAACATTTTTCTAAATTAATACTATAAAAATATATTTTAATAATCTAATTACATGCGAATGATCTTAAAGACACAGAAATGGTAAATAAGAAAATTAGTTGTATTATATTTTGAGATGTAACAATATTGTATCAAACTCTTTTTGACTATAATACCATATTTTGGGTGTAAAATGGCTTTTACTTTTTTAAACAATTTTATTGAGGGTAAACAGATCTAAAATATGTTACAATAATAATTATTGTTCTCTTCTTTTTCATCATTATAAAATTTCTTCATCTTCCTTTTGTAGAACTCTTTTTCCATTTCTTCTGATTCAGAGACTTCCTTGGTAAAAGCACTATCACTAATGTCTGCATATATTATATCTTCTTCGCTTTCTTCACCCCTAGTGTTTTCTTCTTCTTCTGTGTTTGAATTTAAAATGCCATGCTTTGGTCTATGACCACAACTGCGACTACTTTAACCAAAATGTTCAGTTGCTAATTACATTGCATTGGCTTTCTGATTTTCATTATCTTTGATTTTAACCTGGTTAATATGGATCATGCTACTAATTTTTATTCTTTTCTAAAGTTTTAAATTATGCTTTATAAAAACAAGTTTGGAAGCAATCACATTTGTGTGTTTTGCTTTGCAATGTAGGACAACTTCTTTCAGTAGAAGCAGACATAGGAGAATATTGAAGTATTGCAACTGCAACTTTTGCTAATGCAAAAGACCCACAAAAAACTTTCCACCAAATCACCACATCAATTTTGGGCTCGTCTGTCCGCAGTTTAAGACTATCCCATATAAAACATTTTGCCCATAAATCTTCTTTGGTTCTGTACAGAGCAGGATCTGAAATAATATTACAATCATTGAGAGATGTGCCTGAATATATAGGATCTGAATTTATTAAATTGGTGGACAGATTTGCAATATATTCCACTGCATCTATACTCTCATCCTCATTGAGTAATTTTCCCATATTGCAAGGATCTAATAAATGAGCTGCATGGTGAATATCAGTTAATGCTATATCTTTCTATGTTTTGAGACACTTGATAATAGAACTTTCTTCTGCATTAGTTGCTGAAGTTTGGGCAAACTTTTTTAAACAGAGCTTCTAGTTTAAAAATGCTTCTATAACAAGTGGGAGATAACATTTCTCTGACTCTAATATTGTACTCCACTAAGTTATTGGTTTTCTGAAAGTGTAAACTAAATTCGTTATTGGTTTTATGAAAGTGTAAACTAAATTCACTCTGCACCAAAATACTTCATTATGTAGAAGTTTCAAAACCAATTTTTTGTCCAAAATAGTTGACCCTTTGTTTGAAATTGCAATTCGTTGCAAGATATGTTTATTATCCAACAAACTTTGTAAACCGGCTACAATGGAACTTCAGCAGATACATACAGGAAGTTTCAATTTTCGTTTTGTATTTAAAGGTACGCTAACTGTTACAAATTAGAACTAGCTGAGGTGCAGTATTCAATGTTATCATTTTGAACTTGTCGAATAAAGAATTTAGTACATGGGAATGTCTTATGTCCTTTACAATAGATTTTGCAAAATTTTGCAGATCATTAAAGGTCTTTAATTTCATGGTTACCAATGAGTAGATTAAGGATGTGAGCTGTACAGCCGTAAATGAGATTGGTTTATTTGGATATGCATATTTTATTATTTCCCATGCTTGTTTCATGTTTGAGGCATTATCAGTTACAACTGAAATTATCATAATTACCCCAACTTCATCAAATGTATTTTTAATGATAGTGACCATATATTTTCCAGTATGCTTGTTTATGCCAGTATCAACAATTTTAAAAATTACTGATTCTGGTGTTGTCATTACAACATTATCTATCGGTTCATGCCTGCAATAAAATTAAAGCGTTTAGTTAATAATTGTAGCTGTAGGGTTCTAGGTATAGTCGAAATCAGGAAAGAATGAATGCACGTCATTAATTTCTGATTCAATCCAAGATATACATCCGCATGTACAATAAGCGTATTTAACATGTAAGAGAAAGAAAGAATACAAGTAGCACGTGTTTCGAGCAAAGTAGCTTAGTAACGACTTATGCTGTGGAGTTTATGATACGTAAAGAATGGGAACAGTAAACTGTCGCATGTCCTAACTATATTGCACTTATGTGTTCCCAATGGGAATATTTCTTGAAATGTTTATTTAACAGTCAATTGATTAATCTTGATGCATACGAATATGGTTGATGACGTGCATTCATTCTTTCCTGATTTCGACTATAATACATAATATCAACTTTATGAAAAATTAAGGGAATTGTTATTTAAAGTTTTTATTTAAAAATTTTAAATAACAATCATTCCCTTAATTTTTTTTAATTTTATACATTTTAATAATATCCTTTGGTAATTTTACCACTAAAATGTGTTAAGTTTGAAACACTGACGATGACGTGCTTACGTATAGTTAGCGCTTTGTTGTAATTAATAAAATATTTTAAATGTTGAGAAAAATTCGTAAAAATATAAAAATTAAAAACAATCAACACCCCGGACTTTTATTTATATCTGGTTATGATTAAAATATTGAAACTCTGATCTTGGACCTGGTTGTTGTGAGAATTGTAAAAGTGCTTAAATATTTATTTTAAATAAAGTAATAAAAATCAGTAGGTATGTTATCTAAAATGAAAAAAACTTGCCTTAAATTAGGCTATTCGCTCAACTGCTAAGACACTAATTGAGTAACAGCTATTTTTTTTTTGCCATTAAATGTATCCTTTCATATTCTGATCGAAGTAAAGACAAACGTAACATATAACATCATGGCAGTTTAAAACTGGGCCTCAATTTCTTAAAAAACTTTTGCCAATATACATTTTCTGTAAAACTTAAGGGTGTCTCGGTTGCATAGCAGGCTCTTGCAAATAAACTTCAAAGATTATCTTTTATCCTTTAAATAAATTATTCAGTCAGTTGTAAGTGTTACTTACAAGTTACATACACTACACATGATCACACTACACTGTTCATACACAGTGACCCATAGTAACATCTAACGTGACTCACAGAATACATTTTCTCAGTTCTTGCAATCTCAAGAACTTCTTGAAAGTAAACAGTGTTAGACTTTTATTTTATCTATTTGTATTTTACTTACTTGCCCGTTTTTATTTATACTGTCCATAAAAGAGATTAGTGATCCTGATGCTGATCTAAATCGTGAGTTTGAGCACGAAGATAAAGGTGTTGGTGACATTGATGTGAATGAATACAGTCGATACGGATAAGAAGAAGGTCTGCTCTCTATTTCTGTATTTAAGTTACAGTAGTATCAGTAGTTGATGGAAAATGATCTTCTGCATCTGCTTCTATATTTGGTCATCTTGGAATTGTAGGAAACTTTAATAATTTGCAGTATTTTGGTTTTTTTTTGTTAAATATTTCAGTATCAGTAGTATGTTTGCACTACAAAATATGCATGCATAACTTTAGTTTTCCTTTTTTTGAAGCTTGAAATTTAAAAAACTTGCAAACAGTTTCTTTGTACTTCTGTGATCTTTCCATCATGTACAATGTATTGTCTACATAATACACATGTAGCAGAAATTCAAGTTATATCAAATACTGTCTATCAACAACTAAAACTGAATATAATAATAACGTTGTCATTTCTTTAACCACTTAAAACATTATACTTAAACACTAAGATAGAAATAAAACATCACATTCTAATTTCAAATTTGAGGTTATGGTGCACAATTTATTTGGTCTTGCCAAGTGTGAAATAGGAAAAATTCCTGTTTGCATATTGGTATTATGCTGTCTTAAATGGTATTAAACATTGTAACATTTTTATCTTCCTCACGTATAAAGATTGCAAATAGATTTGGTTTCAAGTTATTTTATACACAACGTACCCTGTATTATATTTCGTTGTTTCCTATCAAATTGAAGTTATAAGTTAATGCTCATTGCGAAACAAGTGTTGGCTTTCATAGTTGAATCTATCGAAAACTAAGTATATAAACTTTTAACCTTGAAGCGAAACGTTGCATTTCCAGTTATATTGACCAATTATTGTTTCATTATACAGTGATAAAACTAGATAAGCAATATCTGGCGTATGTTCGTTATATCCCAGCCTTGCATTGATAGAATTGTCGCCCGAATCTGACAGTTGCTTGTTACACTTAATGTAAGCAACATGAAATGAAGTTCGCCACGAGCGACTGGAGACTCGTTCTAAGATATATTTATATGGGTGTCTGAATGGACGAACACGGCAAGTAGGAGTAGTCAAAATGGTTAGTAATTTTGATGTAATTTAAATACATCTAATTTTTCCCTTTTGCAGTGCAACAACCACATTTTTATAACCCCGTTTTATTACGGGGTTTTATGCCATTTATAACGGTCTTAAATAGCTGCATTTTGTATAACGATATATCTACTGCAACCTTTTGATAGCTATAATAAATAATTATGCTTAATTACAACGTTCAACTTTCAACTATTCATGGCTCTTTTTATTTTAACATCTTTTGATACAACATACAAGTCCGTATGCAGAAATTTTTTATCAAGTCCTAAATATGATGATTTCGTTTATGACAAACTGCAGTCCGTTTGAAGTTACTTGAAGAAATCCCATTACGAAATTGGTTATGAAAATTCAGTAGTATTTTTTTCGTCAAGGAGGATGGTGTTCATTTAAGTTGGTATAACTTTCAAATTAACTACACAAGCTTCTGGTGAATGTTATCCTATAGTGTAAAGATCTTCTTTCCTGTTTTTGCTTCTTCCATGAATCTAAGGTCATAATGTTATATTTAAGAGAATTGAGAGAATATAAAGGCTTTACCTTTAATGATTGCTTTTATTATTTAAGAATTCACTACATTTTACAACATTACATCTGTGTCTCTACTGTCAACTACACTGCCATGTGTGTTCCAAATTCTATATATAATTATGCATTCAAAATAAATTTTAGAGTAATGATTTCTATAAATACAAAAGTGTTAATGTTTGCTTCCCAACACTCTCCGTCAAACTTAACACAGTCCTAGCATATTTACAAATTGCTGAAATGTCATTGCACATAAGCCCTTTGTGAACACATCAGCTAATTGATCATTAGTAGATACATACATTATTGTTAATATATCCTTATTAATTAAATCAGACACAAAATGCATTTTCACATCAATATGCTTACATCGCTTATTATTCTGGAAATTAGTAAGTAGCAATAGTACTCTGGTTATCTTTAAAGTTACAAAATGGTAACAGATATGTTACATAAGATCCTTCAAATGCAGTAACTAACATTAAGCTTTACATATAGCTACAAATTCTGCTTCAGTTGATGATAATGTTGCCACTGTTTGTTTTTTCGAAGCCCAAGAAATTAGATTGTTATACAATTTAAAACAATAACCTGTTACAGACCCTCTGTCAGTAATATCATTTGCCCAATCTGAATCTGCATACCCAACAAGTGAGTCATCAGAATATGAAAAATGTATCTTAAAATTAATGATACTTTTCAAATATTTCACAACACGTAACATCAGCAGGTGAATCTTGATATCTTACAAAATAACTAATGCTATAACAAATGTCGGGCCTAGTGCCCATCATAATGTACATTAGGCCCCAGAAGCTGTTTATATGATAATTTATTTTTTAATTTTTCATTCTCATTTTTAACAAGTTTTAGATTTTCTCTATTGGTGTTTTTATATCTTTAGAGAATTCAACATTAAATTTTTTAATCGCACTCTTTATGGCTGAATGTTGATCGATTGATATAACACCCTTATTCAAATCTCTGAAAATTTTTATTTCTAGAAAATTTTAAATTTATAACACAGTTGAGATTTTATTTGACTTAAAAATAGAATATTAATGTTGTCAACATACAAAAGCAAATAACATCGAATGTTTTTCTTTACATAAACATATAAACAATAGTCCGACCTACGATCTATTAAAATTTAAATTAGTTATATGAATTTATCATTCCATATTTTAGAAGCCTATTTTAGACCATTTATTGCCTTATTTAAGAGACATACTTTATTTTTGCCTATCTTTTGAACTTCTAAACCATCAGGAATTTTCATATACACTTCTTCTGTCATTTCGCCATTTAGGAACGCATTTCTCACATCTAACTGTTCCAAAAGTAGATTATATTTAATGCATATACACAACAACAATCTAAATGTGGATAATTTTGCTACTGGTGTATGTAATTCTTCAAGAGGATTATTTTGTTGAAAACCTCTTGCAACCAATCTTGCTCTATATGTCTGTCCATCATTATCATTATACTTTACAGTAAATACCCATCTATTGGTTAGAACTTCTTGATCTTGCTCTCTATTTACCAGTGTCCGTGTTTGATTTTTTTTCTAACACCCTCAATTCATCATTAATTCACTATTTCAGTTATTACAATCTGAGCTTTCTTCTGCTTCTTCATATGAATTTGGAGATTCACAACTAGTTAATAATGTCAAACAACTAAAATCAACATCGTAACCAAGAAATTCTTTAGGTAGTTTTACATTTTGTTGTGGTCTATGGTTTTTGTTGTTAACTTCAGTATTTTCTTAATGTTAACCTTATTTTCTTCCTCTATTTCTTCAGTTGGTTTTCATTTTTATTTCTTCTTTTTCTTGATTCAAAAGTTCATTGACATTTTCTTCAAACACATTTGTGTTGGTATCAAGTACATATTTCTTTTCAATCTTCACTGAACCAAACTGATTTTCATTAAACACGACGTTTCTCGAATGAATTGATTTTCTTATTTATTTCTGATTATAACCTGTATCCATTTTCCAAATACGCAACAAACCTGCACTTAATGGCTTTGTTATCTAATTTTTTCTTAATTCATCTGGTACCCTTGAATATGCAGTACATCCAAAAACTCTCATATTTGACGCACTTGGTTTCTTCTTTAACCACAATTCGTGATTTATTCTTTTCTCAACTTGGCTGACTTCTATTCAATATATAAGCTGCAGTGAGCATCGCTTCCTCCCAAAATGCTTTACCCATCTTCCCTTGCATTATCATTGCTGTTGCACAATTCATTAGTGATTGGTTCATCCCTCTCTGCAACACCGTTTATCTATGGTGTATAGGGTGGAACATCGCTAAATGAATACCTTTTTCGGCACAAAATTGTTGCAGACCTAATTACTTATATACTCGCCTCCATTAGCACACTTCAACTTAGAAATTTTTGAATCACTAAACATTGCTGTTACTTTAGCGTCAAAATTTCTTAAACATTTATCAACTTCGTTCATGGAATGTATAATGTGCACCATTACAAATCGTGAAAAATCATCCACAAACATAACAAAGTATTTACCAAGTTTTACCAATGCAAGGCAATGGTCTGCTAATGAAGAAAGATGTTTTGATAAATTAAAACAATTAGTCACCCCAATGCCAGTATTGTCATTTTTTAATCTTGAAAAAGATACAGTGGTTTCTGTTGATGCGAGTCCGTATGGATTGTGGGCGGTGATCAATCAAGATGGTTGCCATGTTGAATATGTGTCTGTATCATCTAGAAGGCTAGACAACAACTCGGGTGAATTAGACGCCCATTTAATTAAATCAAAACCTCCAGATTTAAGTAAAGTAATAAGCTATGTATTTTTTGTTTGCTAAGCAGAACGAAATAAAAATTTTAAATATTTATGATGAAATTCTTGTACCACAATTTGAAGGTACATTTGTTTCTTGTCTCCTGTTAACGCTGTTGGAAATAAGCGGAAATTCAGCAGAAGTAAATCGGCCTGTAAATTAGGACCAGTATAGAGTAAGTCATTTAATGAACACCCTGTATGAGTTTTGCTACTGGCATCAAGGACAACACATAATTTTGTTGTAGCCTTGTCCTGGCTGGTAAGCAAAGGTGATGAAATACAATGTTGTTATAGTTGGCTCTATAAAATAAAATTGTTTTGTGGTGTAATAAGTGAAATTTAATAAGTGTATGTGATATCAATCTGATGCTTAATTTACAAAAATTCTAAATAATTGATAAGGTAAAAACTTCAGAACTGAGGTTGTGAATCATCAGAGAAAGCTTTTTAAATCATAAAAGTATTCTCCTTATAACATACAAAAGGGTAGACATCTGACCTTTATGTATGATAATTTGCTTTATCTGAACGCAAGTGTGCTATTTACTTTTATATTTTTACAAACATTATTATTGCTTGAACTTAAAATACAATATTGAATTACAATTATACAGGATACTTAATATACTGTTCACCTCATATTTCACTGCTGTGTATTTCCGTGGATAAATGCTTAAAATGTAACACCACATGTGAAAAAGACTCGGTGTTGTCATGCGACTCCTATAGTGTAACATTTCATGACAAATGTACTCCTTTAGGATCATCAGAATTTAGAGTCATGCAGCTTAAGAAGCAAAGATACTTATTCTTTTTCTGTGATGATTGCATAACAGCAATTAAACTTTTCCCTATGGTGATTAATAAATGTAAAATGTTGGACAAAGAAGTTCTTGATCTTAAAGAAACTGTTAAACGTATAGAAGCACAAAATCCTTCCTCTAATTGTGAATCTTTCTATGCTGAAATCATTGAAAGAGTTAGAAGAAGCAAAAATATTATACTTTACAATGTTACGGAATCTAAATCTGCAAATGTGTTTAAACGTCAACAATTAGATAAAACTGCTGTTGTCCAAGTATTAAACACCATCGAAATTTATGATGTAGCTCCAGTTGCTGTTATTAGATTGGGGAAACAAGTGGATAAACCTAGGCATTTAAAAATTGTCTGTAGTGATAGAGCCATTTCACAAAAAATTCTAAAAAACAGTGCCAAGCTAATTACTGTGCCATTTCGTATTGCTGCTGATTATACTATACGGCAGAGAAATTATCTTTAATCGCTTAGAAAGGAACTCAGTGAATACCAGCTGAAAGGTGAAGCTGTAACAATTAAATATATTAACAGCACACCGTCTATAGTACCAACTAATCCTAAATATCCTACAAAAACTAAATTCACCCTTTTTATATTTAAATGTATATTACCAAAATGTGGGTGGCATTAGAACTTGTTTAAATGAGTTCAAAGACGATGTTATTATTAGTAATACTTATGATGTTTTAGTTATAACCGAAACATGGCTTAATACTACCATATATGATAATGAACTTACAACGTCTCTTTATACTATTTTTTGTGTTGATAGAGATGATTATACTAGTTCCAAAATGCATGGTGGTGGTGTTCTGATCCTGGTGCGGTCGTCGTTATCTGCTCAATTAATCAAAACTAATGTATTAGATGTGGAGCAGCTTTTTATCTCTATTACTGGCGTTGGTTGATTGGTTAGCATTGGTGGTGTATACATTCCTCCCTCCTCTCCATTGCAAACTTATGAGTCATATTGCAATGCGCTTGATGAATTAAGCATTAACTATTCTAATGCCAAGTTTATCTTATGTGGGGACTATAACATTCCCCAGGCAAGCTGGAATAACAATGAATTTATTTTATGCAATAATGGCAGAACCTTTAGTATTCTCGTCCTCTCTACTTAATCTGAATCAGTATAATAAAATGCGTAATACTAATAACCGACTCTTGAATCTAATTTTTTCTAACATTCCTATTCTTAAGGTTCAATCGGCCATTGAATTAATAATGTATAATAGTGTTCACCATACTGCTTTATTAGCTTTTGATATATTTATTGAAAAAGAGCCACCTTATCTACAATATGAGGAATTTATATATGATTTCCATAAAGTAGATTATGAAGCTCTTAACTGCTATTATAATACAATTGATTGGTCATTCTGTATAAGTTTAAATATTGATGATGCAATACTTTTGCCATATACTTCAAACTGGCTTGGATGACTTTGTGCCTAAAAAGCTTATAAAATCCAATGCTTTCTCTTCTTGGTATAGTAAAGAACTTATCAATCTTATACATATGAAAAAAGCTGCTCACAAGCACCATAAATTGTCTAACAATATGGAGTCCTACCATATGTTTAGTCATTATCGTAATATATTCAAAATTCCCAGTGCTAAGCTCTATAAAGAATACATGCAGCACATGGATTATAACATATTGACAAATCCTCGAAACTTCTGGAGAAAACTAATCGATTATCAGAAAAATGAAGTTTAATAATACTACATGCAAGTGAACTTGTTTGCTGATTATTTCTCTCAGGTATATTATATGGAAAACAGGGTTTCAAATGATACAACCGTCCTGCAATCATTAAATTTACATGATCTGCAATTTAGTAAAAAGAAAGTTTTTAATGCTATACTTAATATAAAATATCTTGATCCGTGATATTTAACTTTGATTTTCTTACAAAAATATCTTTGACAATATGAGCAACATCTTCGTTAGCTTTTCAGGTATTTTGTGGATAACCAGACAATTTGGTCGACTATATTGTTTTAATTCATCAGATTGGTAATTTAATTCACCCAATTTTTGAAGCAGATTGGTCATAAAAGATTCATATTTTCTAAAACATGTCAAAAATTTATTTGAGAATCGATACGTGAAGTAAGTGACAAGCCCTTAATATTAATTTTGCTTTAGCTTCATGTTTATATACATTGAAATCATTAATAAAACTCACAGCAGTAACTACATTTGTTTTAATAGCACACACAAATAACATAGGTGACAATTTGGAGAAAGTAATTTCTGTGAACTTCGTGATATTGATCTAAAGCCTATTAATATTACAGCATTCATATAAACCAGTTATGTTATATTGAAGTACATTGTAACGGTCATAATTACAAGTGACTATAAACAGCTTGAGATTATAAGCAAATAATAAATATTTGCATTTATCAAAGATATATGAAACATTTTTTGTTTAAAATAATGTCTACATTTGTGCCTCAAAATATCATAGTATTTTCGATAATATTTACCTTTTCAGTTCTATGAAAATTTAATATGCTCTTGTGTGGGTTTTCTGTTGAATTTAGTGCACATTTTATCTATTCTATGGTACATATTGAGGATGCAATATACGAAATGTCTTATATAGAAAAGGATGACATTGCAATATCAGAAATGGTAAAGGACACAACGAAGCATTGCAGTGAAGATTTAATGACACCATGATTCAAAATTTTATATTAATAAACTTTTTCCTTTTCCATTTTTTAAAATAGAGTTAATAGGCCCCACAAATGAAAAATTACATTTATGGTTTTTCTTGTATAACTTGAGAATGGCATAAATGACATTAATTTTTTAAAACCATTTTAATATACTCCAAAGTAGGTAGCTTTTTTCTCATTTAACTAACTGTACCTCTTACCGTTCTGATATAGCAATGTTGTCCCTTCGTATACGAGACACCGCATACTCACAAAATCTCTTTTATACATGGTTTATAAATTCTTTATTGTTAGCAGGTCTATGATTTTAATGATAACCACTTTATCTTAGTCTTCGATATCGTGCCGTGTCATGTTCAGTAATTCTTCTCTTTTGCAACACCCATTATTAAACTAAATTTTGTTAATAAAAATTTATTAGGGACTTCTTGTATAAATGTGTTGATTTCTACCTTTGTCAAAATCTAAGACTTTGTTTAGTGTACCACATAGATTTATTTTTCAAGTAGGGCAACCTATCTTGAGAAACTTTTAAAATTAGTATTTTTTTAACGTTCCATGTAATTTTAATATAGGGTAAATTGATCATAATATTGGAAGTGTCAGTTTCAAGATCTTGTATTAAAAAACAAGCTGGTAATACATTTTAATATCTTGCAGAATTTTTTCTTGAATTCATTATAAGCGGTTTCATATTGTCTTACATATTTTTGAGGAGTAAGTTGCAATGCTGCATTTTTTATGGTTTTTGAATCTTTACAAGACATGTTCCTTATCTCTTGAAAATCTGTTTCGATTTATACTGCATTAATACTTAACACATGGGTTGTAATAATTTAACACTAACTTTTATATATTTACAGAAGTTCTTAACACGAAATATATAATAATTATGGCAACTACAACAAAATGACCATTGATGTTGCTTTGTGTATCTGGTTGTAAAAATTACTTGCCTCAGACATGCTTGAATCTAATTGATTTATATTTCCACTACAAGCATCAAATTAATTTATTGTAAAAAAGTTTTTTGACTGGCCTACTAGAATCTAATTAATTCATATTTCTTGTACACACGTTAACAATTAATTTTCATTTTACTAGTCCGGCAAGAGTTTTTTTGCTGGATGAGCAAGTAAGTTCTAGAAGAAGTCGAAGATGAGTCCTGGAAACTTTGGGAGCATAGTAAAAATATTTTATTGATCCCTCGAGTACAAAATGCAATCACCAATTATTATTACTTCTACATTTATTTTAACTACATGGTTCAGCTTTGGCATCATTATATTACATAACCATAGAGACTACAAAATAAAAGTATCAAAACACATATGACTGTTATAAGCATTTTTTAAATATCTGGTGTACTTAATCTGTCAAATCAGTGACAACATCATAAGGTTAACTATCGACTACATTGCCAAAAGTTGAAAATGTGTTGAGTATTTTGGTATGAACTTTCACAGATCTGTTGCTAAATATAGACACACACGTACAAACTATTTCCTAAACAAAATATTAGCACCTTAATATACCAAACTTAAAACAAGAACTGTTTTTATATGAATTTACAATAATATTAAAAAAATTATAGACGCTAATGATAACTCAATATAACTGACAGTTGAAACTAACAAGAAGATAGGTTTAGACTTAATATCATGATATGCGTTAACTTTAAACCTAACAAAATAGGCTTGACAACAGTGAATTGCATACCAACAACAAAAATATAATACTCTAAAGTGCACTGACAACACTCTGTATTTTTTTAGTTCCGTTTATGTTTAGAATTTGACTTCATAAATTACTATTTATTATATCGTGTCACTGATTCAACGGATCAAGTATAGTCCGTGTTATAGTAGTATTCACAAATGAATGCATTTTCGTTAATAATTTCTGATTCAATTCAGGATATACTTCAGCATATATAATAGGTATAATTTAAACGTAAGAGAAAGATCGAATATAAGTAGTATGTTGTTACGGGTAAACATGATGTTACGTTATTAATTTCGAATTGCCCAGAACGACAGGAACCCCATAACAATTTTAACGATGTTTCGGCTAACTTTTCAGTGGTATGGGAGTGGATTCCTATGACAAAATAATAAAAAAATAATAAAATGTAAAACGGCTGAAATATAAACTACTTTAAAAATACTACTTACCTTGAAAGGCTTTACTAATTGTCAAAATTAAAGGCTGCCAAACCGCCATATCCTAGTAATTTTGTCTTATATTTGCTATCCGGAAGATGGTTATTCCTGATCTCCTTGCTTTTGATGTTCCAATCTCGTCCCCTCATTTTGTAATTCACCTTAAAAACGCTCCTTTTTTATCAAACTAAAACAGTTGTTCAAAATTAAGACCTCTCTCAAAATTCAACTTCATCATTGAAGTGTCTTACTATCCTTTAACTAACTGCAAATAAATTTTCACCTAAATTTAGTACTCTATTAACAGTGAATTTTAAAGCTCATCATTGCATGTAAATTAACCTTAAAACAACAAACCTAATCTACATTCTATTGGCCAGATATTATTATCTGAACTCCAAAAAAACATTAATCTGAAAATAATAGCTACCATTTCATTGCACTAATTTTTTCTTGATTGATCTATACTTTTCACACAACTATTTCATTTTAATATACTGAGTTTACACCCTTTAACTAACGATCATTCCACACTTAAGTTGCGTGTACATATTTCTTATTCTTTTAAAATTTATCAAACATCCTTTGCTAAAAAAATTATGCATACGTTTAAACAAGACCTTTTTTGTCACTATTTCATAGTCCAACAGAATACTTAAGTAACAGAATATTAATTTCCCACTACATAGATCGAGCCATTTTCATTTGAAATCCACAAGCTTATATGTAATCATAATAAGCAAAAAAAAGCTCATAGAGTACTCATGGTTCTAATGTTCCAAATAATTCTTACAAATAATGATGCAGAATGTCCAGGAACCCAGTGATATACCTGTTGTGTACTCCTTCGGCAGGGTAGTTTACCTCAAAATTTCAGTGAATTATTCAACCTATAGTTGATGAGTGAGTAATCATTAGTTTTATGAATAATATGTGTAAACCTGTGCACATTCTTTGTAGACATAGTTCACATAGGTCTTATATTGTAAATGATAGGCAAAGAAAGTTACCTAGAAATAAAATAGATATAAAACCTTCATATGCAATACGTATTGGGTTATCCTATGCAGGACATATTTTTGATAGCAATAGCAACGAAGTAACTATTAACCTGTCATCAGTCTTAGAATATCAGAACAGTCCTAGAAATAGGTCTAATAATACACCTAACGAAAAGGCTGAAAATGTATCCACCACGAGGTATGATCATGTGCTAAGTTAGAATTTGTTGAATAAAGTGAAGGGGTGTAATATATGTTAGTAATAGGTAGTAGTAGTAGTAGAAATACTAGTATAATAAAGTTGCTGGATGTACATGACTTGTTATTTAACCTTCTAGATGTTAATTGCTAGTAAAGCATCTAAAAATAATACATACAGGATATCGATAAGATAATAGTTATATTTATACCAGGTTTATCATTTATTGTTAAGTTAATGTTTATATTAATATTATTTGTTTTTAAAATATAGAGTTTAATGAAAATTATTTTATCAATATTACAAAACCCTTAAGTTGAAGTGAACCAGTTATTGGAGCTATCAGTAGTTTTTAAAAAGTTGTAAGGCCTCGAGTGAAATTTCACAAACTCTTATTTCTTATCAATCTTACAACATTTCTTTGAGATGTTTGTTAATAATTCAGGTTAATGTTCTATTTCATATTTATAAGCAGCCTCTGTTGAAAGGAACGAATTAGTTAATCCTGTAGGAAACGAAGCGTATAATCAGATATCTAGTGTATTTCTCAACTAAATAATAAAAATAAATGGTTCACGGCTGTGTAATGTAAATATTCCTAAATTTTAAAGTCCAAATGGCAAAGAGAGATTGACGTTTCTATTAAGCTTAATAGCTGCCAACAACTGGTATATAAGAGTTCATCAAAAATTACTTAAATGCCATTGTGTTTTTTTTAATAAATGAGTTTTATCTGAGTTTAGCTGGGTTTTAAAATATTTGTTGAACTCGGGTATTTTGGTTCTACATCTTCTTCTCCTCAATAATTGGACTGGTGGTAAGTTAATTATTTTTAGAGGAGAATTTTCATATTCCATTAACATAGTGTAAAAATCAGATTCAGCTAGTTTAGATTTCCTTAACGTTAGTGTGGCTTTTCCTACACCTTCTTTTGCTCAACCATTTGATTGTTGATAATTTGGTCTACACATTACAATTTCAAAATTCCAATCGAAAGCAAACCCTTTCATTTGTTTTCTTGCAAATGGAACATTATCACAAACTAATTGCATAGGAATACTTATTTGTGAAAATACCAATTTTAAATTACAAAGTACTTCCTGAACTGATTTATGTTTTATTTTTATTACCTCTAACCAATTAGAATATGTATCACTAAATATTAGATAAATTTCTCCAGCATAGGTAAAAATGCTCTCTGCTACCCGTTCCTATGTATATTTTGATAGAGGGCGTGATATTAAATTCTCTTTACAATTTATTTTTGATAATTGTTCACAAACTTAGCATTGTTTAATTACATTCTCTATATCATTAGTCATGTTTGGTCTGTACAACAACTGCCTAGAGTTGTCCCTTACTCTTTTGTATCCCAATGTGTGCCTCGTGAATTATGTTAAGAATCTTTTCCCTAATGACTCAAGTACTACTATTTTTCACCATAAAGCAATAATAAATTCGCTACATTAAGTGAATCTTGCAATTTGTAGTAGTGTTTTACTTCAGAAGGTATTATATTTTTAACTAGCAGACCACTTGTTTTGCACAATAGTCTTATAACCTGTCCTAATATTTTATCCTGGTTTATTAGTTTTCAAATAAAATATTCTTCGGCGAGCAGTAATTTTCAAATTTGCTTATTATTGTTTCATAATTGCGTTGATCTTCTGTTCATGTATATGAAAATGTGTTGAACAAACATGAGCCTTCGTCACCAATGAAATTTAATAGCATTGCAATTTTTCTCATATTAGAGACTGCTTTATAAGTGCTTACTTCAAGAAATATATCCAGCTTTTGCATTAAAATTATCCAATTGTGGCTAATATTCCCTTCTAACCTCAATTTTTTGGGTGGGTTAAAACACGTGGTTGGAACTTATTAGGGTAAACCGTGCGGACAGAAAGAAAGTAGTAAAGTAAGCAAAGAAATTTAGCTCGCACTGAGTATTGCAACAAAACAAGGAGAAGTGAAAGAATTAATGCCGTGCTAGGGGGTACATAACTATCGACCCTAAACTTTTTCTGTTCCAATTTCAGATATTCATTCTCTAATTCTTGCATGGAGCAGATAGGGGGCAAGTGTGTTATATAAAACGGAGCAAGGTTTTAAGACACAATGGCCAATTGAACATCCTCAGGTAGAGAATCATACTGGCGAAACATGAAAGTCATATGAAATAATCAATGACATTTCCTATGGACTGCGCTTCCTAACTACGATATCATTAAACAGCCTTTACCTATAATCAGGCGGGTCAAAATGACATACTAATAAATTAGCTAAGATCTGCCAATTAGAAAACGGATGATGATTACTCCAGTACCATAGCAATGCTTTCGACAAAAAAATAGGTTGACCCGCTTGTTTGAATAATTGAGATTCAGACACATTACAAGCTAGCCTGAGCTCTTCAACTCTTTCAATTAAGTCATGTACAGTAAGCACATTAGGATCTTCTCTAAATTTCAAATTCCACTATACGAAAAGTTGCAAACAGGATTTGCTAAGTGAGCTAGGTATCATAGAGTTGAGCTTTCCGAGTGAGGAGTGGTTGGCATATCGGAAGGGGATTGATCTAAACGATCCAGTAAAGTAAGGAGTTTGTTAGTAATTGATGTGTGTCAATATATGCAGGAGTCATGAGCAGATGGTAGCTGCAGGTGAATCAGAGTTTTGAAAGTTCCCGTGTAATTTGTCCAACTTAGTAGCAATAATCTTTGAGTCTACTTCCGGATTTGCTTCAAAAAGTGAAGGAGTCAAGGATTTATTAAATAATTCCAGTCTGACCAAAGAACAGAGACACTTTTTCACAATGCACAAGTTGATGTGCACGACAAGTCACGCTTCTCATTTGTTATTTTGAAATGCACTACAACTTCTGTTTTTCATATAGGATTTTTTAATTTTTAGATAGAGCACATAAATTCTGTTCCAACGACACCCCACCAATATGTAAAGTTGATAGTTATGCAAAAAATGATGTTTTCAAATTTTCCTCTATTTTTATATCAGTAGTAGTCGGCCATGACGATAATGTATAATGACATTGTGCTTGCGCTATGTGCTTTTAAGTTGGAAATCTCTCAAGTACATCTTTTAAAATTGAAAAATATTATAAATTTATTAAACTAATGAATTTAAGTTAATAGAACAAACATAACAATGTACATGAATTAGTGGGTACTAATAATCATTATATCTAAAACTACTTAACTAATTATTGTTAGGGTATATCTATCGTTGACCCTTTGGCATTCTTGCCAATTTTTCAATACCTTTTTTAAAACCCTAAAAAGTGTATTTCTATCAACCGTAGCAAACATGTCCAGCACTCTTTCTCTAAGAACATGTAGGTTCTGGGGAGGATCAAATTCATAGATTTCATTTTTAATATGGCCCCACAGATAAAAATCCAAGGATGTCAGGTCAGGTGACTCGGCTGACCATGGAATTGGGTCATTAAATGATATATCCCTTCCTTCAAACTATTCTCTTAAATAGTTTTTAACTTCAATTGTATTGTGTGCCAGGCAACCATCCTGTTGAAACAAAATTTTACCAAATTCCATTTTCTGTCAGTACTGCTTGAAGACCGTGCAAAATTTGATTTCTTAAAATGTTTAAATATCTTTCTCCGTTTAGATTGTAATAATACAGAAATGGACTTAGAGTCGATTCCCTAATATAAAAACTGATTAATTTATTTAAAAAAAGTAAAATTATTGAATAGTGTTCATTACATCCGAATTTGGTTTGTAAACGCCTCTCAGCTACTTCATGTGGATTTTCTAATGCACAATGATGTTTATTATGTTAATTAAAAACTCCACAATTAGTAAACTTACTTTCATCAGACCACAATGCACAATCGAAAAATTCTGGATCTACAATACATTTAGTAATATACCATTCAGAGAAGCGTACCCTTTTAGAAAAATCAGTTTCTTTAAATTCCTATACAATTGAAGGTTTATACAGATGCTATTTATTTATTTTTAGAACTCTCTGTATAGTAGCTTTTAAAACATTTAATTCACACTACAGTTTTTACAGACATCTTATGATTTTCATTAACAGCCTGCAAAATATTTTGGATACTATTTTCTTTTTCAGTATTGTACTGATGTCGTGGTTGTTCAAAGGCACCATAGTTTATTAAATTTACAATAATTTTCCGAAAATGTGTTTTATGGTGCTGCGGTCATTCGGGATATGTCTCCAAATATCTAGCTAATGTTATGTCAGCATGTCTCTTTGACTGCAAATACGGCACTAACATATCAAACTTCTTGTCATTTGTATAGATACGAGCCATTTTGTATAATAATTTTAACAAATTTCAAATACACTAACACTCTAACCAAAAGCTTTTAAATAATTTTGACAAGAACAACGATACTTAATAAAAAACAAATAGCACAATGCCATTGTACATCATTATCATTGGCCGACTAGATATAAAATTAGAGAAAAATTAAAAACGTTATCTTTTACATAGTAACTGTCAATTTTACGTACTTGTGGGGTGTTATTGGAATGGAATTTTTGCGCTCTATTTAAAAATTTTAAAATCCAATATGACCGCCATAATAAAAATAAAAGTTGTAGTGCATTCAAAAAAAAAACAAATGACGATCGTGACTTCTCGTGCACATCAACTTTTGCATAGTGAAAAAGTGTCCTTATAATGTCACGCATTGACAGCTGTCCAGTTAATAGTTTAGAAAGTACAATGGAAATTCAAAATCTCAGTTATCTTTAAAACAGATAGAGATAGCTTAAGTATTAAATTGGAAATAAATTCATCACTAAATTCTCTAATACTTTCCCCATTTAACCTTTACTGTATCTATTACATTAACTGAGATCTACATGTAGAGAAACAAATTTGGGACACTGTATAATACATACACTTTTGACCATTTTGCTACTGTAGGTGGTTTCAAAACCATATTCTGCGCAAAGTATAAAACACAAATTTGTTGTTATATCAGAAATAGGCAAAGATAAGGTTCCACTGAAAGAATAAAGCAAAAAAGGCATTGACTTTGTACATAGACAGGAAAAGGGAGAAAATAAACCATTTACCATTGTCTGAATTGTGAGGTTAAGCTTGGTCTTTACACAGAATGCTTCACGAATAACGAATATCATAACGTGATGCAACATATATTTTTTCGTTTGTTTTATACATAATAAATGTAGTATTCTTTTTAGTAACAACTTCTGTAGGAGTCGGGGGCACCTCACATTAAATTTTTGTTTCTGGTGCCACCTGCTCCGATTGCAGGTGCCTTCATTTTTGTTTTCAAATGTATCTAGTTGCTATTATATTACTACCAAAGTGTTTTGTCAGATATATGGGATCTAAAATGTATGTATTTCCAGTTTGGCTCCTTAATCAATGATATCCATACATTCTGCTAGTGAACGTGTTAGGTTAATAATTACTAACGACCAGCAACGTCTATTTTGAAAAACATTGATGACCATTACAGACAATTAGAAGAATATATATTTTGCAATTTTATCTGTTAGCTTTAAGTGTTTTTTTGTTATAGAGGGTGTTACACCTCGGGGTGCACAAATTTTTCATTTTTATATTAGGAATAGGGGATTTTATAATTCGAAAGAGAAGTCTTTATTTAGGTTAGTATATACAAAGCTTGTGGTCAAAGAATATTAACTATAGAATAAGAAGTGACACTCTAGTAATATTCTGAATCCTGTTCAGTGTGCAGGTTTGCCAAGAAAATGGCCGGAGCTAGAAGGATATATACTCTAAGATATGAATGCCATTGTTACATCTGCTTGTCAATAGAGCACTGACCCCCATATTTATCAGGTTTTGCCCATAATAAAAGCCAACCACAGCTAATTATCAAAGAATATTAACTATAGTTGATTGATGGGGGGGATTAAGGAGATGATATAAATTGATAAAGATATGCTAATTACAGGGAAGGACCAATTGCTTTTTGCAAGCAATAACGATAGCAGTGGAGCGGTTATGTAATAACTACAACTACACCAAACTACTTAATAAAGGGTATAAATACCTTTTATCCTGTGCCGCTGGAGGCAATAAACATTCACACACAAAGAGCTTCCGACGGACCACCAGTAACACGCTCGATGGGGTGTCGATGTCGCTTTCAAAAGCTCTCACACAACCGGCTTCTGCCAGGGTTCGGATGCGACTCGCTTCTGTAAAGGCTCGAGTACGACTGTCACTTCACGCACTCACTGCCGGTATATAATGTTTCACTGACAACTGTAGGATGCACGCACTGACGGTATTTATTGTCACAAATACCGAATTGTTCGATGATGACGTAACATACAGCCCACCAAATTCATAGAATTTTGAAAAGGAGGGAAGTAGGTTGGGTGAAGGAAATCACATGGGATTTGACCTTGCTAGGAAAACAGGTAACGAAAGATAGGGTGGTGCACTACAGCGAGCGATATTACCAACTATGCAAAAATAAAAATATATATGTAAATAAGCAAATATGTAAAAATAATATACTACTATACATGTAAAAAATATGTATATACATCTAAACATAAAAATAAAATTAAAATACCGGTAGCGGCGCTAGTTTGACCAAAGGTCGTTTTAATGTGCCATGTGCAGTTTTGACTTCAGCGACACGTATAATACCGTCCGCACCGGGAAAAGTATTAATAATACGACCAAACTTCCATTGAAGTGGAGAAAGCTGGTCGTCCTTGACGAGGACATTAGTGTCCTTTTCAACTTGTCGGACACCTTGGTCCTCATCTGGTGGTGCAGAAAGAGGCTCCATAGTTAGGAAATGACCTGGTGTTAGGCAACGCAAGTCATTTGGATCCGAACTCAAAGCGCAGAGTGGCCTTGAATTTAGAACAGATTCAATTTGTGTAAGAACTGTGTACAGTTCCTCAAAGGTAAGTTTTTGTTCGCCGATTACGCGAGATAGGTGTGTCTTTACCGACTTAACACCGCTTTCCCACAAGCCACCGAAGTGAGGGGCGCTAGGTGGAATAAACGACCACTTTATCCTTTCTGAGGTTACTGCACTATGCAGATAACTCGTAAGCTGACGATAGGCACCTACAAAATTAGTTCCGCAATCACTAAAGATTTGAGAACAGCGTCCTCGACGTGCTATAAATCGTCGCAAAGCGGCAAGAAACGCGTCTGCCGACAAATCCGAAACAAGTTCAATATGTGCGGCCTTAGTGGCAAAACAAACAAAAATACAAATATAGGCCTTAAGAGATTTAGAGCCTCGTAGGCGGTTAGCCTTTATTAAAAGAGGGCCAGCAAAATCAACACCAACAATACTGAACGGTTTGATTTGGGTAATAAGTGCTGCCGGTAGGTCTCCCATAGGAGGAGTTACCAGGACCGGTTTGGTACGAAAACATCTATGACATGAGGATAAATAATTTCGGATTGAATTTTTAATGGAAAGGATCCAGAAATTCTGTTGGATAAGATACGCTGTGGTATTAACACCGGGATGGCAATACCTTTCATGAGTTGACCGAATGATAAGTTCGGTTAATCGGTGCCGCTGAGGCAATAACGCAGGAAACTTTTCGAAATAGGAAAGCGAAGAATGTGTCAAGCGCCCACCTACTCTTAAGATATTTTGTGGATCAACAAATGGAGAAAGTTTTCAAGCTTTTAGGTAATTTACGGTTTGCCTTGATCGAAGCTATTTCCTTTGAAAATGTAACATTTTGTACATGCCGAACGATAATCATGAGAGCATTGTGTAATTCAATGTCTGTTAAGGGACCCGTATGACGTTGAGCCATGGGTTTAGAAAATCTATAAATGTAAGCCACGATGCCTTGGATTTTATATAACGATGAAAAGCGGCTTAGTAAAATGTCAATGACGTTTGGATCTGTTTGAGCGACAAATGTTAGGATCTTCTTTTCCGTAGTTACCTCAGCAATTGAGGTTGACAATATTGGTTGAGGCGGCCACGAGTCACTAGGGCAGTGAAGCCATTCAGGCCCGCCCACCATAGCGAACATGAAATAACCGCGCTTGGCATTAATCCCCGAGATGCAGGATCAGCCGGATTATGCGAAGATTTAATATAAAACCATCGGCTAGGTGCAATGCTTTCTTGAATGTGGCTAACACGGTTTGCCACAAAAGTTTTCCAACGAAAAGGTGGAGAACGTATCCAAGTGAGAGCGACCGTAGAATCACTCCACGCTGAAACATCGGAGATGTCAATCAAGCCTTGATAAGACCGAATGGTAAAAGAAAGTAAATCGGTTAATAAAACGGCGGCACATAATTCCAAACGTGGAATTGAAATGCGCTTAATTGGAGCTACTTTTGTTTTAGCGGTTACAAATTGTACAGTTATTTCTCCAGTAGTTTGATTTATGAACTGAAATACACTACCGCTGCATACCCTACCTCGCTAGCATCGCAAAACCCATGCAAATGACAAGTAAAAGGATCCGAAGGGGGTAAACAACGTGGTAACTTTAATGACGATAATAACGGCAACTCTTCTTGATACTGCTGCCATTGAGACGAAATGTCTGCTGGTGGGATGTCATCCCAATTTAAACCTAACATCCACAGATGCTGGATTAGGCGTTTTGCAAAAAGTGTTAGTGGGGCTAAAACCCTAATGGATCATATATTCTGGCAACTTGCGAAAGTATGTTGCGCTTTGTACATATTGGGTTTAATGGTTTAACCCGAAATGAGAAAATATCTTCTGTAGGTGACCATTGAAGACCTAATATTTTTATTGATTCGTCAGAATCGAAATCGAGAGAAGTATATTGGCAAAAATCTGACGGAATGCCTTCCAAAATAGAAACTGAATTAGAACTCCATTTTCGAAGTTCAAAACCAGCCAAGTGTAAAAGTCGGATGAGTTGATCTTTAATTTCGCGGGCCGATTGTATAGAATCTCCACCGGCGACGAAATCGTCAATATATAGATTTGACCGTATAGCCTCAGCGGCTAACGGAAACCTTTTGCCTTTGTCAATGGCTAATTGCTGAAGAGTTTTTAATGCTAGATAAGGCGATGACTTAATACCATAGGTCACTGTATTAAGCTGATAAGTCTGAATGGGTTCTTCTGCGGAGAACCGCCAAACAATTAATTGAAACTTTCGATGTTCTTCAGTAACCAAAATTTGTCGATACATTTGGCGAACATCACAAGTAAAAACGAAACGATGAGAGCGAAATTTAAGTAAGATTGACGAAATGTCGTTTTGGAGACTAGGTCCAGCCAATTGAGTGTCATTAAGTGACACGTTGTTTTTAGCCTTTGCAGAGGCGTCAAAACCACACGAATTTTAGAAGTATGACCTTCCTCTTTAAACACAGGGTGATGGGGTAAAAATAATTATCGTTCCCAACGGGCGGAGAATCGAGTAATGCCATATGACCCGCATCAAGATAGTCCTGCATGAAATTGTTGTATTGGGCGCGTAGCTCGGTTGAGCATGCAATTTGCGCTCCAACGAAAATAGTCTTTTTAGCCATCTCAAAGCAATTATCAAAAACGGGCAAAGTATCGTTGAACGGTAACGCAACAATAAAACGACCGCTAGGGTCACGAGAAAACGTGTTTTCAAAATCAAATCTGCCTTTTCTTCTTCTGGAGAAGTATAAGGCTTGATGGCAGTTCTTCTATCTCCCAAAACCGCCTTAGGGTCTGGTCGATAGGATCTTCTACAGAAGTAAAAATGCTTGGACAGTATCAGACTGCAAGCTTTTGTGGGACCAAGAATAGTCCAACCAAAATTGTTTTTATGGCGGCAGGCTGAAGAAATTTGCCATGTATAACACCGCCATTGATGATGAACGGATAAACATCTGCTCCAAGGAGCATGTCAATAGTTCCTGGAGAGTTCCAGGTCGGGTCTGCAAAGTGCAGGCCGCATAAGTGTTCCCAATTATTAGGAACTTCAACGCTGGGTAATTTGCCAGATATTGACGAAAGCACAAAAGTTGTGACTTCTAGAGATTTTTCAGAGTCTAACATAGAGCGAATGGTGCAGCTGACGGCACCCCTATTGACTGCTGAAGTTGTCTGTCCAAGTCCATAAATCGGAACTTGAGAACGTATGCGTGGAAGCCAAAGTTTGCTCACGCAATCGTCTCGAATAAAGCTAGCTTGGGAGCCAGGGTCTAAGAGTACCCTGATCTGTTTGTATCTACCATACCGGTCTTGAACTTCCACAACAGCAGTGGAGAGTAAGACAGTAACCCCAAGATTTGAATTCGTCTGTGAAGACAAAACATTTGCCGGAATAGGAGAGGCTGACTGCGTCCTATTGGCATTTTTATGCATAGGTGTAGCGATCGGTTCAGCTGAACGGCTAGAAGCAGGTTGCGGTTCAAAATGTAGCAAGGTATGATGCGGCTTGGCGCAAGTTCGACAGGAATTATAAGATTTGCATTGCATGGACGCATGGTCTGTTCGTAAGCAATTTAAACAAAGGTGTAAGCATTTGACAATGTCGAAACGTTCTGTCGGAGTTTTCTTTAGAAACGATTGACATCTGTAAATTAAGTGATTGCCCTTGCAAGAAGGACAATGGTGCAAAAATGAATTCTTTGAGTCACTGGAGCTACTTGGTGTGTCCAGTGAAACTACGTTAGAAGAAACCTTTGGTTTAAATTGAAACGCTGAGGATTTCTTAGGCACTGATGTGTGAGATGTATGGACAGTCGTCGAATAAGAAACAGGTGCGGTTGAAGAAAAGGTTTCAACGCTGCACATTGTTGAGTTAAAAATATCTCAAATCCTCGAAATTGGGTATTTGCTTCGGATCCGATTGGAGTTCGAAGCGTTTTCTAGTGAACGGATCGAGTTTTTCTAAAAGCAAATCGACTAGAATAAAGTTCCAATGTTCAGTGGGAAACTTTAAGTTAGTTAGAACAGCAAGGTTCTCTGAAAACAATCAATAAGTGCCCTAAGTTTCTTAGGGTCTTCTGATTTTAAAGGTGGAAAGTCTTTCATTGCTTTCCAATGCAAAGTTGCCAATAAACGCGGGTTGCTAAATCGCTCACGCAAGGCGTTATAGGAAATAATAAAATTATCCCCCGAAATGGGTACAGATTTAACGATTCTTAAAGACTCCTCGCTACAACAATTAATAAGGTGATTTAATTTTTCGATATTGGTGAGTGACGCGTTATTATAGACCAGACTGTCAAATAAATCGATGAAAGATGCGAACTCAGTTACCTCATTCTTAAAGAGTGGGAGCTTTAACGGTACCAATTTTGATACCGTGCTGCTTGGAGCATTTTCGATGATTTGTGGTGCTTTCATTTCTTGCATCGTTTTGAGATGCAGCAGTATGCAAAAATAAGCGGAATCTACTTCCTTCCGTACAGCGTTGTAAGTTAATGATTCTACCTCGTCACATGAAGCTAACACAGCAATTAAAATTTTGCTGAAATTTGTATAAAGGTCAGTTACTCCCCTTGTTTGAATAAGGAACAACGTTTTTAAACTTGGGTCACTTTGTATAGTGTTACAAAGTTCAAACATTTCTATAATACGTGTTTTCAGTAATTCTAGTTCTACTACATGTGCCTTCTTCGGAGCCATAGTGACTGTTATTGTGAAAGGCCTACAATAAAATGTTGTAAAACGGTACCGCTCAAGATGTACACTGAGAAATATTAAAATATTATGAGTTTGTTCAAAGCACGAAAAGGTAAGACAGCGTATAAACCAATAAATCACGTTTTATGACCATTAGCTTGCAATGTGGGTCTTAAAACGAGACGTCGAAAACCTACGGGTTTGTCAAACAAAGCGTGAAGATAAGATTTACAGCTTAACAACCTGGGCGGTTACGGTCGGCCTTTACTTCAAAGCTCACAGAAACGTGGTTTTAACGTATTTGCCGAAAGATGCAGCTTAACGTGTTTGCAAGAAGCGTTCAGCTTTTACATTCTATTACCCTTTGCAGATGTTCAATATTTTACCGCAAACCGACTGAAAAGGGTTGCATGTGATAGAAAACGTACAATAGCTTTTAAATACAAAGCAAATCCCTTTCCTTTTTTATTTAAGAAGTATAAAGCGATTTATAGTTTTCAGGTTGCTGTGCTTTATACCGCTAAAATGAATTTAAAACTGAAAACTAACAGATTTGATGCTAAAGTATTTGTATTTAATTTAACGAAAGTATGTAGCTAATATTGTACATATTTTACCTGCTAAATATGGAGCTTGAACACAAATTTAAAGCTAAATCATTAATTAATTAAAAAGCTCGCTGGAATGCAAAATAATATTTAATTTAGGACATGCGTATACCATAGGACTGATGAATCCGGATCGACTTTAGGAACCAATGATTGGGTTGGTATGGCTTAAGGAGATGATATAAATTGATAAAGATATGCTAATTACAGGGAAGGACCAATTGCTTTTTGCAAGCAATAACGATAGCAGTGGAGCGGTTATGTAATAACTACAACTACACCAAACTACTTAATAAAGGGTATAAATACCTTTTATCCTTTGCCGCTGGGGGCAATAAACATTCACACACAAAGAGCTTCCGACGGACCACCAGTAACACGCTCGATGGGGTGTCGATGTCGCTTTCAAAAGCTCTCACACCACCGGCTTCTGCCAGGGTTCGGATGCGACTCGCTTCTGTAAAGGCTCGAGTACGACTGTCACTTCACGCACTCACTGCCGGTATATAATGTTTCACTGACAACTGTAGGATGCACGCACTGACGGTATTTATTGTCACAAATACCGAATTGTTCGATGATGACGTAACAATAGTTAATATTCTTTGTAATTATTATAAACAAATTGTCGAACGCAAAGGGCGTTTTTGCATTTCTTGTGTTGTCTGAATACATAAACTGTATATTTTATTGTAAAACTGTATTGCATTTTACTAAAGTGTACTGGTTTTGTTTCTTAATAATCATAAACTGATTTCTTAACAAAAAATGAATCTTAATATTAACTGTGTTTATGAATTTTGAATAATTTTTAAATTAAGATATATACATATAAAAGGAAGTATAATTTATGTTGAGGTGTATTGTTTTGTTTGATTTCCTTACTAGGATGTATCCAATTTTTAGTGGCTGCATTGTATATGCGCATTTTTTGTAGTTAGAATATTATCTTGAATAAAATGGAGGTCTTTTAGAAAGAAAATCGCAATATATATGTTAAACCTATTAATTGAAATATCTAATACAATGCATATTGTGCCCACTCATTAATATAATTGATTGGTATTTTTCTGATAAAAGGAACACAAGTGTAAAAAATTCCATAATTCAGAATTATAAATAAATGTCAAATTTTTCTGAATTATAATTTTGAATTTTACCGCCATTCTTGGCACCCCAGCAAAATGGTGAAACACTTCAAGGTCAGATATTCTTTCCACCATTAAATACTAACAATTCGCCGGGAGTGTTGCTTCTTATTCTATAGTTAATATTCGTTGTTGTGGTTATAACTTCTCACGAACCAGAGGTGAAAAACTCCTAATTTATTGATGTGTTTTGCTAAGCAAGCATTTCCCATGTAAAAGGAATGTGCGATCATTGCGCTTAGTGAATGAAGGGGACTGACTTTCAACTACTGGACAATATCGTCGTATTAAACGTGAGTGCGCATTAATTAAGTGCAAAGTGTACCTTTTCATTCTCTCATTCCTCTCCACTCACCTTAATAATGCCTGGTGTTTCCTAAAAGTGTAGGTTCAATGCACTTCACGGCAAGAATCTGGACTAAGCTTAAGAAACCGTCTCCATGGAACCCGGATCTATCTCTAGACGAGCGGAGGATGCCTTTGCTCCAGCTATTAAGCCAGGTAAATCTTTCGCATAATTTTAATTGCTATCTATAAACGTTTGACAGCAATAATTTGCTACTTTAAGGACGTAATAAATTACTCTCTGGTAAATGTAATAATTGATGCTAAACAGGGAAAGCAATAATTCGTAACAAGGTTGAGGACATCTTCAAGATTGGCTCTGATGCAGCTTTGTTATTGGATAGATAGAATTGTTATAGCCTATCTCCATCCATTGACAAAGTATGATTTTTTTATGTATAACGAGTTGCAGTGTACGTCTATGAAATAGGGGCAGTAGGAGAAGCAGACAGAAAAATGGTAGAAGCCTTTTGGAATGTTGTGCTTCAGGTGTATGAGGATGATAGCATGGACAGACAAAGTTAATAGCAAATAGGTTATAGAAATAGTTGGAGAATAAAGATATCTGTGGAAAACCAAAAAATATGAGAAATAGAAGGGCAGGATATGTTTTAAGGCATTTTTGGGGAATAGTATGGGATATATTATAAGCAGAGCTAGTAAAAAAAGAGGTAGAGATAGACCTACCTCAGACTATTGCGTGCAGATAGTGAAAGTGCAAATTTCAGGGAAATGTGTAGGTTAGCTCAGAATATGAAACAACGAGGGTACGCGTCTAACTAGTTCCAGGACTTAAGACCTAATGATGATGAGTCACAGTCACACCCAAGATTAGTATACTGGTAGCCATTGTTTTAAAAATTATTTTATTTATTTACACTTACACATATACACTTTTACTGATTGATGATGTTACGGATATTCAGAGGGTTGCACATGAATGGGTGCTACCATACCCAAGATTGACATTTATGTATGGTGGTGTGGGATAATATTGTTATGGTTGGTTAAAGGGTTGCATAATATATTTGTCAATAATTATTTATTTATTCGTCTATAAACGTTAGAGTTTTATAAAATAGGGTATGTAACCTCACCTCTTGGCTTTAATCCATCAGCATTTATGTTTGTCATTGGAGTATATGATTTGAAAAGTTTCAAACGATTGTGAAAGTGTTTTAATTTAAATTTAGAACTTGTCACTATCCCTGCTGTTTAAAGTTTCTATGTGCAGTATTATAAACATGAAATTCGAAATAGGATAATATGTATATTTCTTATCGTATATATTGTCATTACACTTTTTGAGCTTTGAAAAAGAGTACTTAGATTCTTTGACTATCTTCACATGATCTAATCTTGGGGTTTTGAAGCACTTATTAATATTGATGTATATCAGTTTAGAATTTTTATGAACTGTTAAGCATGTTTTACTCAGTTCCTTAATTTTTAAAATTTAGCACCTCCGAATTAACCAAATAGAGATAAGATATTATTATATGTGAAGGCAAGAAATATCCTGAGACATTGTAAAATTTTGAAGTATTGTATTTTCTAGTTTTCAAAATTCTTTCAAAAAAACCCTAGATTACTTCACACAAATAATTTTTAATCTGAACATTTTATTTCCAAGGTATGTTGAAAACTTAAATTGCAAATAAATAAGACTTGTAACGTTAACAGTTGGGTTGAAACCGCCAAGATTAATTTATAATTAATTGAAGTTGACCACTGCGTTTTCAACCTTTCCTGGTCAAATTTCAACAGTCCAAGATAAGATTTAAATTAGTTAAATTTAAAATTGTTGTAACAATACTTAAAGTTAACATAAAATGTGGGCATTACATTTGAAAAATTAAATACCAATAAATGACCATAAATGGTCCGAAAGTGTTTTGGTCCTTGATTAAATAATATATTAATTTTGCACATTCCCTATTGCTTATTTTATAAGGCACTTACATGTACGCATGACATTTCTATCACTATTAAAAGAGAGTGAAAATTAACTAACCTTTCATGCAAATAAATTGTGAACATTCATTCGATTGTTTACACATTTCTATATGTTCAAAAATAAAGGAGTAGAACATTATGATAAGACACATGGCTATTAATAGAAAAAAGTGAAATTAAAACATATATTTTATGAAGATTTTTCTGCTCTAGCGATTAAATGAGGGAGCTACATCTTTGCTTATACTTTTATAACTGAAACTTAGAGAGTGAAGTATTTGTGTCAATCATTCTGTGTATGAGTAGATTAGTGAGTACATTCCCTTACTTTTATGTCATTTATTAGCTCTTAAAAAGTGTTTATTTCTTTAACAGCATTCCATAGTCAGTCCACTCTATTAGTAGAATGTCCATGTTTTGTAAATTGAAATATTTTGTTTATGTTTAATAGCTTTGAAATTATTTGACCAACCTCTATTAAGTTTTGCATGAAAATAAACAATAAATGGGTGAACGAGTAGCTGTGATAGTTTTGATCGATTTTGTTTTATCTGAGAAGAATTAGTAAAAAGCGGCTTTTTGTATTTTACTTTGCATCTGTTTGTCCGTAATAAGCAGAATAGAATTTGTATGGTAGTAAGGTCATAAGGGTTGATTAACATTTACCTTTAGGATTCCTTTTCTATAAAAAAAACATTATGTTGCAATCATTTTTGTTGTTGATATCATTGTCGTGCCAAAAAGCAAAATACATTTTTTAGATTTCATAAATTTCTTTAATGGCAGATTAATGACAATGCACAAACATCTGAATTACCAAATCTCAACTGATTGATAAAGTAAATTCGTGGAAAATTACAAATATATGTTACATTATAATGTAAATACGAAACTGAATCTGAATCTCTAATAGCTATAAAAGTAGAGGTACTTTGCTTTTCTAGAATTACACTCTATCTGGTTGCACTACTTCAGCAGATGTCAGAATTGGAATTTTATTTATACTATCAAGTGTTACTGTATGCATGCCTTCTAAATCTAGTTTTAGTTACTTATTACATTTGTGGTATTTTTGTTGTCTGGGACCACCTTCTCAATGCTTCATAGTAATACAGATAACATTTGTTTATTTGCAAGTTAAAATAACATAATATGGCTACAAACTTATTGTACATTAAACATTAACAGCATTAAATACACAAAGGAAATATTTACAATTGCCTTTGTGTAATTAAATTGCAAATGTCTGGAATGAAGTTTTATGTTATTAATTGAATGCTACGACTTCACGACATGGACCTGGATCTGGTGTCGGGTAGGTGAAGATGTCCATCCTGGTTATAAGTAACCCTTTCCTAGGTTATGCTAAATTCATTGTGGCACCTCATGATGGTGATTGCAATTGAATGTTCATAGCTTCAGTATCTAGCGGCTGTTGGGTGGACATTTGCATACAGGCAGCTTCCTTGATTGATAGAAACTGATGGCGGAATGTTTCCAACCCTGGTGTACTTGTTGGCGTCACGTGACCTAGGAGGTGGTCCTGTGGCAGTGATGGTTGCAGAAATGGATTTGTTCAAGTTGTTTTATGACGCGTTTCTGTAGTATAGTTGTAGGAGTTTAATTCATTTTATCCCATTAGATTTGGTGGTCACAACAAGATCATCTTAAGGAAAACCCTTACTGCTTGAAGAGGTTGCCGACTTCTGCCTTGCACTATTCCTTAAATTTCCTCCAAGAAGTATGGCGACTTTCTTCAAGATTGAACAAAAAGAAGTGATTTTTTATAGTTTTTGGAGCTTCATTTAAACTGTGATCTGGAGAAGTCTAGATTCCTGGTTTGTTTGTATTGTACATTCAGATGGTTTTATTTGTATTTGATGTGTGTTGGACGGGTCCATTATTGATTGAGAGGTATTTTATGCGTTCATGCTATTTGCTTACGTGCTGTTTGCTTATTAATCAGTTAGATGTATGGTTGATTGCATACCGCTACGCATTTATGTCCAACTTCTTTGAGATTAGGATTGTTTGTCCCAAATCTCATTCATTATTAATATCTAGTTAAGTTGTCTCCATGTCATCTTACGAAATTTGGGACAAACAATCCAAATTTCAAATAGGTCTATGGCATAAAAAGTAATTGGAAATATGTTTAAAAGGTGCATATAGAATAGCACATGATATTATAATTGATCTTACAATTTTGATATTTGCAGGGTCATACTGTTTTATCTAATGTTTGTATATGAATATTTAAATATACTTAATAAACATTTGATATAATTAAAAATATTAATATCTAGACAAGTAGCCATTAAAAACAAACCATGTTTCAAGTCAACTTAACGAGATTTTGGACAAGCAAGCCTATTCTCTAATACATTTGGTGTAAATGCAGTAAAATTAAGTGGAAGTAGAAATAGAAGGTATGCATAAAGTAGTTGTTACGTTCAATTTTGTCTTCATAAATATTTTCCTGCAATTTACAATATTTTCTAATATTCTGACACATTTGCTTTAATATTTTGTATAACTACAGGTTATAGGAGCTGCCCCTGATCACGCTTTATAATTTAATAAATTGATTTGTTCCTGTAAAAATCATCCTAAAATAATTGAAACAAGTAATTGTTCAACACTCTCTAGAATATTATTAGGGTATTTAGTTTGAGTATAAGTATTTCAATCTATCTTAATTGTTTGAGATAATACAGCAAATATACTCGGTTATCTACAATTATTGTTTCCTAAAGAATATGTTCGCTTTACTTGAGAGTGGTAATAAAGTTTGAATAGCGTAAGTTTGCTACAAATGTGATTAACAATGGCAATTGTAGTCAAATTTGCCGGTTTTCGTTATCTATTAATGCAGTAATGCATTGCAACGACTTCAGAAGTGTTCTTTTGACATGTGTTACTCAAATATTTGAATCGATTATAATCTCGTTTCCTAATTTGACTTTCACTTTGATCCTACTTTCCGTGCTATATGCGTGACTCTTTCTGTTACTTCAAGAGCAATGCAGGCTTCTTTGGATAGGCTATATCCCCTGTGCATTGGTAAGTTCTTACGTGCTTATTAATACTAGTAAGATTTTCTTTTTAGCTCTTTTATGTAGGCAGTACTCCCCTACATAGACTCAAGTGTCTTCTACGTTAGGTAGGCCAAACTGGTTTTTTATGTAGTTCCAATGGTTTTTTGACGTAGGCCAAACTACCCTTTTATATAGACCGCTGTTGCAGTTACAGTAGCAGCGTGAATGATATTGATTATCGTGGCGATGTTTTGCTGATTCTCCTCCAATGGCTTATCTGCAAGATAAGTATCCTGGCACGTGAAGGTATGTGACCTTGCTTTCTTTCTCAATGTTGTGATGCGTAAACTCAATAACATCACTCCGACGGACGGAAACAGTTTAAAACCTGTTTAAAAACTAGCTTCGCTAGTGTTTCCTGTCGTTTTTAAAAATATTTATTATAAATTGTTCTACATTTAATATCCTTTTAACTCGACACTCTTAGTATTAAGAAAGTCTAAATTTTACTTCTTTTTACTACTGATTAGTTTTTTTTTACATGTGAAGCCACGAAATGCGCACCTCGTGGATCAGTTATTGAATTTGTCCATAGAGTATAATTGCTTTTTTTAAATAGTAACTTTTTATTAATTTTTTTTGCTTGTTTAAATAGAAATTTTTATTTTCATTGTAAATAAAAACTAGATGGAGATGTTGTCCTTTCTTGTTTATGGGAACTACGCTGTATATATATATATATATATATATATATATATATATATATATACAGGGTGTCCCAAATTGAGTAGGATAGCATGGGTATCTTTCTTATTATTAATGATAGAGATTTGCTTAAATGGGCAAAGTTGTGTCATTTGGATAGCTTATTTAAATTCCGCATAGATACATTCAAAATTCCAAACGGTTTAGAAATTATTTAAAAAAAACTGAAAACTGCCAATTTCTTCGAAGTCGAATATTTTTGTTATAATAAAAGATACGAAAAAATATTTCTTATAAAAGTTACTTAGTTCAATTGTGTGCACTTAAAAGTGATATTAAAATTAAATTCAAGATGGCGGTTATCGAGATATTAGCATCAACTTTCATATTTTAAATGGACGCCATATTGGATTTTTAGATGGTTAGATAGCATATTTTTTTCTCTTTTCAACGATGTATTACAACATATGTTTAAATGAAAAATTTACTAAAATGATAATTTTAGTTTTTTATCAAGTAGGCATCATCAGATTTCTCTTAAACAAATGAAATTATAACAAACTGTCATGTTGAATTAGTGTATCTGTTGTACTAATAATTGGCATTTGTGTATTCTCTTTCCCAGTTATAAGTTGTGATATACTTTTTCTATAAAATATTCAAATGGCAAATTTTTCAACAAGCGAACAATATCATATGTTTTGTACATACATAAAATGTAATAAGAACAGTCGCCTTGCTGCCGAAACATACTTAACAAACCTTCCCGAAAAAAGACAGCCAGACATTAAAATCTTTCAAAGATTGGACACAAATATGCAGCAGTATGGATGTTTAAAAAAACCTACTCGAAACATAAATGGAGACATTGCAGATGAGGTGTTGACACTGGCCTGTGTGGAAGCTAATCCAAACATTTCAACACGGGAAATAGAAACCCAAGTAAACGTATCCAAGTCTCAAGCATTAAGAATTTTAAAAAAGCATAAATATCACCCTTACAGGTTTCACATTGCTCAAAACTTACAACCAAACGACTATTTCCGCAGATCAACATTTTGCAGATGGTTTATCAATCAAGTTAGGGAGAATGATGATTTTATCAATCGCGTTTTGTGGACCGATGAGTCTTATTTTTCTAACTGTGGAATATTTAATCGTCATAATGAACACTATTGGGCACAGGAAAACCCACGCATAACAGTTCCACGCCGCAATCAAATTCGATTTGGATGTAATGTTTTTTGTGGTATATTGGGAAACCGTTTACTTGGTCCTAAAATATTCGATGGAACCTTAACCTCTCAACGTTATTTGGAAATGCTTCAAACATCTTTAGAAGATTTATTAGACGACCTACCTTTGGCACAAAATAATCAAATTTGGTATCAACAAGATTGCGCACCTCCACACAACGCTAGAGATGTTATCACCTACTTAAGTAACCGTTTTGATGGCAGGGTAATCACGACCCACACACCTGTAAAATGGCCGCCTAGATCAGCAGACTTAACAACCCTGGATTTTTATTTATGGGACACTTTAAAAGATAATGTATATGGAAGTAATTTCCAGTACAATAATGTAGATGAACTACGGGAAGCGGTTATGCAGGCAATAAACGGTCTTAATGGGAATACATTACGACGCGTAACAAAAAGTGTTCTAAAACGTTGCCGATTGTGTTTAAATAATAACGGTCAACATTTTGAACAATTGCTATGATTTATTGGTTGGTGTTTAATGTTATTCTAATGTTTTTTTCGTTTAATTTGTTTTAAAACTGATTTGTGTTGATGCCTACTTGATAAAAAATTAAAATTATTATTTTCAGTAAATTTTTTCATTTAAACATATGTTGTAATACATCGTTGAAAAGAGACAAAAATATGCTATCTAACCATCTAAAAATCCAATATAGCGTCCATTTAAAATATGAAAGTTGATGCTAATATCTCGATAACCGCCATCTTGAATTTAATTTTAATATCACTTTTGAGTGCACACATTGAACTAAGTAACTTTTATAAAAATATTTTTCGTATCTTTTATTATAACAAAATATTTGACTTCAAGAAATTGGCAGTTTTCAGTTTTTTAAATAATTTCTAAACCGTTTGGAATTTTGAATGTATCTATGCGGAATTTAAATAAGCTATCCAAATGACACAACTTTGCCCATTTAAGCAAATCTCTATCATTAATAATAAGAAAGATACCCATGCTATCCTACTCAATTTGGGACACCCTGTATATATATATACATACATACATACATACATACATACATGCATACATATATACATGTATATATATATATTTATATATATATATATATATTGATATAAAAACGGTCACACGTTGGAGCGCTGCTAAATGAGTGTTTTGACAACGGCCACACGTTGGAGCTTCGATAAATGATTGCTGTGATAACGCCTGACTTTAGGCGTCGCTAAAAGCGCCGTGACACTGGAAAAAAATGGAAAATTTGAAACTACTGACTTATCTTCCTTTCTAACTTTTCCTTACCTGGCTAACTCAACGGAAGTAATGGAATTTACAAAATTAAATCAAACAGCAACATTCTTTGCAAATCATCCGCTTCACAATATGGAAAAAATGTGAACTTTTTAAAATACAAAATATTATCGATTAAGAAACAAAGAGATCTAAAATTTTATACTTAAGATTATATATTAAAAAGCGCTTAGCCAAATCTTCTTTTCATTATCCTAAACAGTATTAAATCTTTCCTGACGTTCAAATCCCAGTTTATAAAATCATGCATATTCGCTTAAATCTCCATTTAAAACCAAAAGTCCAACTTTCTTTTAATTAATTAATTTAAAGCAGCGTTTGTATGGAAGAATTTTCAATTTTCATGGTATTTTACAAAATAATCATGTTTCATCAAATAACTGCATTCAATAATTTTTTATATTTGAAGTTACTCAACGTATAAATTTCATTGTAGCTATGCATGTTGTTTTGGCTTTATAATCAACATTACATTTTACTAGGTTTATGAAGGAAATCTTGAATTTTTTATCAGTCTCATAAATTGAATTGAATTGAATCTCTTTAATAAAGTTCCCGCTTTTATATTAATTATTTTGAATACGTCACTCTTTAGATTTTACGCGATTTAATTCGAAAGATTACTCACCTACATGATGTAAGATTTCTGGGAATAACTCTGTTTATTATCTCATTAGTGTCGAATAGCGTGATTTATGTTCATAGTGACGCGTGCTGTTTGTCCTTGTCCAACACAACGAGTTGATCGTGGCGTCGCAATCTATTCTTTAGTAACATGGAAAGAAGAAATCGATTTTACATTTTTAATATTCGCGCGGTTTCTTAGAATAAACGTTCGTTTATTTATTTAATTTATACGACACTTCTTAGTATTTGATGACGAATTTTCTTTCTTAATAAAGTAAAAAATAACTTTAGAGTACATACGGTAGTCCATTTATATGAATAATTACAACTTTAATTACTTTCTTTATGCTCTGACGATACAATAAGATTTGCATTGGTTTTACACGAATATTTTATACACGTGGTAATTGTTTATTACATAAATAACCAACGCTTTTAATTGCTTTCAAATGCGAACGATCTGCATCTTCATAATTGTAATAAAAAGTATTGGTTTTTAAGGCAAATCAAACAACTTCCAAGGCATACTTACAAAGATTAAAGTGTTAGTTTTTAACAAGATTGAATGTAATCCTGTTTTCAGTGTTGTAATGCGTAAAGCTGGCACTATTCTATACCATTTACAGTGAACGAAGCGCATTTTTTATGCAACGGAAATGTATTTGTAGGATAGTTAATAAATGAAACTGAATGGATTTATACCTGAATTGCATTTGCTTTTATATATACACACATAATTAATAAGAGCTTTGTCTATTTTAATAATTGATTTTATTTACACACACGGCTTGTTCTCCTTTCATACGTGACTGTATTGATTTAAAATTGGGGCTTTTAAATACACGGAAAGTGTGTTATGTATTGCACTTTGATGGCTAAAAAGTACGCTTGTATCATTTATACAGAGGGTGGAATTACGAATCTTCTTTCCTATTTTTTATATTTGGATGGGTTTTATTTATAGGTTTTGGGTTTCAATGACCTCTCGTGAACCCCTTATAACATCAGTATAAATCCCATGTTAATTACTGAGCGTACATTTATATCCAAACCAAGTCTATTATATATATATATTGACGCGATAAGAGGTCACGAGAGGTCATTGAAACCCAAAGCCTACAAATAAACAAAAACAAAGAAACAAAAAAAAAATAGAAATTTCCTAAGATTCATTGATCCCCTCTGTATAACATAAGCGTATTGTAAATACATAGCCATTAATGTAAAAAGTGAAAACACAATTTCGTGCGTGCAAATAATCACTCTAAGATAAATACAAAGCCATTCGTTTGTTATAAAATGCACTTTCCGTGCATAAAATGAATAATTTTGTGTATAAAATACATGTTTTAGTTACCGTGAAAGCATATGTTTTCTTATTACAATTACAAAAATGCAAATCGTTTGCATTATAAAGCAAGTAAAGCTTTAATTAATGATATAAATTGATTTCCGTGCGTTGTGTAACAAATTCAATTTTAAATAAGGAGTTTTCTCGAATGTACGGGATTAAGAAAGAATTCGTCATCAAAACACTAAGAAAAGTCGTATAAACTAATTAAATAAAACAAACGTTTATTCTAATAAGCCGCAGCAACATTAAATATCCATTAAAATCGATAAGAATTAATTTTATAACTTTCGCAATTACTATAGGAGAGAATGCGACGCGACCATTAGTCTTATATGTTGGACAAAAACCAACGACTGCGGCGAGCCGACACTAATAAGGTAATAAATTTAGAAATTCCCAGAAATATTGCGTCAGGTAGGTGTGTAATCTTTGGAATGGAATTCCGTAAAATCTAAAAAACTCGTGAGAACCATTACGTAATTAGATAAAGATATATAAACGGGAACTTTATTAAGGGGAAATTTATTCGATTCATGTCGATTTACGCGATCGACAATGTAGTAATTTATTCATAATTTCGGGTCAACCAAGTAAATTAACGTTAGGACGTTAAAATAGCATGTAGAGTTTACATATGAAATAATTTAAAATATGAAAGTTGTTAAATGCAGTTATTTGATTTTGTGATATATAATGAAGATGGAAAATTCATCGATACAAAATCTAGTTTAAAATTTAATTAAATAATTAACTCGAAGAGGCACTTTTCGTATCCGAAGTTTTAAATGGAGATTTAAGTGAAAGAAACTATGCTGTAAATATTTTATATTTTTTTGTGTGAGAGAAAATATTTTTAACTGTATAGATATTGCTGTGCTTGATTTGAGTTTGTATATTCCATTACTTCCGTTGAGCTAGCAAGGCAAAGAAAAGTTAGAAAGGAAGGTAAGTCAGTAATTACAAATTTTCACTTTTTTTGTACATGTATCACAGCACTAATTTAGCGGCGTTCTAACGTGCAGCCGTTATCATATCACAAATATACCAGCGCTCTAACGTGCGACCATTGTCACAGCAATATATATATATATATATATATATATATATATATATTTTATATATATATACAGGGTGTCCCAAAAGTCATGGTCCAAATTGAAGGGTTTGATAAACTGAGATTAATTCCTATTCATATAACTATATATGTTGTTATCCAATTGTTGATGGTTTCAAAGTTATAACAACTTTTGCGTTTTGTGTCAAAATCGTGCAGAACTTCGAATATTAATTTGCAATAAAAGAAATACTGACTTTTTGAAGGTAGTTCGTTTTCTGTTGTATACGTGAATGTTGCGTGTTTAATAAATGAGAACTTTCTCAAACATTTACTTATTATCGCAAGAGAAAATCATAATTTTTCCATAGTTTTGGTTCTATGAAAAATTGGGCGGGCTTTTCAAACTGAAATTACTCAAAAAAAGTATTACCATCGAAAAGTGCACACCTATCCAAAAAACTTCATTAATCTATGCACTTTGTTTAAAGGTATAACTGGTAGGTCTAAGATTTAATGCATTGAAAATTTTTGGGTAATTTGTAGGTACAATCCCAAGAACAGCACTTTTATTAAAGAATTCGTAAGAAATAGCAAACTTATAATTCTTTGCAAAATATGAACTCAAAATAATCAAATGTATTTAAAATTCGTTTACAACAAATGTTCGAATGTCCTGCCACTAGTTTTTATACATAAACGACACCGTCTTAAAAAATTTCGTTTTAAAAACCTGAAGGCGCGACCGTCTTCTCTCAGCCTTCCAACGGCTTCGCGTATTTTTGTACGAAGGTCCTGCTCGTTTGTAGTATGTTTTATACACATTTTCTTTCATATAACCCCACAAGAAGTA
Organism: Platerodrilus igneus; assembly: GCA_036346225.1. Lineage (NCBI taxonomy): Eukaryota > Metazoa > Arthropoda > Insecta > Coleoptera > Lycidae > Platerodrilus > Platerodrilus igneus. The sequence continues at coordinate 10,065,809 of JARFIW010001381.1, forward strand.
ATCCAGGGGGTTGAGGTCGGGTGAACGCGGTGGCCAATAGATAGTACCTCTTCGTCCTACCCAACGATTGGGATATGCATGATTTAAGTGTTCCCTAACACTACGAGCATAATGTGTTGTAGCGCCATCGTGTTGAAACCTTACCCGAAGGTACTACATTGGCCAGAAAGCGAGTTTCTATTACTTGGAAAATTTTTGAATTTTGGCGAAATCTTGCTGTTCCAAGCAAGGTAGGGATCTCTAGCGTGCATGACAACACTTACACACGGGAGCTCCATTTTACCTCTTATCCGTACGAGGGTATATTTTTGTGAAAAATGCTCGCCTAATATTTTTCAAGCGGACCGTGTCGGGATTTGAACCCGGGACCTTGGGCATAGTAGTCACACACATACCAACTACGCCACGGAGCCGCAGCATCATGTTGAAGCCGCATTATACGCCTAGTTTCTAGAGGGATATCTTCTAGGAGATCGCGTAATTCGTGTTGAAGAAGTGAAGGTACCGTTGTGCATTGAGCCTGGCTGGTAATTCAAATGGCCCAGCTTGCGACTATCTCAGCCCACAAATTAATGCTAAAACGTTGTTGAACTCGGTCGTGTCGTACAGTGGAGATTGTGAATATTAAATATTCCAACCCTATGGAAAGACGATTCATCACTCCATAAAATTTTTTCAAAGAATTGTTGATCGTGGCGGTGTCTGCGGAGCATTTCGCGGCAAAACGCTACTCTTTGTGAATAGTCCGTTGGTAATAGAGCTTGCACGCGTTGAACGTGGTATGGATGGAGATTGTTTCTGCGTAACATTCTATGTACCGTAGTTCGTGGAACTCCAGATGGCCTGGCAATGTCCCTAATACTCGTTGCAGGATTATCTAATCCCATGGCAACGACTTCGTCTTCACCTTCAATTCTAGGCCTTCCTTCTCGTTGTCGTAAAGCACCAGGAATTTCACCTTGAACATAAACGTGATGCGCTCTTTCAAATACCCTGCGGTCGAAAAAATTGGTTCGGTTAGGAAAACGAATTCCGTATTCTCTATAGCAGCTTGTCGTGCATTGCCATTACATGCTCCATAAACAAAATGCATTTCAGCATACTCACGAGCAGTATAGACATTTTCTAAATGTAGAATTTTGAAACTAAACAACAAAAGCAACAATAATCACAAAACTGAAATCCACTATTTTAAGAATTGACCTAATGTAGTCGAACAATTGTACACGATTCAAAAACAATTTTTAATTGAAGGCAGGCCACTAGATATTAACATTAAAATGTAACTAATATATATAACATTTGCCATGAATGTTTATATTTGCCTGCCATTGTTGGTAGTTGATTTAATGAAGTGATTTTTTACCTGATTTACCCTAATCTTGAATAAAATGTTGCCAATCTATTATTTATTAAGAATGTAATTTATATTAAATAGTTTAATTATCTACTAAAACTATTGCAAAAATTATAAGTTGGCTATTACTTACGAATTCTTTAATAAAGGTGCTGTTCTTGGGATTGTACCTACAAGTTACCCAAAAATTTTCTATGCATTAAATCTTAGACCTACCAGTTATACCTTTAAACAAAGTGCATAGATTAATGAAGTTTTTTGGATAGGTGTGCACTTTTCGATGGTAATACTTTTTTTGAGTAATTTCAGTTTGAAAAGCAAGCCCAATTTTTCATAGAACCAAAACTATGGAAAAATTATGATTTTCTCTTGCGATAATAAGTTAATGTTTGAGGAAGTTCTCATTTATTAAACACACAACATTCACGCATACACCAGAAAACGAATTACCTTCAAAAGGTCAGTATTTCTTTTATTGCAAATTAATATTCGAAGTTCTGCACGATTTTGACACAAAACGCAAAAGTTGTTATAACTTTGAAACCATCAACAATTGGATAACAACATATATAGTTATTTGAATAGGTATTAATCTCAGCTATCAAACCCTTCAATTTGGACCATTACTTTTGGGACACCCTGTATATATATATATATATATATATATATATATATATATATATATATAGACGTGTTAAAGAGGTTACGAGAAGTCATTTAAACCCAAATTCTATAAATAACGCTCACCCAAATAGAAGACAATGAGAAAAATTAAAATTTCCAAATATTTAATTACTCCACCCTGTATAAAATAAGCGTATTGCATGTACAAAGCTAATAAAGTCATCCGGGTATATTACAAAACATATTCCGGTGTGTGTAAATAATCATTCTAAGAGATAAATACAAAGTCATTGAAATGCAAGGTAAAACCCACTTCCCGTATATTTAAAAGCCCCAATTTTAAATCAATAATACAGCTGTGTTTACAAATAATCATTATATTATAAATACAAAAAGCCATTTAATTCGCGTAAGAACAATTCAATTTATTGTTCCTCATTAATTAAAATATTAACTTGATTAGTATACGAATCTTGACAAAGAAAGCAATTAAGGCTTTGGTTATTTATGTGATTCTCTAGTGTATAAAACATCCACATTATTACAAAACATTCCCGTGTGTATAAACTTTAAACCTTATGCAAATCAATCATTCAAAGTGTAAAATACTAAATACATTTTCTGTGTGTCAAATATTCACGTAAAAACCTAACATTTTTATAGCCTATACACATGATAAGAAATTTATTTACAAAACTGAAAGACCACTAATCAATCATTACGCATGCAATGGATGCTTGCTTAATGAAAATGTGAATTCTTACCTTACTGAAGCCATTTTCACTTGCTATCCCAGCGACAAATATGCTGTGGATTTTAGGAAAATGAAATCCTCTATACATTTAAACACATCTTTCCTTTACACACATTATCTAAGAAATCTTTTTACGCGCAGTTTTAATAACACTTATAAATGCAATTTACAGCTTCAGTTTAAAAAGGAAACAATATCTTATCACTACTTACGTATTAAAACAGTCATCACCTAATTCTTGTCAATAATTAGAGAATCCCAAAATATATCCTTTGTAGGTCACAAAATTTTCTTTAAAGTGTTCATGAATCATTTTAATATTCTTGTATTGCCCCGCCTCAATGTAGTTGATCAACGACGTCGAGCAGAAATTTTTGTAAAGATCGAAATGCCTCGCTATCTGACCTCAAAATTGCTAAAAGGAAACTATCCATTTACAAATAATTTTTATACGAAAAATAAAAACTTATTGTAGCTTAATCTACTTAATAATACACAAATGTTCGTTTTAGGTTTGAAACAACATTATTCTTGCACTTTGGGTAGTCAAATTCTTGCTGATATTCTTATCTTTATGATCACCTGTTTTTGGCTATTTCACAAATCATTTCTATTGGAATTTACCGCATCGAAACTTTTCTGGTTCCAAATTTTTAGATTTCCGTTTTTTAATCAATATTCATACGTAGAAGTATCAGTTTACAAAGTACATTTATTTTTAATAAATTAAAAATAGCGAGTGATTTTGCTCCGAGATAATTTACTATTTATACTGGAGCAAAAAATTACTCTTCTTTGCACTGCATTCAGTAACTATCAAAACTTCAATGTTAAATCTTGAATGCCGAAATAATGAATGATCCCGCTCGTCATTAAATTCCTTTTTATATAATAAAACAAACTTAATACCTCATCGTTTTCCGAATTTCCCTTATATTCACGAAAATGAGTCATTTCCACGATGCAACAATTAGCCACTATTTCGCGTTCTTATCGCTTTAATGAGCTGTCAGTTTAGAATTTATGGCGTTTGTAAAAAGTTTTCGGTCCATTATTGGCGATTAAAATCTATAGTTGTTATTTCTCTCCTGCAAGCTTTTGTATAGCCATTACAGCTCGTTATCTTATCTGTTTTATAGTTTCTCGGTGTTATCGCTTTCTGCGAATCGACGTGTATGCATTGACCGAATGTAATTAGCGGGTTTTTTGCTTATGATTTATGGGTTTCAGAGTACTCTCGAAGGAAGGCAGTATTTTTTGTTTTGCATTAAATAACGTAAGGAAAACAACTTTGCCTTAATTCTCACAATTGTTTTATAACGTTTTGAATAAATAATGTTTATCGACTGATATTTAAAGAGGATGAATGCACAATCGAATTTACATTTTAGACTTGTTTCGAGGTCTTTTCAATCTGCAATAAAACTTGGTTTAAGGGTATTTTTCACCAGAATAATTATTCAAACACCGATTTAAAATCAATGAATGCTTTTGTACCGTCGCGGATTTTAAATTAGACCTCGTTTTTAAATAGTATGTCAACACTATACGTACTTAAAGCGTTTTATTTTACATGGGAATACACTTTATGTGCTAAGGTAATACGCTTATCATACTAAAAATATTATACCTGATTAAAAAATTAAATATTGGAAAATTTTACTTTCTTAGCTTTGGGGTTTGTTTTCTCACAGAATGTGGTGCTCAATGACCTCTTATGACCTCATTATTACATCAATATATATTGATGAGAAAAAGGCGCCATATTTGTCAATGAGGGCAACATTTTAAGTCGCAATAATTAATTATAAAAGAGTAAATTTTCATTAAGAGCGCTTGGTGTATAAAAATACATTAGCTAAATGGATGGATATTTTACTTGTATCATGCATTCATTATCCAGGCAAATTTTTTAATCAGAAAAAGTTATTTATTTCGCTGAAAATTTGCATACTTCTCAATATAAAGTGTTACCAGGAAATAGTTTTATTCTTGCTTGTTATTCTATTCAAAAAGAGTCAACATTTTGTTACGTACAGTTTCTGCACCGTACATTTCCTAATTAAATCTTGCATTTGTTATTGTATTCACGATCATACGAATTTTCATTAACAAATTTTATGTTACGGTATTCCGTGCAGACAAGAAAGAAAAGTAAAGTAAGCAAAGAAAATCGCCCGCATCGAATACCTCCACAATTTGCACGATAAACAGAGATATTGAAACAAATTTTTTTATTTATGGAGAAAATATTTGGAGAAATTAATAATTAAAATGATTGGAATTTACTTATAACAAATGAAGTCCATTTCACATTAATGAGAGTGCTCGACGAATCAGATGTGTTATGAACCAACACTTTTGTTATTGGTCTAAATTACGTGACTAATAACGAGTCTCACTTGGGTAATATAGCGGATTTTCTGAAGATATTGTTTTTTATAACCTGAATGAGACGTTTTATATACGACGAGTGACTTTAAAAGTATTTTTCCTGTTATTTTGCGAAAAAGTGAAGTAATTTTAAAATTACTGTTTTCAATAAAATTTAGTGCAAGTATTACGGATGTTATACAGTGTTTTGCACTTAGTTGATTTTGTCGATTCTCATGAATCTAAGTAGATCTGCATATTTTAAGTGCGGTTCAGCAGCTTGTAAATTCTCGGAAGCAAAGTAGGTAAAGGCCAAGCATGGCCTGTACAGAACCGAGCGTGTTTTCTGATACCTTTACAGCAGAAGTAATAAACCATTATGATGTGAACAGAAAACACCTAATCCTGTTATTGTTTACTCAATAAAGAGGAATTTATAACTGCAACACAACCTTTACTTATAATCCTTATTTAAAAAAAATGTAGTAGCTGTAAATTTTGGGACTGGTTAAAATCATGAATAAAAATCGATTGCTAAATTACTTTGAATAGGTGGAAATACATAGACACAAAACTTGTTCCAACGAAGTGACTGAATTTGATCCGAACCTTATTTTTATTAAAAGTTCGACATGTTTGTGATACCATCAACAAATTTTATTAATCTATTTGAGGTAGACGACATTCAGTATATGTAACTTGTCTTTTTGACAAGTCACACTTTTAATTGATTTTTAACTTTCACTACATTTATGTATTTTTTAAAATGAAATAGTTTTTATTTTATTTATGTGACATATAGAGTGTGTTTTAAGGTCATTACATCTTTACCTTTTTAACTTTGTTTCATATATTTTTCTATATTTTTTGTGCACTTGAGAATGAATAGATTGGTATTCGAAACTGTAGTCGTTAAATAAAGATTACATGGTTATTGTATGGACTTGGCTTAAAGCTTTTTCTACTTTTCAGTGTATTATTTAAAACCCATTGTAAGTATGAACTACATATATGATTAAATTAGTGTGATTATCCGATTTGCATCAATGAATGCACCTGTTGAAATTTTGGAACAGTTTGTCTGTCTCTGTCCTGTAACAGATACTACAGGTAAAGGACGGTTTGAATTTTTATGTAACAAATTGATAGAACTCAATATATATATACATGATTTACGCGGCCAAGGTATAACAATGGTGCAAATATTCGCGGAAAAATATTAGTCTTTAGAAACGAATTTTAGATTTAAATCCAAAAGCATTTTATGTTCTATGTTCTGCGCATACTCTAAATTTAGTTATTAACGATGCTGCAAAAATTAGTTTTGAATCAGTTGAATTCTTCAATTTGGTACAAGAGTTGTATGTGTATTTTTCTTCGTCTACACATATATGGAATGTATTTTTAAAGCATACATTAATCTTACACTTAAACCGTTATCAGATACCAGATGGGAATTCGAATAGATGCAATTACACCTCTGAAAAATCAGTTGGCAGATATATATGACGCCTTGGTTGAACTGACTAACGATAGCACTCGAGATATGAGTACTAGAAGTATAGCAAATAATCTAGGCCAAAAATAATATCTTTCAAATTTATTTGTTGTTCTCATTTAGCATGATATTTTGAACAAAGTTAATGTGGTCAGCAAAATTATGCAAAATCCTAAGATTAATGTTGGAAATTGTGTGGATGCATTAGATAATTTAAAAAAATATTTGATGTGATTGAGAACAGATTTCAGATTTGAAATAATACTGGACGAGACGCAAAGTAGCAGTCGAATTTGATGCAGAAGAAAAGTTTCCAACGGTTGGAGCGAGACGCATAAGAAAGCGTATTCTACAATTTGACTATGAGCATGAAGACGAATCAATTCAAGATCTAAGAGAAAATTTTAAGGTGAATTTCATTTTTAAAATTCTAGATTGCACACTAACTGTATTAGAAGACAGGTTTAAATTATTCGAAAATCACATTTCTATATTCAAAATACTTCATAACTTTTCCGAATTGAAGGTGATAAATGCTAGTAAGTTGAATGAAAATTGTGCAACAATTGAAAAAGGTCTTTCGGACAAGCTCCAGGATCACTTGGATATTAAAGCAATTGAATTGTTTGAGGAAATTAAAGCGTCGCAACCGCACATATCTTAGAACATGTCAAAAAATAAAGCTCTACACTGTATTTATGAAAACTGCTTTTCTTTTTCGGGCGTAGTAGTGCTTCTATGTCTTTTTGGACAATATCTGTGACTGTGGCCTTTGGAGAACGCTCATTTTCCAAATTAAAAATTATTAAAATTTATCTGAGATCATTTATGCACCAGGATAGGCTATCAGCATTAGCGACACGTTCAACTGAACCTGACATTAGTGACAGTATAGACTTATCATCATTAATAACAAAATTTGTAGATGCCAAGGCTCGGAGAGCTCACTTCTAATACAAGTTTTCCATACATACAAATACGTAAGTGAAATTTTCTAAAACTTTTTTGCGTTTTTGCACATTTATTTTTGGGGTATGTGTATAAGGTATTAGTAATAGGACGGCGTTTTTTAATTTTTGCACACAGGCGGCCAACATATGCGTGGCGACCTTGCTCGAATTAATTCAACGAGAATCAATTGGTTATCAAATTTATATATTTATACCGTTTGTACCGCATTTCCGTATATAATTAACTAGAAATATGTACTGTATTAATTAGATGCTATTTAGTATTTATTCTTAATAATTAGGAATTTGAATTCAGGACTGTCCTAGTTGAAACTTACTAATGAAGTTTTAAACACAATCGTGATTATTTTTGAAATTCGATAATGGGGAATTGTTAAATATTAATTATAAATATCTAATTGTAGTAATTGCGAAAGCTATTGGTCAAACTTGCAGTATTTTGATTAGGTTGTTGCAAAGACAACAAGTATTTTATAAATCGTTAGTTTTAAGTATCTTATCCTGAATGTGTTAACGTTTTTCCATGTGTAAATGGTTGTCCAAAATTGATAAATGTTGAACAGTAATGCGTCGACCAATGGGCGTGTTTAAATTTGCTTAACTACACGTGACTTACCTGCAGTTTAATTAAAGTTTAACATTGTAAGTGAGGTGCTTCTGCAGTAGGTTCCAACGAAAGGCCATATTCTGACAATTCTTATGCCCAAACGGTTAAACAGTATTCATATAGTTTACAAATTCTGTACTGTATAAAAGTAATAGTGTGTGATACTAAGATTTTTTTTGGTACCTTGATTACGCCTGTGTCTTTTTTATACTAATGTTACCATGTGGCAGGGTGTAGTTTTGCTCTGGAACGTTTAAATGCAACAAGTAAGTGAATAGTTTTAGATTTAGATATTTTTGTGTTTATAAAAATAAATTTTTAGTTAACCGTAAAAATTGCGCGGATAACAACTACATAAACTGCGAACTTAGTAAAAGCAGTTTCATGGAAGTGTCGGAGGTTTTATAATTAATCCACCTAAAACCAAGAAAGCTTTAATTTTAAAAATATATACGCCGGCCAGCGAAACAGATAAATTAGCTACATTTCGCCCAAAATTATTTTTAAATTAATGCTTTGCTAGTTTTTTGCAAGAGAATGATTGTTCTTCTGCACTATACATGAAAGCATTAACAAACATGGAGCCACTGTATCTGTTTATTGCATCAGCGTGTGCATAGTAATCATTTTTCTTCAACCATCATACAATGGAGACTCGATCATTAATTAATACTTTGTCTGACGAGAGACGCTTAAATGGTCACTAAATAACAAGTGCTAAATACTTTTTGTTTGTGGTATCTTTAGCTAACAGTCGTCTTAAATTAATAATGTTCAACTCTATTATTCATTGTAGAAAAATATTACACACAGAAGTAATAATGTGAAAGAACATTCAAGTAAATACGTAAAGCGTTATGTGGGAATATAAAAACTTTCACAAAAGATAACTGGTTAATCTGGGTTATACACTTCTATTGTATGCTAGTTGCAGAGATACGGCGACAACAATCCCGCCCTTGTGTAATTTGACCATCCTAATCTACTAAAGGTATCTTTATCTATAAGATTATGCATAGAAAGTACAAGTATCTTTGTATTATAAATATCGAAACTAGTTTGTTGATAGATAAGAATTAACGGTTAAAAACATTGTTGTGCTATAATTATCTCTTAGAGTTCCTCAAAAGCCTTCAGATTATAACTTAAGAACATAGACAATATAAAAGACGGCACATCGGTATCGCCGGGTTTAATTTTAAAACGCAGCACGGTAAATTACCATTCATTGGACAACTTTTATTGATTTATAAAGTAGACATGTTGAGATTAATTGCGAAATATTATGTCAACCAATTGCCGCCGCGGCTGTTCTGAACCGTGATCCTTTCGATAGAATTTTCGAATATTTTTCCAAGTGGGATTTAGTTCAATTTTAATTCAGAACCTTGGACTTTATATAACCCTGGAAGAAAAATTGCATGGCATCAAGCAGTAAGATCTGGAGAGCCAATTAACGTCAAGATTGCTGGAATTGATATGACCAGGACAGCGTTGACAACAAATAGATCATTACCGTTTTTCTGTGGCGTGTGAATACTATTCTGTCAAAATCACATTTCTTTGAAATCCATATCGTCCAATTGATCTCAGAAAAAGTTTGATATTATATCAGGAAATTTCTTAGTCCATTTATAAAATTTGGCTTTAACTTATTCTAATAAAGTAACCCGCTTCAATTACACGTACGGTTAATAATTCGTACCAAACCATGACTCTGTGGGAGTATCGGTTTTTCATGTATAGCCAATGCCAAATTTATAAATGGGCAATCATGGGCAACTGCCCATGTGTGTGAAGTTAGCACCCCATTTTTTAAAGTTCATAATTTTGAAAGTTGTTCTAGGTTGTTCTAATCTTGTACCGCATTGTTCCAATTCGACATTACTATATTCCAAAAGATTCCTCAAAAATTTGCAAAAAACCCATTTTGTTACTGGCACCCCATTTATCAAAAATCGCGGTTTTAGCCATCGCTTAACATTGTTCTAGTTGTTCCAAACATTGTTCCAAAAGGACAATTCCATATCTAAACGATTCTTCAAAAAAACGGCAAAAAACATTTTTTTGCTGGCACCCCATTTTTCAAAAATTGAAATTTTGGTCCTCGATTAAGATTGTTCTAGTTGTTCCAAACATTGTTCCAAAAGGACAATTCCGTATCTAAACGATTTTTCAAAAAAACGGCAAAAAACTTTTTTTTGCTGGCACCCCATTTTTAAAAATCGAAATTTTGTCTTCGATTAAGATTGTTCTAGTTGTTCCAAACATTGTTCCAAAAGGACAATTCCGTATCTAAACGATTTTTCAAAAAAACGGCAAAAAACTTTTTTTTGCTGGCACCCCATTTTTTAAAAATCGAAATTTTGTCTTCGATTAAGATTGTTCTAGTTGTTCCAAACATTGTTCCAAAAGGACAATTCCGTATCTAAACGATTTTTCAAAAAAACGGCAAAAAACATTTTTTTGCTGGCACCCCATTTTTCAAAAATCAAAATTTTGACCCTCGATTAAGATTGTTCTAGTTATACCAAACATTGTTCCAAAAGGACAATTCCGTATCTAAACGATTTTTCAAAAAAACAGAAAAAAACATTTTTTTTTATGACACCCCATTTTTCAAAAATCGAAATTTTGGTCTTTGATTAGATTGTTCTAGTTGTTCCAAACATTGTTCCAAAAGAACAATTCCGTATCTAAACGATTTTTCAAAAAAACGGCAAAAAACATTTTTTTGCTGACACCAATTTTTCAAAAATCAAAATTTTGGCCCTCGATTAAGATTGTTCTAGTTATACCAAACATTGTTCCAAAAGGACAATTCCGTATCTAGACGATTTTTCAAAAAAACAGAAAAAAACATTTTTTTTCTGACACCCCATTTTTCAAAAATGAAATTTTGGTCTTTGATTAAGATTGTTCTAGTTGTTCCATACATTGTTCCAAAAGGACAATTCCGTATCTAAACGATTTTTCAAAAAAACGGCAAAAAACATTTTTTTGCTGGCACCCCATTTTTCAAAAATCGAAATTTTGGTCCTCGATTAAGATTGTCCTAGTTGTTCCAAACATTGTTCCAAAAGGACATTTCCGTATCTAAACGATTCTTCAAAAAAACGGCAAAAAACATTTTTTGCTGGCACCCCATTTTTTAAAAATCAAAATTTTGGCCCTCGATTAAGATTGTTCTAGTTATTCCAAACATTGTTCCAAAAGGACAATTCCGTATCTAAACGATTCTTCAAAAAACAGAAAAAAACACTTTTGGACAAACAAGACAGCCGGGCCAAGAGTGAGCATACCTTTCCCTTCTTGCTCTAATGGATAACTTTTTGTTCTGATCTGTTCTAAACCTAGAAAATATAGTTTTGCAGTATGAATCTCCTATTACAAACGGTTCTACCAAAAAATCGATGTTTTTACTATATCGACAAGAGTAAACATAGCCATCCTTTTTTGTTCCAATGGCTAACTTTTTGTTCTGAACTGTTCTAAGTCTAGAAAACATAGTTCTGCCGTATGAATCTCCTATCACCAGCGGTTCTCGCAAAAATTTATGTTTTTACTATATCGACAAAAGTAATCATATCCTTCTGTTTTGGTTCCAATGGCTAGCTTTTTGTTCTGAGCTGTTCTAAGTTTAAAAACATAGTTCTGCATTATGAGTCTCCCATTGCCACCAGTTCTCCCAAAATCGATGTTTTTTCTGTATGGACAAGAGTAAATATAGTTTTCAACGAACTTCATTCGTTTATGAAATCTATTTGTCTGTGTGTCCGAGGCCTTTTTAATGGTCGGGCATCAATGTGTGATACATCAATCGATTCAGCTCGGTGTCCAGAGCTTAAGTTTTGATGTCAGTTAAAATCGGGCCACGGGGACGCCGAGCCCCGGAAAATCCACAGGATAATTAAAATTTTAAATAAGTTTAAAATCAATATGCGACACATATTTGAACAATTTATGGCATTTCATGCCAATTATTCCAATATTATAGACATTGTTTAAACTTAAATTTTGATTACCGAAAATAATTAGATTCATATATAAAAAAAAAAAAGTTCTTATCTTATTGATGAGAACTAATATATAGCTTTTAAAATATTTATTCAATAAAATAAAATATAAAATTTTTGTATTTTATCTGAATACTTATAATTATTACAACATAATAATTTTAATTTCTTTAAATTGTTTTAAAGTAAGTCTACATTTGGAAGTTCGTTGCGACAATGCCTTGCATTTTCAACTTGTTTCGTTTGTTTCATATAGCTAGCTTTTTGTTCTGACCATATAGTATTCATCGTTTTCATTAAAAAAATAAGAAGGAAATTATGAATGGAAGTGTTTGACAAGAATCTTATGTCATGGAACGATACGCCTAAAAACGTATATACCTATAAAATCTAGGTGGATTTTTCCTAACGAAAAGAATATCTCACCAAGCACAACGAGAACGAACATATAAGATATATTTAGGAGTACATGTTTATAATAAAATATTAATAGCATTTAATAATAATAATAATAAAATAAGTCACGATTTTGGTTTAATGTATTTCAAAACAGTTTTTATACTCCCGTGTATAAAGTTCCACTTAACACACCAATATTTATACGTGAAGTACTATTTCACACACCGGTGCGTGAAATGCAATGTAACCCATATGGGATTCACTTCACGCATACTTGCCATAAGAGCCCATGTACTTTTACACCAGTCACAAGTAAATAGGTTGCTGTGCGTGCTATATTTTGATAGTATTTAGAAATGTCACAGCAAATGTCAAAAACAAAAATTTTAAAAATGCGTTTTAATTTAATGTTTAGAAAAAGAATAGTGTGCAACACGTGTGTGAAGTCAGTTTATACACTCGTTTGGATTGCAACACTCGCTTGCAGCTTGTGTTGCAAACTCCTCACTCGTGTATAAAATGTGACTTCACGCACTTGCTACACAATATACTATTATGTCTCTACATAGATACACAAATGTACATTCAGTTTTGGTTCAACGCAAACTGTCTTTGGCTTACGTAACAAGTCGTCATATTGAATCCATTTTGCATTATTACGTATGTACGCTGTGTAATGTCGATGGACGTTTCAGATTGATTTCCGTGGTAGACAACGCATCCAACATGGGTGTAGTGCTGCTTATTTAGTTGAATAAAAAATGGAATGTCATCCAAAGTGGTTATCACCGAAGATTCTATAAACAAATGTTTACCGTATGTAATACTTGTTGTTCGTTTCTCATCACATTTGATACATTTAAGGTTTGAAATTTTTCCCTCCATTATCGCATCAACAATTTTTTCGTAACCGTGTTTGTGTAGTATATCCACATTTATGGGTAATATGCATTTCTTAAATATTTTCATATTTTGACAAGACTGACAAATACATATTTCTACGTAGCTATAATTTTCGGCAAATATATATTCACATATATTAGCGATGTTCGATAATGCGTCGATTGTTTCAACATCAGGCGTTGTCGAATCTTGTAAAAATAGGTGACACTTTTAAAATTTGGGCTCTCAGTTTATAAATTTTTTAGTAGGACCGAATTGTAGGAAGGACTTTATATATTTAAAGGCTTTTGTCGTAGCTGTATCGATAGACTCTTTAAATTTATCATGCACGCATGCCGCTGCAAGAATTTGCACAATACTATCAAAACCACAAGTGTTTTTGACGATTATGCTACTGGATCCTACTTTTAAAACTGAAGAAATATTGCCATTTTGTAACACACCTAAAGTAACATATTTTCTATTAATGTTGAACGTGTCCCAGCCAGGACATGCGTCTAGGTAAGCACGTTTAGCTTTTTTATCGTTCTTATTTCTCCAGTTTTGTTCCGCCGCTAACTCACAAGATTCTTCATCCATTCCTCAAAATTTAGCGGTATTTGAGTATCTGATTTCGGATATTCGAGAATTTCAGTTGAATCTAACATTGGTATCTCGTGATTCGTATTAATTTTTGATATAGGTGGTGATATCGGTCTGTTAACTTCCGACATAGCCAGCTTCGCTTTACCGGAGAAGGATTGGATATGCGTCGTTAAAAATTTATCTATTCGGTTTGATTGCGAACTGTATTTTAATAGTCTGTTTTTGACATCGTTAAATTCTGACTCAACTGCAGCAGAACTTGCATTTATTCTGCCAAAACCAAATTTAGATATCATTACCCCGGAGTATAACGGAAAATATGGTAATAATAACTTAATTTTTTGGGCCATTGCTGGAAAATAATACGGATTTATGTCTGCCCCTTCAAGAGCGTTACGCAATTCGTAAACACAACTATTAAAAAATGTATTAGTCCAATCAATCATCGCATTATTATCAATAGAATTTAATTCGCCATTATTCGTATATATATCGCTTTGGTTAATTTCTGTCAATATCAAATCAGATTCATCTATTTCACGACCAATTTCAGTACCTCGATCGACTATTTCATCCACGTTAGGAACTCCTCTGATTTTATTACATAAAAAAAATCGACAAACTTCGGCAATTGAATCTTGCTCATTATCGTCTTTTCCGATATTTTCGCTTGAACAGAGAATAATTGCAGCTCGCACTATTAGCTGCATGTCATTAAAATCCGTTGTGTTTGTTAACAAACACATTATCATTATGTAAAATGTTTTAACTTTAGGATGGGCAGATGTAAAAATTTTCCATCTACTTATAAAACTTACATAATGCGAAATGTCTAAACGCAAAAAACAATTAGGCAATTTCTTATTCGTATTTGCAAGTACTGTGTAACATATCGCTAAATAATGTTTTATATCATCACAATTACCAAACGCCCTTACAATGGCACCCATTAACGCTCTATCAAAATCGCAGACTATCTCTTGTGGACGTGGAAAACTTGTTTTATGTATACTACCGATTCGGCGAATTTCCAGTAACCAGTAAAGAATCGCATTCGTATGCTGTGCAGCGCTTAACATTTGAAATACTGGCATCTTCGCGGTTGGAGTTTCACACACAATTTGATACAAGTATATATGGTTTGACAATTCTCCATTTGGCAATTTTAATTTTTTTACCAAGGATCCAGTGGCATCTATTGAAATATACTTTGGATATTGCATATAAATTGCTATTTGTTCTAGAGTCCAATAATGAACGAAAAATGGATCGAATGCAATAGAATGTATAGTACCGGCATGCAATTCATATTTCATTTTAAGTATATTCTTTATAGGATCTGTCTCTTGATTTGAGCCTAAATTTATGTCTAGCCTCTCTTGTTTCGCCTTTCGCAATACTGTGTTTCGAGGTAAATGTGGAGGTTCAGGATCGCCTAAGTTCATTAGCCTGTCAGCCTCAGCTCTGCGCCACCGGCAAGGTAATTGATGGTTTTCTGCCAACACATTTGATACCTCCACCCTTCTCTGCCCCTTGAGCTGACGTTTTCTTTTGTGTTTCACGGATTCGTCGAAATTGGTGATCTTACATTCCATGATAACGTCGGCTTTAGTCGGAGGTTTGTTGATTACCTGACCTAAAAAGATGCAATTGCACTCTTTACATGACCCCTTAACGGTTAAGTATATGCCAGTTTCAGAAATTTTTGAATTTTTACACACCAACGCACACGGCAATTTTGTCACTTTATGAATTGCAGCATATATTTTATTGGACCAAATTTTACGTTTCAACGTGCAATAACTACGAGAACCAAGTTTTTGATCAAAATAAAAATTATCTTCAGGGGACATGCTAATCCAATCTTTGTAGGAATATGTCACATTGAATTCAAAATCTTGTCCTGCGAGAAATATCAAGAGAACTTTCAAAGAGAGTAAACTCTGGAGTATTAATATCATGAAATTTCTGTATTTTATCAAGAATTCCATATCGGTTTTCTTTTATTATAACATAAATATATTTCGGTTTAATAACATTGTCTAACACTGCACTTATCCTTCCGTATATTTCATTGCTCGGTATAATTGGTTTGCCATATTCGTCCAACAAATCTCTATAATCCGGTGATAAAATCACATCCAACAAACATTCGACGTGTTTGGCCATTTTACTGTAACCTAACACGTGAGAATAAGTATAATTTCAACGATGAAATAAAAATAACTATACTTGATGAAAGTCAAAGAGACACCGTCCCCGCAGCTGCACATAAAACGCGTGACTGTAGGCGTATAGATAGCAGAGATTTTATAGGCGCTGTCAGCTTATCGGATGAAACAGCTACCGCAGCACAGATTATTACTACCATATTTTTGGTTATACCCCAGATTTGGAGAAGTTTTGATGAATCGTCAAAAAGACAAGCAGTTTTTATAGCATTGTGCAAATTCTCACGGCGATATGCAGACATGATAAATTTAAAAGGTTATTATGATAATCTTAGGATAATTCTTTAGACATAATTGTGTATTGTGGCTGCATCGACAGATCTTTTAAATTTATCATGTCTGCATGTCGCGAGAATTTGTACAATGGTATAAAAGCTGCTACGTAGAAAAATGTACTCGTCAATCTTGTCAAAATATGAAAATGCTTAAGAAATGCATATTACCCATAAATGTGGATATACTACACGAACACGGTTACAAAAAAATTGTTGATGCGATAATGGAGGGAAAAATTTCAAACCTTAAATGTATCAAGTGTGATGAGGAACGAACAACAAGTATTACATAAGGTAAACACTTGTTTATAGAATCTTCGGTGATAACCGCTTTGGATGACATGTCATTTTTATTCAACTAAATAAGCAGCACTACACTCATGTTGGATGCGTTGTCTACCACGGAAATGAATCTGAAACGTCCATCGGGCCTTACACAGCGTATACACGTAATAATGCTAAATGGATTCAATACGATGACTTGTTACGTAAGTCAAAGACAGTTTGCGTTGAGCCAAAACTGAATGTACATTTGTGTATCTATGTAGAGACATATTAGTATATTGTATAGCAAGTGTGTGCAGTCACATTTTATATACGAGTGAGGAGTTTGCAACACGAGCTGCAAGCCAGTGTTGCAATCCGAACGAGTGTATAAACTGACTTCATATATGTGTTGCACACTATTCTTTTTCTACGACATTGAATTAAAACGCATTTTTAAAATTTTTGTTTTTGACATTTGCTGCGACATTTCTAAATACTATCAAAATATAGTACGCTCAGCAACCTATTTACTTGTGACTGGTGTAAAAGTACATGGGCTCTTATGGCAAGTATGCGTGAAGTGAATCCCATATGGGTTACATTGCATTTCACGCACCGGTGTGTGAAATAGTACTTCACGTATAAATATTGGTGTGTTAAGTGGAACTTTATACACTGGAGTATAAAAACTGTTTTGAAATACATTAAACCAAATAGTGACTTATTTTATTATTATTATTTTTATTAAATGCTATTAATATTTTATTATAAACATGTACTCCTAAATATATCTTATATGTTCGTTCTCGTTGTGGTTGGTGAGATTTTCTTTTCTTTAGGAAAAAATCCACGTAGATTTTATAGGTATATACGTTATATTGGCGTATCGTTCCATGACATAAGATCCTTGTCAAACACTTCCATTCATAATTTCCTTCTTATTTTTGTAATGAAAACGATGAATACTATATGGTCAGAACGAAAAGCTAGCTACATGAAACAAACGAGAAAAACTATATTTACTCTTGTCCATACATTAAAAACATCGATTTTAGGAGAACCGCTGGTGATAGGAGATTTATACTGCAGAACTATGTTTTCTTAGCTTAGAACAGCTCAGAACAAAAAGTTAGCCTTTGGAACAAGAAACGAAGGCTATGTTTACTCTTGTGGATACAGTAAAAACATCGATTTTTGAGAGAACCGCTGGTGATAGGAGATTCATACTGCAGAACTATGTTTTCTGGGCTTAGAACAGATCAGAACAAAAAGTTATCTATTGGAGCAAGAAGGGAAAGGTATGTTTACTCTTGTCCCGGCAGTCTTGTTTGTCAAAAAATGTTTTTTTCAGTTTTTTTGAAGAATGGTTTAGATACGGAATTGTTTTTTTGAAACAATATTTTGAACAACTAGAACAATCTTAATTGAGGGCCAAAATTTCGATTTTTGAAAAATGGGGTGCCAGCAAAAAAAGTTTTTTGTCGTTTTTTTGAAGAATCGTTTAAATAGGGAATTGTCCTTTTGGAACAATGTTTAGAACAACTAGAACAATTTTAATCGAGGGCCAAAATTTCGATTTTTGAAAAATGGGATGCCAGCAAAAAAATGTTTTTTGCCGTTTTTTTGAAGAATCGTTTAGATACGGAATTGTCCTTTCGGAACAATGTTTGGAACAACTAGAACAATTTTAATCGAGGGCCAAAATTTCGATTTTTGAAAAATGGGGTGCCAGCAAAAAAATGTTTTTTGTCGTTTTTTTGAAGAATCGTGTAGATACGCAATTGTCCTTTTGGAACAATGTTTGGAACAACTAGAACAATCTTAATCGAGAACCAAGATTTCGATCTTTAAAAAATGGGGTGCCAGCAAAAAAATGTTTTTTGCCGTTTTTTTGAAGAATCGTTTAGATACGGAATTGTCCTTTCGGAACAATGTTTGGAACAACTAGAACAATTTTAATCGAGGGCCAAAATTTTGATTTTTGAAAAATGGGGTGCCAGCAAAAAAAATGTTTTTTGTCGTTTTTTTTTTTTTTGAAGAATCGTTTAGATACGCAATTGTCCTTTTGGAACAATGTTTGGAACAACTAGAACAATCTTAATCGAGAACCAATATTTCGATTTTTAAAAAATGGGGTGCCAGCAAAAAAAAATAATGTTTTTTGCCGTTTTTTTGAAGAATCGTTTAGATACGAAATTGTCCTTTTGGAACAATGTTTGGAACAACTAGAACAATCTTAATCGAGGGTCAAAATTTCAATTTTTGAAAAATGGGGTGCCAGCAAAAAAATGTTTTTTGCCGTTTTTTTGAAGAATCGTTTAGATACGAAATTGTCCTTTTGGAACAATGTTTGGAACAACTAGAACAATCTTAATCGAGGGTCAAAATTTCAATTTTTGAAAATGGGGTGCCAGCAAAAAATGTTTTTGCCGTTTTTTGAAGAATCGTTTAGATACAGAATTGTCCTTTTGGAACAATGTTTGGAACAACTAGAACAATGTTAAGCGATGGCCAAAACCGCGATTTTCGATAAATGGGGTGCCAGTAACAAAATGGGTTTTTTCCGAGTATTCGAGGGATCTTTTGGAATAAAGTAATGTCGGATTGGAACAATGCGGTACAAGATTAGAACAATCTGGAACAACTTTCAAAATCATGATTTTTAAAAAATGGGGTGCTAACTTCACACACATCAACTGCCCAGGGCGGCAAATTTTGACGCGTATTAAGAAAATTTAGAATATAATTTACAACGAATTCTGCTTTAAAGCAGAAGTGCAAAGTTCCGACAATAGATAAGTTAAGATTAAAAACTAACGTACAGGATCTTGATAACCATTGGTCTACATTAGTTCAAATACATATAATACTAATAGTATATGCCATATCATTCGCAGTAAAAATAGGTGCGTGAAGTTGGCCGTAACATTTTTGAATTTTTCAAAAATATTTATGTCATAATTGGGCGCCATTATGCGCCGCTAAATTTTACGCCGTCTTGGCAAACAAGTTATTAATAAAATAAGATTTTTCCGGCCAAGTTCACGAAGCCGCACTTTTTTTCAATTTTCAGAAAATCTTTATTCCATAATTTAGCGCCAATTAGGCGCCATTTTGCGCCGTTGAAACGAAATTTTGCGCCCTCCTGTGTAACAAGTTATTTGAAATAACTATTTTTCTGAACTACCTAAAAGCGTTAAGTCTACCGCGACTTTTTGAATTTTGAAAAAAATGTTGTATCAAATTTAAGCGATTTTTTAGGCGCCATTTTGCGCCGTTAAAACGAAATTTTGCGCTCTCCTGTGTAACAAATTATTCGAAAATTTTTTTTTCTGAACTGCTTAAAAGCGTGAAGTTGGCCTCGACTTTTTTGAATTTTGAAAAAAATTTTGTACCAAATTTAAGCGATAATTAGGCACCATTTTACGAGGTATATGTTTGAAAGAAAATACAAAACGGAGAAAAAATAAGAAGAAAGTGCCTGATATACTCTGAAGAAAAGAGAGCGGTATTTTGCGGCTCCTGCCGTTTATTCGAAACTTCAGTTAACCGGCTTATAAAAAATGACTTAAAACGATTGGAAGCTTCAACACGCATGAAAATTTTAAAGACCACAAATTCTGTGTGACAAATTTAAAGAATGAAGTAAAAAAATTGGAAAAATATACTTTGAACTGATGAAGAAATCTTTTATTGGAAAAACATTCTAAGAAGAGTTATGTCAGTTATAAAAAGACTGTCTTATCGAGGTTTGACTTTTGGAGGCGAAGATGAAAAAATTGGTTCACAGTATAATGGAAACTTTCTTATGTGTATGAAATCGATTCCAGAATGTTTTTTTTTACGGCAGCACAGCTTGCAAGATTTGGTAACGTCGGCTTTTGTAAGGCATCCTATTTTTTATCTACAATTTACGAAGTGTTGAGCATGTTATTACCTGAACATGGTCAGGAAAATATAGTAAATGACGTCAAGAAAAATAAGTATTATTCAATTGTTGTTGACGAAACTCCTGACATTTTCCACGTCATAGTGCGTTTTGTTTAAAGCGATGGATGTCCTGATAAGCATTTTTTGCTGTTTGTTCCAAACACACGTCATAAAGGGGAAGAACTTGTACAGTTCTCACTTTTCTCGCTCTCTTGGAAATCGATATCTGAAACTCCAGGGGACAAAGTCATGATAGCCTAGAATATATCTGAGAAATATGCTGGGCTTCAAAGTCGTATTAAAAATTGTATTCTTGAGATACCTTGCGTGCCCTGTGCTGTTCATTCATTGAATCCTATAACTGAAAAATCTGCAGAAGAGACTAAATTTTTCAGCTTATTACAAAAACTACAATTTTTGTGTCTGGTAGCACGCATAGCTGGAAAATTTTGATATGTCAAATGGAAGAGCAAGTAGGTAAAAATAAAGATGATCCAAAAAATTTAAATAAAACCAGGTGGTCAAGTCGAAGAAATGCAACTAATGTCGTAAATAAAAATAGGCTAGTCTTGCAAAAGCCTGCACATTTATAGAAAACTCTGGGGCTGAGATTCCTAATACCAAGCTGGATGAAAAAAATCTCTCCGGCAAATGTTACACGGGTTCGAGATGGCGTTAATGGTCGTTATCTGGGATTTTGCGTTGGAAAGGATAAATGAAACCAGCAAGAGGTTGCAAGCTATAGAAGTGGATAGATGTCAACTTATTAACTCCCTGATTATTTTGTAAAAGCCACTAGAACGGAAAAAAAATTTAAACGTTTTGAAGAAAGAACCAAACAAAAGACAAATTACGAATATGAAAAAGATGCTAGAAGAATTTGAAAAAAGAAAAAGAGCGTTAAATAGGCACTATTCATTTTACTGGTTTAGATAATTTTAGAATCAATGTATTCTATATAATCTCGAACAATTTAAAAGCCAATTTTGAAGAATGACGTGATGCATACGTTGTTCTTAATGACCAATTCTATTTTGCCTCACTTTTTTTTACCTTGGATGTAAATTACTTTATTTGAACGCCTTATTGCACATATATTAAAAGCGTATCCAAATGACTTTGAATAGTTATCCCGGAGAATACCTACAACTGCGAGCTCATTTGCAGAGTGAAGATGAAGAGTTACTTCCGAAAAACGTAATTCAATTTTGTTGGATTCGATAAAATGATTTGTATACTTATGTCCCATTATTGATGTTCTGTTACGTTTATTTCTGTGCAAGGCGATTACTAATTGCACTGCAGAAAGATCGCTTTCTAAATCAAAGTTGAGAGAAACTCCTCATCGAGCGTCCATGACCAAAGAACGCTTTAATGCCTTATGTACTTTATATATCGAAAGTAAACTAGTGAACAAATTCTTGTTTGAAACTGTTATTCAGGCATTGCTCAGAATAAGGCTTGGCGTACGATTTTTTTATTCTTTAAATAATTCCTCAAAAGTACTTCTTTTGTAACTGTTATAAAAAATAATTGCAAGTAAAACAGTCTGCATCTTAGTAGCTTAAATTACTTTAACTACTTAATTTTTTTTACCAAGAGTCGTGTTTTTTTCTTTATTATAGGCGCATATTTTTTCATTTTTTATTAATTCGTTAACATTTTCTTTACATTACAAAGTGTGTTAATGTCTTTTATATTATCTATTATGTTCGTTAATTTTAGGAGTAATCTATATGTGGCGGTTGGGGGCAATTAAGTTCGAAAGGGCGGCAAAAATAGCGTTCCCCATAAGCAACATATAGCTAAATCCGGGACTGTCTATAGCACGAGGATTTTCAATGACCCAAACCCGACCATTCTGCTTATTAACAAAAGCATTCAATAAAATTGTCTCCGTTCAAATTGTCTTGTGGCTTGAACCTTTGTAAGAGTAGTGAAGGTTGTAGCAATTTTATTTTCCACTTAATATATATATCTGTATAATCAATCCTTTTATTAAATATTAAATAATATAATACATTATAATGTTATCCAATCCACTTAATTTAATAACATCGATTGTCCAATAAAGAACTAGTATTTAGTTCATGTTAAAAGTTAAATTCTACGGAGACAATATAAAAGCTTTTGTGTGGTATCCTTCTTAAAGCCCCCTCTACTCAATAACTGCGAGGTAATTTTGTTACTGGGCAGCAACAAGCTCGGCTGGTACTTCTAACACAGCTGGGGTTCAAGCAGGTCGAAAATTGTTCTTAGGAGCGATGTCCGTCATTGATTTTTGCTGTTGGAAGCATTCACGGTGGAAGATTGCTCGTGTAAGCTATCTTCATAAATTGTTTTGGATGGTCCATTTTTTGTTGAAACCAGTCGTGAAGAACGATGAAGTTTTTGTTAAAAGACCATTAGGAACAGTAAGTGAATTTGTTTCTATAATAATATTAATTGAAATTTTCAGTGTAACTTTGGGAATAATTGAATTTAAATTTAAATTATATTGCAACGTAAATTATAAATAAAAACTTTTCTGAATGGTATTCATGCGAAATTGATGGAAAACAATTCTATCCTTGTATAATATGGAATCACATATATAAATTTATTCAAGTTAATTACAAACAACATTAGTTTTCTCGTGGTGAGAATTACTCCTGGAACATCTGTAAATTGAAACGCAGATAACGAAGGCTAAGTGACGTGTTTTTCAGTATGCAGCGCAGCTGTTTGTTTGGAATGGAATTTTCCGTTGTCAATACATATGTCAGCTTTCAAGCAAGTATTTAGGTGCAATTTGGAGTTCTGGTATGTACAAAAAATTATGTTCGTATGTTGTTTGAACTGTCGACGTAGTAACGAGATAAAATTTATTTTAACTGACTTGTGTTAACTTTGAACAGGTCAAGGACAGACCTCAATTATATTTTTCGTAGTTATACGATATGAATCTGTAATTTGTTCCTACAAATTCTTTTATTAACTCAATGAAACATCAGAAGATGTCACTACTAATTAGATAAAGTAAATTCTCATAATTTTGAACCTTTAGAAATTAAATTTCTACATTTGATATTTTATGAACAATTATCTGTAATTATCTACTGTGAAATTAAGGTAAATTTACCATAATTAACTCTTTCTATAAATAAGCAATTTTATGCTTTGTCAATTTTTATATAAACTTCATTAAATAGTAATTGGTACGGATATATTCAGTACCATTGTAATTAACTCTTCCTAATTTAAATTAACTTATAAAGGAAGACATATTTTTGTAAAAATTACTTTATTGGATACCAAAAAGAATAGATTCTTATTTTCGGACTAAAGACTATCTTTTATTTAAGAGGAATGAAAATCGATTCTGATTGTATTTAATTATTTTTGAGTTTGAATGCACAAACA